>CM077149.1:132054779-132466301 GCA_039583875.1 Platanthera guangdongensis
CCGTTAACAAATGACAATTTAATCCTGTGTTCCATGAACGCCGCCACCGTTCCAACAGAGCCTAGTGGCTCGTTGGGGCAAACGTTTTTTTTCTCCCATAAGTTTAACGAAAACGTCAAAGTCCCTGAAATGTGCATGGCATTGATTAGGGCAGTCACAAATAAATAAAAATAAAATTTGAACATAAATGAGAGTTATACTATGCCAAAAAAAAAACATATTCCAGCAACTCCAACGGGTCGCCATTCTCTAAAAATGACGCCAGGATTGCCTCCAACCGATCTCCATTGTTGGCTGTATAAATGGAGATTTTCTCTCTTCACCTATAAATTTAGAGGCAGGTGAGAGAAAATAGAGGGGCGGCAATTGATTTTTAATGTATTTTTTATTTATTATTGTTTAAATTAGGTATTTATAAAACTCATTTATTTCAATGTATTGCTCGTAATCGTCAATATATTTTTTCAAATATGACATGTAATATATCAATAAATTTATTTTTTCAAGACCTACAAAATGAGACTAATATTAAATACTTTCTAATTAGTATTGATCATGCTAATACGAACCTGAAATCACCGTGTCGTCCGGCGATCGACGAACGTCGATCGGCGCTCGACGAACGTCGATCGGAACTTCACGGTGTCTAGCGGCGATCAAATTTCGTCGAACGCCGATCGACGAACGTCGAGCGGCGATCGACGAACCTGAAGTTACCGTGTCGCCCGGCGATCGACGATCGTCGATCGGTGCTCGACAAACGTCGATTGTAACTTCACGGGTAAAGCATTGAAAAATAATATCATGTTCTATACATTATATATATTATATACATATTATTATATATATTTATATAAATAAAATAATATCATGTTCTCCAAATATGGAGAACATGGTTGGAGTTGCTCCTATCATGTTCTCCATATTTGGAGAACATGGTACAATGGGGATCTCTATATTTAGAGATCCTCGTTGGAGATGCTCTCAAGGCAAACCTGCACAGAACAATATTATGTTTTTTTTATTCAGATATTTAGCAAAAAAAATTGTTAAAGTCAAATCCAATTTTGATATACGTAAATCAAAATCTTAAAATCATGTCCTTTTTTCCGGTGGTTTTTTTCAACGCAAACCAAATTCAACGGCGCTCCCGTTACATCTTCCGGCCTCTCTGTCGTTGCCTCTCCCGTCGCCCCTTCCGCCACCTCTTTCGTCGCAACTCACGCCACATTTCTCGGCCTCTCTGTCACTGTCTCTCCCGTCGCTGGTAGGTTGCGAGACTTCTGATGAGCTGTTCGACGTACAATAACCAGGCGATTTTGAAGGTGCGCACGTTAGTTCTTTCTTTTTGTTGTCTCTCCCGTCACGGGCAGCGGTTTTTTTTCGTTGATTTTGAAGATGCTTCGCCGCTTCTCTTCATTTTCGTTTTTATTCTGCATCTGAATTATTTAATACATATTTTCTTCTTTCATCTTCAGCATATTGAGAAGCTAATTTTTCGTTTTGAATTCTGCATATGGATTCTACAAGTAAACTTTTTTGTTCTTTGTTTCCGTTTTTTGTTTCAGTGCTGTAATTAGATAATGACGCTGGATGGTTGATTTCTAACCTCTTATGCTATATTGTAGTTTATGAACATAAGTGTATTAATTGTTGTAACAAATGAAGTTGATTTTTATTGTTCATACTTTCATTTGCCTTACAAAAACTACAGTCAATTTTTTTTTATTTCCAAATATTTATTTTTTTTATTCATAATTTCAGATACTTGAATCAAGTTAAGAAATTTCTAAAGATTTTCACTGTATACATGCATGTTTCACGGTTGACCTCTGAAATTTAAATTAATGAGGTTTATGAATTTTGTATGTGTTGTTTGGTAATAAAAGTTTTTAAATTTGTACATGTTTTCATTGAAGTGGATGTGACAGTTATCATATATTAAATGTCATAAATTTGATGTTTCTATGTATAAACGTGTTATTTTGTCGAACTGTTGCGCTGAACTTTTCATGAAATAGTTTTTTTGGTATAAACCATTTGATTATATAATTTGTAGTGTTGGTTTATTGTTAATAATTTTGGTTTGTGGTTAACAATTTGATTTGCACAGAATATTTTTCAAAATATATGGTTTGTCATTAATAATGTTTTGCGCATATTCAAATTTGATTTGTCTTTGTTAGAAAAGCCCATTTAAGGACTCATGTTGTTTCTTCTTTTTCTCTCTTCTTGTATTAGTCCCACATCATGTATTAGGATTTCTCTCTTCCTTCTTCTCCTATATAAGTGTGTGTATACTTGTAACTATTACTGGAATATATATACAAGGTTTTGGGCCTATTTCTACATGGTATCAGAGCGAGGTTCCCTCTAGCTGCGGCCTTCCCTGCGGACTGCCTTTTCTGTCCGCTCCGCTCTCCTGCGGACTGCCTCTCTGTCCGCTCCGGTCTCCTGAGGACTGCCCCTCTGCATCCGCTTCTCTGCGGACTGCCTTTTTGTCTCTCTGTCCGCTCGGCTCTCCTGCGGACTGCCTTTCTGTCCGCTCCGGTCTCCTGTGGACTGCCCCTCTGCATCCGCCTCTCTTCTCTTTCTCTCTGTGGTTCCACCCTCCTCAGGCTTCTTATAGCCATCTTCTGCTCTGACTCGTGGGGCCCACCTCTTCTATCCGCTGCGGGCGTTCCTTCCTGTTCGCTGCACGCTCTGCTTGTGTCCGCTCGAGCCTCTTTGCTCGCGGACTGCTCCACTCTAGCCCGCTCTGCTCTGTCCGCTCGAGCCTCTTTGCTCGCGGACTCCCTATCTGCAATCTCTTGCGGACTGCTCCTGTCCGCTGCGGACTCTCCTCTTGTCTGTTGCGCGCTCCTCTTCTCTCTTGCTGCTTGGCTTCTTCTTCCTCGCCTCCCCCCTTACTTTTATAGCCTTTTCTCTCTCCGTGTGACCACCTTCTTACCCGTCTGCTGCGGCCTCTCTCCTAGTCGCGGCCTCTCGTCAGTCCGCTCCTGCGCTCTTTACTTGTTCGCGGCCTGTCTTGCCTGCGACCTCTTTTCTGTCCGCCGCGACCTCCCTACTCGTCGCGGCCTCCTTCTCTGTCTGCTGCTAAGATCTGCCTGACCGTGCGGGCTGTCTCCTTCTCGCCTGCATCTTAGTCACGGTTTCCTCCGGCTCTTCCTCTCTGTCCACGCGGCCTGTCTCTGCTCGCTGCGGCCTGTCTCGGTCCGCGCGGCCTCTCTCTTCCCGCTGCGGCCTCTCTCTGTTTGTGTGGGCTGTCTCTACCCGCTGCGGTCTGCCCTACTCGCCTCGACCGACTCCAGTCCGCCGCGGTCTGTTCCTGCTCGTCGCCGGCCTCCTCTCTGCTAGCCGCCCGGCCTCGTCTCTGTCACCGCATGACGCCTGCTGCTTCAGCTGTCACCTCTGTTGTGTCCTCTACGGAGGGTGTCACCTCTGTTGATTCCGGCTGCGGTCTGTGTTAGTGGCTTCACTCGGAGCTCGGCTGATTTTTCTCTCTTCACCCGACATCGGTCAACTGGGACTGTGATTCTTCTGGCCTACGTTGATGATATCCTGATTACTGACGACGACACGGCAGGAACACAACAGATCAAGGCACAGTTGAATTCTGTCTTTCAAACCAAAGATCTGGGCAACCTTCGGTACTTTCTTGGGCTCGAGGTCGCCCGACGCCCTGATGGTCTTGTGTTATCTCAAAGGAAGTACTGTATGGATCTCCTTCGTGATGCAGGTTATTTTGGGTGCAAACCTGCGGAGACTCCTATGGACGCAAATCACAAGCTCTCGGCCCATAACTCTGACTCTGACAAGCTACTTACAAATTCGGAATATTACAGACGCTTGGTTGGGAAGCTGATCTTCCTTACGGTGACTCGACCAGACATCTCATTTGCTGTAGGAGTTGTGAGCCGTTTCATGCACGCTCCTCGGACATCTCATCTTCAAGCTGTCGAGCGCATCCTTCGATATCTCAAGATCGCCCCCGGACAAGGACTCGTGTACAAGCCATCCACATCTCTATCCCGTGTCGCGTATTCTGACGCTGACTACGCAGGATCTATTGATGATAGACGCTCCACAACTGGATTCTGCACTTACTTTGGTGGACACATCATAACTTGGCGTAGCAAGAAACAGAATGTGGTTGCGCGTTTCTTTGCCGAAGCTGAGTATCGGGCTATGGCTGATGTTGTATCTGAGCTAACCTGGCTTGAAGGCCTTCTGGGAGACTTAGGTGTTCGTCTCTCATCTCCGACAACCTTATTTTGCGACAGTCAGGCAGCAATTCATATTGCCAAGAATCCAGTTTTTCACGAACGAACAAAGCAAATCGAAGTTGACTGTCACTTTATCCGGGAAAAGGTACAGTCAAAGAAGATAGATTTGGAGCATGTTCCTGCTACCGACCAAGTTGCGGACATCCTGACGAAAGCTCTATCCAGGCCGCTATACTATCAGTTCTTATCCAAGCTTGGCGCCTACGACTTGTACGGTCCAGCTTGCGGGGGAGTGTTACAAAAGTCCATTTAAGGGCCCATGTTGTTTCTTCTTTTTCTCTCTTCTTGTATTAGTCCCACATCATGTATTAGGATTTCTCTCTTCCTTCTTCTCCTATATAAGTGTGTGTATACTTGTAACTATTACTGGAATATATATATATACAAGGTTTTGGGCCTATTTCTACAGTCTTTAACAATCCCCTTTAGCAAAACTTCTTAAAGTGAAAATAGATTACAAAAATGATAGAATATTATATGAAGAAAATAAATAAAAAATATTCAAAATTGTTCACCATGGAGGTCAAAAATTTGATCTCTCCCCAAAAATAGTTTTGCAATTTGGCTCAATTTTGGCGGTTCCTAGTTCTGATTTAGGTCTAGTTTCAAAAAATTTAGAACTGATCCTCTTGGTTAGGCTCTTGGTTCTAAGGGTCTGAGTACCGGCTAACCAAAGTTCTAAGTATCTTTGAAAACAAGTGCGTCGTGTAGGGGTATCAATTTTTGAAATTTGGATTATTGGATGTTAATATAAGACAATTGTTATTTGAAAATCGTATTTGTGTGTTCGCAGATTTTTGCTATTTGCAACTCTAAAGGGATCCGGTTTTGTTATTCACGAATAATTTTATTATATACATTCCATCACAAAAAGGTGTTAAACTATAAAGAGGGCAATCATCATGTCATTTGAGGTTTTTGATTTCAATTTTACCTTTTTTTAATCTTTTCGATCAAAATATGAGACGCGTGACTCAATTTCCTTGATGTACAGAACAAGTATGTATCTGATAAGGACAAGAGGCGTGCTTTCATCTCAGGGGTTTACATGGAGAGCAAGTGCTTCCTCTTGTTGTTACTTTTGACTTCTTCAATTTTGATGCGCGGGTTGAAGTCGTTGGTCGGGGCTCAGAAGATTGTCAGAGCAGTGTCATCGTCGCTGAGGTCTGCTAAAGATAGAGTTGTCGGCCTGGGGCTCAGAAGACCGCAGAGAAATTCTTTCGTTGTCGGGCTCTGCTCAGGAGAATGAAGACATCAACTGTTTAAGTTTAAAGTTGGTCTATGAATAGACTTTGTAGACTCAAATAAAGTGGGGGGAAATGTTGGTTTTCGGATAGACATTTATGATCTACGAATAACAATTATCTAATATAATATTAATTTTGTTTTAGATAAACGATAATAACAATCTAATATAAGCATATTGTGTTTAATTTATTGTCGTCGGGTAGATCCGAGAATCAAACTAAAATTGAACGAAATTTGTGGTTCGGTTCTAGCTATGTGCATTTGGTGCATAGGTCGCCCGATTCCAAAAAATAGAGTTGAATCTATATGAATCGATTCATGATGGAATCAATCCAAACCAATTAGAGTTGCACCCCTAGGGAAATTCAAGTGCATTTATTTGTAAGAGACTAGTGCAAATTCATATCTCATTTCTAAATTCAAGAGTAAATTCTTGCATTGAGACTTAACAAAAATTATCAATAAAACAAAATCCTCCTAAAGTACAACATTTGTGAAACATTAGCTACATCGAAACAACAATAATCAAATAATCATATATCAACTATTTTGAATCTACACACCAAAACTTGAACAATATTTGCTTAAAACTTACAATATCAAAAGCAACTCCAATACATCCCTAATTGACCAAACTTAAAAAGAGGTCTTTTTTTCTTTGAATGATTCTTTCAAAGTGTACTTAAATACTTGTATTTTAGTAATCAAATAGGGAACACAAATTTCATAGGAACAATGAAATCACAAACATATGAATATAGTGAAGCGCTCCAAATTAGAGCTCTTAAAACATGCCACAACAAACATTCACCATGAAGAATTGAAGTAAAAAAATAATAGCACAAAATAGACATTTAGCAGAGTTTATATATAAATCTATAATATAGAAATGATTTTTTTTTCAAAATACACACGACAGCATTTGCTTAGAAAATTGAAGCTAAATTTATTCCACGAGAATATTAATAGAATTTTTCATGGTAAAAATGGAGATTTGGGATTTCAGGTCGTGGAAGCGCAATCTTCAGAAATAATTAAATATAAAGTCACAAGAAAATGCCGATTTAATACTTCATGATGTCCTATATGTCCCATCGTGTCGTTTTAATCTGATCTATGTAAGCGCTTTTTAATCAATTCTGATTATTTTTGTGACTTTTCATCCTGATTGTTTCTCCATTCAGGATGTCAGGCACTGCCGAAATATTGGCACGGGTAAGCTTGAAGCTGGCCTTTACCTCTTATCACCCATGTCATTTGTTTCATCTATAGTTTACTCTAAGCAACATGCTCCTTCTTCTGCGCTGGTTAACATCATTTCTAAATCATGTAATGCCTCCATTTGGCACAAACATTTTGGATATTTGTAAGATAAAGTTCTAAAACTTTTGAGTTCTATTATACCCTTTCATTTACATGCTGATATTTCTTCTTATCAGTGTGATATATGTCATTTAAGTTCAAACACCTGCCCTTTATATGTAATAATCATATCTCACTTTCACCCTTTGATTTGCTACATTGCGATATTTGGGAGCCGTTTCATTAGGAAACTTACGATGACATGTGTTTTTTTGTTACTACGGTTGACGATTGCTCACGATACACTTGGGTTTCATTGATTAAAAACAAAGCTGATGATGCCACAGTTATCATCAGATTTTTTAGCATGATCAAAACCCAATTTGACCTACCATGAAACAGTTTCGTTCTCATAATGCAAAAAACTTCTTTTAACAGATTTTTTCAAAAAACAAGGCACAATCCATGAATTTTCATGTGTTGAATGCCCTCAACAAAACTCTGTGGTTGAAAGAGAACATCAACATCTTTTGAACACAGCCCGTGCTCTAAGGACAATCTCCATTTCATGTCCTATATAATCATGCTCCAGATTATACTACAATTAAAACTTTTGGTTGTCTTGATATTCATCGGGTTATAAAAGTTATAAACTTTATAACATGCAAACAAAGCAATTTCATATATCCCCGTGATGTTATTTTTCATGAGGATTGTTTTCCTTTTCATGATACTGCTACTACTTTTATCCACAAAAATTCTTTTTTGGACTTGGTTATTTCTCGGCCTCTGCATGATTCGCTGCAACAGCCATCCTCATTGTCTAATTTTCATGAAGCTGCTGATCTTCCAACTATACCTACTTCCTCATCTCAAATTCCTCTGCCCTTAAATCATGAAGCTCCTGATATTTCTAACACCCATGGTACTGTTGGCAGAAAATCAACATGCTCATCCAAACAACCAGCTTATCTCTGTGACTATACCTATTATATTTCTCCTTATCCTATTCATCATTACCTTTGTTATGATAAACTAACTCCATCCTACAAACATTTCATACTTCAAGTATTCACTACCTTCGAACCCCAATTTTATCATCAAGCTGTCAAAATTCCATCCTAGAGACAGGCAATGCAGGAAGAATTACAAGCCATGGAGTTAAACAACAATGGTCCATTGTATCTTTACCTCAAAATAAAAGATGCATTGGTTGTCGTTGGATCTCTCGAGTAAAGTGTAAGGTTGATGGCAGTATTGATCGTTACAAAGCACGGTTGGTTGCCAAAGCTATTCTCAATTAGTTGGGATTGACTTTTCTGATACATTTTCCCTTGTAGCTAAACTCACTTCTG
The DNA here is from genome assembly GCA_039583875.1 of Platanthera guangdongensis. NCBI lineage: Eukaryota > Viridiplantae > Streptophyta > Magnoliopsida > Asparagales > Orchidaceae > Platanthera > Platanthera guangdongensis. The sequence continues at coordinate 132,062,971 of CM077149.1, forward strand.
TTCGAGTTTTAATTGTCGTTGTTGCAGCTCAAAAATGGCCTATATTATAACTAGACATTAATAATGCATTTTTGAATGATGATTTGGATGAAGGGGTGTACATGATCCTTCCCTAAGGATATCCCATTCAAGAGGAGAATCTAGTTTGCCGAGTTCATAAATTTGTTTATGGGTTGCGTCAGGCCTCTCGACAGTGGTTTCAGAAGTTCTCTACCACTCTTCTAGCTCATGGATTTTCTTACAAATGACATGATTAGTTATTTATTGATGTATTTGTTAGTTTCTTTATTGTTGTATCTGTTTGACAAGTGGCAGTGTATTCTCCGTTTATTTTGTTTGCTCTTGTATATAAATAGCATACTATTCCCTGTAATAAGTAAGTTGTAATTTTCTATTCCTCTTAATGAAAAACAAGTTTTTCTTCCTTTCCGTTTTCTAAGATGGTTCAGAGCCAGGTTGAGGATTTTTCATCGCCTTCGTCATGAATCTCCCATCTTCATTTTCTGCATCAGATCTCATCAATGGAAAAGACCCACAAGGTTCTTCCCGATCATTTAACTGATCCTTCCAACCATTATTTTCTGCATCCAAATGAGAATCCTGCTATGGTTCTCGTTTCTCCTTTACTTGATGGCAAGAACTATCACACCTGGTCTAGGGCAATGCGTGTTGCGTTGTTATCAAAGAATAAACACAAATTTATTGATGGATCTATTACCCCGCCTTCATCTATAGATCCTCTGTTTACTGCTTGGGAAAGATGTAATACCATGGTTCTTGCATGAATTCATCACTCCGTTTCTGATTCAATTGCTAGATCTATTCTTTGGATTGATAAGACAGTTGATGTCTGGATTGATCTTCATGATCGTTTTTCCCATGGTGATATTTTCCGGATTTCTGATCTACAAGAAGAAATTTACCAATTGCGGCAAGGTGAATTATCTGTTACTGACTATTTCACACAAATGAAGATTCTATGGGATGAATTAGAGAACTTCATGCCTCTTCCTGTCTGCAAATGTGATCCTACCTGTTCTTGTGGCGCGTTCCCTGCAGTAAAGAAGTACAGAGATCAAACTTACACTATTCGATTTTTAAAGGGGCTAAATGATCAATATTCTCATGTCCGATCACAGATTATGCTTATTGATCCTCTTCCAACAATTAACAAAGCTTTTTCCCTTATTACCCAACAAGAACAACAATTATTCTCCGACCCAGTAACTGTTACCGAGTCACATAGTTTCAATATTAATTCAGATCAGTCTAACTTGAGAAAAGGAACTTTTGGAAGAGGAAAGGGTCGTGGAAATTATGGACGAGGTCAAAACTCAAAACGTATTTGCGTTCATTGCGGCAAAACCAATCATACCATTGACAATTGTTTCTTCAAACATGGATTTCCTCCAGGATACAAAACTACTCGCAGCTCTGTGACACCTCCTGCAATGTCTTTTTCTAAGGAGCAATATGATAATATCCTAGCCATCATCCAGCAGTCACAGCCAACTTCAACTGCTACAGATCATACTACTAATATGGTTCACACCTCGGTTTCACATGCTACCAACAATCCTTCTCCAGGTATCACATATGATCAATGGATTATAGATACAGGTGCTACTAATCATATTACTTCCTGTTTTTCCCTCTTCCATAATTTCAAGAAAATCAAACTCATTTCAGTTACTCTACCTAACAGACATTCAGTTTTAGCCAAATATTCAGGAACAATTTATCTTACTTCTAAGATAACTCTTTACAATGTCTTGTATATTCAAAATTTTCATGTAAATCTTCTTTCTGTTATCAAATTGATTCGTGATCTTCATTGTTCATTGCTTTTCCATGACTCAGTATGTTTTCTTATACAGAATCATACCAAGGAGATGATTGGTTCAGTTAAACGACATGAAGGTCTTTACATCGTAAACACCACAGATGTTTCTCCCCCTTCCTCTTCTCAAATAAATTTTACTTGTAATAATTTCCAATCTGAGAATTCTGATGCTTTGTTGTGGCATTTACGTTTTGGACATATTTCTAATTCTTGTCTAAGAATTTTGTCTGCGCAATTTCCTTTTATTTCCAATACTCATATTGCACCTTGTGATATTTGTCAATATGCAAAACAACGAAAACTACCCCACTACTCCAGTGAATCAAAATCTACTCAAGCTTTTGAGTTATTGCATGTTGATATTTGGGGTCCATATTCTACTATTTCAGTACAGGGGCATCGTTTCTTTCTCACCATTGTTGATGATTTTACCCGTTTTACTTGGGTTATTTTCATGAAGGCCAAAAGTGAAACACGGGAACATCTGCAACATTTCTATACATTTATTGAAACTCAGTTTCAAACAAAACTTCAATCCATACGCACTGATAATGGGGCAGAATTCTTGATGACTAATTTTTACAAAAATAAAGGGATCATTCATCAAACAACTTGTGTTGAAACCCCTCAACAAAATGGTGTTGTTGAACGAAAACACCAACACATCTTGAATGTTGCTAGAGCTCTTTCTTTTCAAGCTCAACTACCAAAATCATATTGGACATTTGTTATAGCTCAATCTGTGCATATAATCAATAGATTGCCCACACCTTTGCTCTCAAATAAAACTCCTTATGAAATTCTTTTTCATAAACTTCCTAGTTTTATGCACCTCAAGGTTTTTGGGTGTCTATGTTATGCTAACACCTTGATTTCCCATTGAACAAAATTCTCATCCAGGGCTAGAAAGGCTATTTTTCTTGGGTATAAAGAAGGTACTAAAGGATATATTCTTCTAGATCAACAATCAAGAAATTTTTTTGTTTCAAGAAATGTTGTGTTCTTTGAAAATATTTTTCCTTTTTCTCAACACTCTTCACCCATTCAAAATCCTACACATGCCTCACAATTCAATACTTGGTCTTCTGATTCCCAAAATGATTTTCCTGCCAATGAACCTGATGCAATCAATTCGATTCCTAATAATACTGAAAGGCATATATCTCCCATTCCACAGCAAACCACGACCACTCTTGATACTGATTCTCTTGATGTTCCAACGAGAAAAAGTAGTAGAATCAAGCATCCTCCATCCTATCTTCAGGATTATCATGTCTCTCTTTTAAATAATACAACTAAATTCCCCAATTCTTCAGTTTCTCATCCTTTATCAACTGTTATAAGCTATGAAAAATGTTGTTCTGCTTATAAGTCCTTTTGCCTTAATGTGACATCCCATTTTGAACCATATACTTTTGATCAAGCAACAAAATTCAAATGTTGGACTGATGCTATGGATGCTGAACTTAAAGCTCTTAAGGAGATAATACATGGACACCCACTGGTAAGACTCCCATTGGATGTAAGTGGGTATATAAGATCAAATATAAAGCTGATGGAACTATAGAAAGGTATAAGGCAAGGCTTGTAGCTAAGGGCTACAATCAAATGGAAGGAATAGACTATTTTGATACTTTTTCTCCGGTTGTCAAACTTACTACTGTGCGAGTTCTTCTTTCGGTTGCCGCTGCGAAGAATTGGTTTCTTGAGCAACTTGACGTTAATAATGCTTTCCTTCATGGTGACCTACATGAAGAGGTCTACATGAGCTTACCACCTGGTTTTGAATCATCTAAACCCAATGAAGTATGCAAGCTACACAAATCTTTGTATGGCTTAAGGCAAGTTAGTCGACAATGGTATTCGAAATTATCTTCAGCTCTCAGTAATATTGGTTACAGACAATCCACGGCAGACCATTCTTTATTCATTAAGAAAAATGATGTTTGTTTCACTGCCCTTCTTATATATGTCGACGATATTGTTATATCCGGAAATAACATGCAGGAAATAGAAGATGTTAAGAAGGAATTGGATAAGCAATTTAAAATCAAAGACCTCGGTAATCTTAGATTTTTCCTTGGACTTGAAATTTCTAGATCCAAGAAAGGTATATTTCTTAATCAACGTAAATATACTCTTGAGCTGTTAGAAGAATGTGGTTCACTGGCTGTTAAACCCGTGCTCTCTCCTCTTGATCCTAATTTAAATTACAAAAGGATCAAGGCAATCCTCTTCATGATGTTCAGAGTTATAGAAGATTGGTTGGCCGATTATAGTACTTAACCACTACAAGGCCTGATATTAGTTTTGTTGTGCAACAATTAAGCCAATTCATTTCTTCACCTATGGATTCTCATTATCAAGCCGCAATGCGTGTTTTAAAATACCTTAAAGGAGCGCTGGCTAAAGGCTTATTCTTTCCTGTTAACAATTCTTTGACTCTATGTGGTTTTTCTGATGTTGATTGGGCATCATGTTTGGATTCGCGAAGATCTGTGACTGGTTTCTGTGTTTTCTTTGGAGATTCTATTATCTGTTGGAAATCCAAGAAGCAAATCACTGTCTCACGTTCCTCGACTGAAGCAGAATACAGAGCTCTGGCTAGTATTACTTGTGAACTGCAATGGTTGAAGTTCTTACTTACTGATCTTGACATTACATTATCTCAACCGATCTCTGTCTACTGTGATAATCGTTCAGCAATATATCTTGCACACAACCCATCTTTCAGCATATAGAGATTGATTGCCATGTAATTCGTGAAATAATACAATCTGGCCTGATCCATCTATTACCTATTTCCTCTACAAACCAGTTGACTGACTCCTTCACCAAGGCTTTGTTTCCATCAGCTTTCCAAACAGCAATCAACAAGTTGCCACTATGTGATCCCCATAGTCCAACTTGAGTGGGGCTCTTACAAATGACCTGATTAGTTATTTATTGATGTATTTGTTAGTTTTCTTTATTGTTGTATCTGTTTGACAAGTGGCAGTGTATTCTCTGTATATTTTGTTTGCTCTTGTATATAAATAGTCTACTATTCCCTGTAATAAGTAAGTTGTAACTTTCTATTCCTCTTAATGAAAGACAAGTTTTTCTTCCTTTTCGTTTTCTAAGAGATTTTGCCAATCAAAGAACTATTATTCACTTTTTACCTTTGGATCAGCGGATAATTTGGTTGTGCTGCTCATTTATGTCAATGATATTGTTCTCACCGGCCCGAGCTTACCTTCTCTACAAAAAAGTTCAAACTTTGTTACAAACCATTTTTAAATTGAATATTTTGGGTTATTTGTGCTATTTTTTTGGGATTGGAGGTGGCCAGATCTTCTTCAGGCATATCTTTTTCTCAACGAACGTATATTTTAAGACTCCTTGCTGACGCTGTTTTTTTACAGTGTCATCCTGCTGCTTTGCCAATGGACCCTAATTTGAAACTTCAAGCCCTTGATGAAGAAACTTTGCAAGACCCGTCAGCTTATCGTCAATTGATTGGTCACTTAATGTATCTAACAGTTTCGCGTCCAAACATTTCTTATGCAGTGCAGAAGTTGAACCAGTTTATGTCAAAACCGTGCACCGGCCATCTCCATGTTGTTCACCACTTACTTCAGTACCTTAAAGGCATGTCTGACCAAGGATTGTTTTTCCAGTCAATACTCTTTTGCGTCTTACAACATATTCAAATGCCGGCTGGAGAGCTATTTAGATACTAGAAGATCAACCACTGTTTTTTGTGATTTTCTAAGAGATTCTCTAATTTCCTGGAAATCCAAGAAGTAGTCTACTGTATCCCAATCCTCTACAGAAGCTACGTGATGCAGAGCAGAGACGAGGACGAGCTTTGGGTCCATTCGGGCTGATTTGGAGACTTACCGTATATGGCGTGCTCCGATCGACGATCCAACTACGTGGATGCGTTCGGGTTCACGTTGCGAATCAATTTCATATATAGCTTTGTACTTTTCAGATTCTATTTCATGTAGTTTTGACCCCGAGACCAACGACTAATCATAGTCGTTGATTCTTGGTGCTCTAATTTTTATTTCTTATAAATAGATGGTTTAGGGCTGCCGTTATTTCTCATTGCTGAATGTTTGGAGAAGAGAGTGCCTTCCTTCATTCTGGTGATCTCCTCCGTGATGTCGACTCCGTGGAACCCCTTGGTGACAACTCCGTGGGTAAGGTCTTGTATCTTTTTATTGTTTTCCTCCTCCCCCTCTCCCCACCTTTCCTATTTTGTTGTCCAGCCTCCCTGCAGGAATTTCTCCCTGCTGCCCATCCCGGCCAGCCCACCGCACCACCATCCCTTCCCTCCAGATCAGGCGCCGGCCTCCCCGGATTGTCCATCCAACCACCCCAATCATAACCGCCTCCCTGTTTCCCTGCACAATCATCGTTCCCCTCCTTTTCCCCATCAGATCCAACCCGCTACCATCTCATAAACTCCCCCTCCTTGTTGTTCAGCCCTGTCGCTGCCCACTTATAGTTGTCTGGCTGTGTGCAGCCACAAAATAGCCCAGATCTGAAATTTTCCAGCCATAACCATCCGCCAAGTCTTTCCTTATTTGTACATCTCAGCGCACATATTTCAAAACGAGCTAAGATATGCACGCATCTTCGCACGAGCTGAGATAGGCTTGCAGCTGTTCGATTGTCCGCACTTTACCTTGCAGTGCATTTGCTGCACTTTACCCTCCCCAGACCTAGTTTCTAATGAGTATTTTTGAATTCCAAATATAATCCTATTTTGTTATATGTGTGGTCATAAGTTCACTCGCATAATGGGTTAACATGTACCTAAATATTAATCCCCACCATAAATACAGCGCTGTTATAACACCTCACATATCACGTATCAAAGAAATATCACAAAAACCCTAAACAATAAACCTTTAACGAGTAATGTATACTTTACAGGGAGTAATGTATACCTTTCACGAGAGAACGTGGGCAGTTTGATCGAGTATGATTTGCTCAAATGGCACATGGTTAGACAGTTTGCAACATTGGACGAGATTTGATCCTCATTGCTTTCCTTCCCAAAAAATTGTCTGTCTCTTAAAATTTTTCCCCCTCATGCCGAAAGTCGAGCCCTACACCGGCATCACCCCCCTCCAGCAACGGCGACACTCCCCCTGCAACCGCGGTGACTCCCCCGCCCGGCGACCTTCCCCACTCCTACTCCCGCAACGAGACCCCCCTGCTCCACTTCTATGGGTGGTATTTATTCCCGCGGTGAGACCATGTTGCTAATATGAATGTTTTTGATACAATCACGGTGGATAAATAAGAAACAAACACCACTGCTTAGCAGAATGCAGCTCTCAAATCGCTGAGCCGAAAGAGACCTATGAATCCATCCAAGAATTAAATGCTTAATAGTTATTATATGAACTATAATGTTAAACTAGCTCATAGTAATGTACTAATTTTCTTTATATTTAATGCAAAATAGTTAAGTTTGCATTCCTGCTCTGTAACTTTACTGCTACACTCGCGAACAAGCCGATATTTTTTTGTGCATTGTTTCAATCTTTGACATGAGCAGAAAGAGGTGTTTACGAATCAAAATAAATAGCTCTTCAATTAAATTCAAATTTGTCATAAAATACAAAGATTTAGATTCATATTCAGATTCGTTCAATTATTTGAATTCAAATTCGGGTTTGGATTTGAATTCTGGTTCGGTTTGAATTTGAAATCACCTCAAATGATTGATCAACTTGAATCGGTATCATCTTTATATTTAATATAGATATTTCTGTTATTCTTATTCAGAAATTATTCTTGAATTTTGCCAATAAAACTCAGGTTTGTGCTATGTTCTTTAGTAGTTGGCGCTGCTCTCCCAAATGGAGACCGGCCGCGGACGCAACAACTCGGGGAGGTCAGTGCGACCATGTGGTATCTGTTCCACCAAACATGCCCTGAATGAAAAGGGATCTCCAGCTCAACACTCATTGATCTACTGTTGTGCGACTCCAAACTAGAGAGGATTTTTAATCCGAATTTGATTTCAAGTTCACATTGGGTCCAATCAGTTACGACGGTCGATAATAATTTTGCACGTGGGATTTTAGAAAAAAATGGAGAAAGCTCAGAGAAGACAACAAGAGAGAAACTTCAATGGATCGTTCGGCGTGCAGGTATTGACTTTGGTCAGAAAATCAATATCTGCAGAATTGGTTTTGTGCAGAAAATCAATTCTGTTGTTCGGATGCAGGAAGGTATTCAGTGAACAGAATTGACATTGATACTTAATTATTGTTCGGCTGCGCAAAAGAATTGATTTTCTGGAATTGTAAATTTTAGAAATTAATTTATTGAATTTGGACTGCTGGAGGAGAATAGGTGAGGATTCCAGTGGCTGGAATTGAATTCCAGCAGGAAAATAAGTGAGGATTACAGGTTTCGGGAAGGGGGATTGAGGAAGGGAGGGAGGGAAACTGCTGGTGGGGCTTAGACACGTGTACGGAGCTGAGAATTGATTGGGGATGAGGGTAGAATGGGGAAGGAAGTAGCAGCTAGGGCGAGGGTGGCCAGATCTGTGGGTGGCCGAAAAAGAAAAGCAGGGTCGGGTGGAGGGAGGAGGAGGATGGCCGAAGAAATCGATGATGAGGGTAAAGAGGGAGAGAAGAGGAGGAGCAGAATAAAAGATGAGGAAGAGGAGGAAGAGGGAGGAGCAGAATCGGGCGAAAGAGGGAGGAGCAGAATCGAGCGGATGATGCGGGTAAAGAGAGAGAGAAGAGGAGGAAGAGGAAGAAGAATAGAAGATGAGGAAGAAGAAGAGAAGAAGACATATACCTGCACGAAGGTCGGCGGTCTGCAGCGATCAGGAGGAGAACAGGCTGCGATCGGGAGTCGGGAGGAGACGACCTAGCCGAAAACTGCAAAAACCGAACCTGAAAGATAAGAATTGGGAGGCCGCGGTTTTAACTTAGAGTGAAAACCGATGGTTTTTTCCCCAAAGCCATTTTCATGCCAAAACCGTCCTGCCGAACACTGACATTGACTTTACTGTTTCCCAAATCCAATTCCAGAATGTCATTACGTGTGCGCCGAACGGACAACAAGACTCTTTAATTGAGACGAAATTTTTTGGGACCGAAACCTGACAAAAAAAAAATTCCGTCCGGAGGATCTCCTAGGATTTTAATTCACTCCGGCCACACTCGCAAAAACTGTATGTCACATGTCCCCTTCTGATTGATCGCGGACGGGAAATTAAATACGAAAGCCGACTGAAATTTTTCTTCTTAATTGAGACCAAATAGATGATATCTATTTTATTCAAAAATTCACCATAGGGGATCCAACTGAGTTAACCCCAAGGAAAAAAAAAAGATCAATTCCATTTCACTCCAAACGAATGTATCCATTTCATAATCTTAGATTTTATCTAAGTTGATCTAATGAGTTCAGTAACCTAGTTATTTTATATTTTTTATTTCTCCAAAAAAAAAGTACACACATTTCATAAAATGAAAAGAGATACAAAAACATGAAATGAACAAATGAAAGAAAATCTAGGCTCCCTCGGATCTTCTGGAGTTCAGGGAAAACTCCACGAATTTAATGGGCGAGAACCCTCGAACTCTATCAATTTTGTGGCTAAAAAAATGTAGTCACTAAAAGTCAAAAAAAAAAAATTTAAAGTAAAAATGATCCTAAATTTAAAAAAACACAGGGGGTTTTAGCGCGTTGGATTTCAATCTAACGCGTGAGAACCCCGAAACTTCACCTTGGAGTTGTCCGTACAAACTTCAGATGATCCAAATCCCCGATTGAGGCTTCATTTGGTTCGGCGGTGGCGGGTCGATCCGGCAAGTGAAAACGCAGTGTTCGAAACGGAGGGGGGGGGGCTGCTCCAAACAGAGTTTTTTAGGGCATTTCTCAAGACGGGCGGGTGGAAACTGATCAAACTCCGCCGGAGGTTCATTTGTTTACCTGCCTTCTGGCGACATTTGCCCCAAACGGGATGACAAAATGCGGAACCAAATAGAGCCTGAGTGGATTTATTTTCACCGATAAACGATTACTAAAGCATGAATCACTGGTTGAGTGGTGAAAATAAAAATCACTCAAAAGAGAGCCCTAAACACGATCGGTGATCATCACCCTGACCGAAATGGGTGATCATCACCCTGACGGCGGCCAGGCTTCGTGTTGAAAATTTTGCCCCAAAAAAGTCCGCCGTCTGTGCTAGAATTTTCTCAGCCGATCTCGACACATCTCCGGCGTTCCGGGGAGAAACAGGGGAAAATCTGCCGGAGCTCACATCTGTTACCAGTAGACGACAGTAGAATCATGAAGCAGGTGTACAATACATATGTCATCCTCCCGATGTCAGCTAAATCAATCTCTTCTTGTGTTTGTTTCCACACTCCAACTTCTTCCCCTACTTTGGGTGGCAGCGACTGGTCGCAATGAGGTCAAGCTTTTGAAACTCTAGAGCTCGGATCTGATCAGTAAACTGCTATATTTCAACAACATTTGTGAAGCAGATAATGTGAGATCTCTCTCTCCTTCCGATCCTCCCTCGAAAGATCTTTACACCTTTTTTTACTCCAATTTCTTCAAGCTATTTTGTATTCTAAACCCTAGAACTCGGATCAGGACATAGATCAAGTGTAGAGCGAGCAGATCGAGTGAAAGAGACGGTGCTCCCCTGATCGATCGAGCGTTTAAAAAGTTTTTTTACTTACCCTCGCTGCGATCTTCCTCATAAATGCAGCAGGACGCGAAACCCCACTCCCCCTTTTCCATACAAGCTGCAGAAAAAAAGTGAATGAGTGGGAGTGACGTTTTCTTCCGAGGAGAAGATGATAATGGAGGTGGAGGGGATCCACTCGAGCAAGCGGTCTAGGAGGGACGATGACGTTCCCGAGACAGGCGTGTTCCTTTCGCAGGAATTGGAGAAAGGAATTGGAATTCGGTCTCCCAATTTCAATTCCGCTGTTCGTTTCAACACATTTAGACAGGAATTGGAATTCCTGCCAAAACCCATGGGTTTTCAAAAAATAAAAAAACCACTGCGGTCAAAACCTACCCCTCCCCCGTCGGTTTTCTGCAGTTTTCCGATAGAAGCTCGCCGACCTCGCATCCCCATCCTTCCGCCGATCGCCTTTCCCGCGCTGTATCCCGATCCAGTGATCCCGATCTCGATCGTCTCTGCCGCAGCGATCGATCCCGCTCCTTCTCCGTCGCGTTGTATCCCGATCCGGTTGAGTATACATAGAGACGGAAGCATCCTTCTTCTTTAGGATACCTGGTGAATCTTTAGCCGACTCTATTCCTAGTTTCGCATCAGCACCAGATGACCCTGGATGCATTCCTTTCTCTTTCGCAAAGGGAAGGCTACTGGAATAAGTTCCCATATTATGCCCTGACATCCACACTCTATCATGTGGTCTATCGAATGTGTTCTCCACTACAAAATGAGGCTGAACATCCTTAAAGATATCAAATTCCAGGGATCCCCACAAAGGCGTGGAAGTGATAGTATTCTGTCTGCATTCATGAGCACAAATAAGAGATCGAAGAACACTTACAACAGGTGGAGATCATTAACCTTCCAACAGCCGATTACGACCAATTCCTGTCTCCGAATTCCATTCTGCAAACGAACAAAAATAATGAAAACTTCAATTCTTGTGACTGAAAACCTTCCTGCAAACGAACAAAGGAATTGGTTTTCTGCCAAAACCAATTCCTCTGCGTCGTAGGGTCAAAACCAATTCTTACATAATTCCTGCGAAAGGAACGCACCGGGTTTCGCGAGTTTCCGGCTGTAAGGATCGCCACAGCAAGGTGTGGACGGTGAAGGGGCTCCGAGACCGCCGCGTGCGTCTCTCCGTCTCCACTTCCGTCCAGTTCTACGACCTACAGGACCGCCTTGGCTACGATCAGCCCAGCAAGGCCGTGGACTGGCTCATCAAGGCGGCGGCCTCCGCCATTGTTGAACTCCCGGAACTCGAAGGCCCATTTTCCGTCCCGCCGTTCTTGGCACTTCCTGGCCGCGCCATTCTTTCCCAGAGATCTCCGGCGGCCGGCGAGCAAAAGCTGTCTCAGTCCAAGTCAACTTGCAGCAGTGCCTCGGAGACGAGCAAGAGGTCGGTACTGTCCCTCTCCAGGTTCAAGAGCCTCTCCGGCAAGAAGAGCTCCTTCATCACTGCCGGTGCTCCGGCAGCCGCAGTGATGGATTTTGGCAGCAGATTTGATCTGAAGCAGCTGAGCACGCTGCTACCCCCAAGTTCTACAACGGAGTACTTCAGGGAAGATGGAAATTTTGGACACGGGCATCAAATTCCCCAGCTTGAAACGAGTTTCTCTTCATTTTTGCATTATGGAAGCAGCCCTAATGTGGGGTTGGGGATGATGGCATACAATCCAACTCCTTCAGGAGAGCATCAGGATATGCATCAGTTTTCCATCATGCAAGATCATGCAATTCCTGTATCTCCTGCGGCACCTGGGGGAGATTCTAACCTTAATGTCTCCATTTCTTCTGGCATTGCCGGATTTGCTGGGGGATCCCTTCAGTCCAATTCACCTCATCTACACCATCTTGTGCATGATGCAAAGTTGCCCTTCTTCCTTAGTGGCACTATTCCAGTTGCAGCAGCTGGAAGCTTGCCGGAGAACCAGTTCCCTGGTGGTTTCAATGGCCATCTGCAGCTGTTCTGTAATGAAGCATACATTGGGGGAAGGAAGGGTTGAAAGCTTGCACTCTGCCGGAACCTACAGTTTTCCGTTTTCTGGTAAGATTTGTTGAAGTTCACTCCTTTTTATTCTTTTAACTTCAATTTTAATGAATATTTCATGATTGACTAAAGCCTATATAGTTTTTAAAAGCTTCTCAGTTTAATTGCGCATAGTGCTATAGTCCAGTATTTACTCAACATTTAAGACACAAGCAATTTATACAAAATTTGCTAGATAGGCATTCCATTCAATTGATGATGCATTTGAATCTCATTGTGGGGAAAGCTTTGCTGCTATTTGTTTCATGTCGAAGCTACATCCATTTATTTTACTTTTGGAACCCAATTAAAATAATTATTGTCTTTTAATGTGAAATTTACCTTCCTACAACAACTATTGTTGTTTTGTACTGTTTCATTTAATCATAAATTTAATATTTTTATTATATGCCTATAAATGATAATGGGACCACATTAGCACATCTTCTGTTAGGATATTTGTTTTATATGTTCGCACGTGTTAGGACCGACTCAGAACGACCCTATGAGTTTCGTGTCACTAGAGTGTAACGGCTCTACGCTGGAGATAATATATAAGGTCATTTCACATTGATGAGCTTTAGTGGTCTATCTTGAGCGGAGCCATTTACATTCTCAAGATAATTTCTAGGGTTTCCTCTCCCGTCCGTTTCAGCGCTCTCGTTTTCGCGAAATTGATGCGCCGCTCTTGCAAATCGGAAATTTTCTCGCCGCCGATTCTCTGTGGCGCTACTGTGGAGGAATAGCTTGCATCCCCAGCATATCGCTGGTTCTCGCCGATTCTCCTTGGTGCTGGTTCTCGTTTTTCTCTTTGGCGCTCTCAGATCTCGCGACTTAACTCTCGCCGCTGAAATCGATCGAATAAAGCCATCGGAAAAGAGATCCAGATCGGAGAAGTCGTGGTAGAGGAGGATCTCATCCTGTCTGGTCGCTGTTGTTGTTGTCTGGCTATCGCAGATCGCCGGATCTCGTTCCCGTTTCTACCGGCGTTGAAGATCCTCTGCTGCGCCGCATAGATCCGGCCTACACCCCCCAGATCTGTCGTCGGCCTGTAAGTTCTTCGACTTGGTGAGGCAAGATCCGCCAACCTCTTATCGCAGGTATTCCCAGGTCGGGTTTTTTCTTCCATCGCCGCCTGGAACAGCCCCGCCTGGAACTTTGCCGCCTGGATCCAGTCAGGCTCTCGATCCAGATCTGGGATAAAGGAGATCTCACCTATCCAATAATTCAATCCAGATCCATCGCAGCCGTTCTCCGGATCCAGCTCTTGTTACCAAGCAGATCTAGAATCCGTGGAGTGGGGAAGTGAATCATTCTATGATCTGCACTCCAAAGTTACAATTTGATTTCTTGGAATTCTTGGATTAAACTCTTGTGTCTTGATCAAGTGTAAGTCGCTCAACCAGAGGAAAGCAAACAAATTCTATCTCATGATTGGAGTCAAAGGTTTTTCTGACGTCTTCACATGTCTCAGGTGACCTGTTATAGCATTTTAAATTTATATTTGAATCTAGAAATATGTTGAAGAAAAGCGCGCTCGACACCGTAAAGCTGCAATCGTTTGACGCCTCTGATTTTCTTAGTTGGAAAATACAAGTCTAAATAGGAATGAAAGAACGCGAGATCTTTTATGCTGTTTATAGCGATTTCGCTTCTACCATCGAGGACGTGGACGAGTACCAGTGGAACAAGGATGATGATTTCTGCAGGGATTACCTGTTGAATTCCCTAAATTCCCATCTCGCGTTGACCTATCACGCTAACAAGGCTGCAAAAGAGATATGAGATCGACTGAACGCGCATTTCTAGAAGGAGGAAGGACTGTCAAAGTCGCTCATCGGAGAGATATTCTTCAACTTCAAATTCAAAGCAAACGTGCATATCACTTTTCAACTCTTAGAGCTGGTCAACCTGCGTCAAAAGCTGGATGGTGATCATTCGAAGATGGACAACAGCCTCTTTGTGTACATGATTCTGAGTAAGCTGCCTTCTGAGTGGCTCTTTTTCAAAACCGAGATGCACAGACTGAAAGAGAAGATCAGTTTGGATGAACTCAAAAGGTTCATCCATATTGAGGACCAAAACATCGCTGGGAAAAGCTTGGAGCAGGTTGCGCAGCCCTCACAGGCTGTCAACTTTGTTTCACGTCCTAGTAAGCCTTCTCGGAAGCCCCCGACACTTAAAGGTGATACCCCCGCACCGTTGGCGGCCAAAAAACTCTCTCAAAAAGAAGAAGGGCAAGTGCCACAACTGCGGCAAATGGGGTCACTGGGCCGCTGAATGCAGGGGTCCGAAGAAACAAAAGGAGGAAGCCCCACAAAATGTGGCGAACATGGTGGTCGACAACTCTGATCTCAAGTCCTTCGTGGCTATGATTGGGAGTAGTCGTCGTAGTGCGTCGTCTGAGTGGTGGCTGGACAGTGGTGCTACCTGTCACGTCACAAATGACAGGGGTCTTCTTTCAAAGGTCACAGCAGTCAAGGATAGAGTTGAAAACTGCAATGGAGGAGAGACAAGTGTTACTCATGCTGGAACTGCAGAGCTAGTTCTCTCATCAGGTAAAACTTTAATTTTACAACATGTTAAAGTAGTTTCTAATTTAACTAAAAATTTGATTTCTATGAGTTGTTTGATAAAGCTGCAATGTCTTTCACAACCATGAACGGTAGAATGACGTTAACTGTTAATTCTCACTACTTTGGTTGCGCTTACCTGATCAATGATATTTATAGACTTAGCATAAATAATGAGATCATAAACCAAGTCAGTTCAACTCTGATTGATCTGAAGCTATTACACAATAGACTTGAACATATTCACTATAAGAAAATGTGAGATCTAGCTAGAAGTCAAAACATCCTATTAGATATGTCTATTCAATTTGATAGGTGTGAGGTTTGTGCCCAGACTAAGATCACTAGAAACTCTTACAAGACAGTTTTTATGTGCACACAATTTCTGGAGTTGATACATTCTGACCTCTGTGATTTTCGTTGTCATGCCACTAGAGTGGGAAATAAATATTTAATTACTTTCATCAACGATTTTTTCAGATATTGTCATGTTTACCTATTGAAATCGAAAGATGAGACATTTGAGGCCTTTAAGATCTTCAAATCTCGGGTAAAAAATCAATTAAATCTAAAAATTAAAAGACTTAGAAGTGATCGAGGAAGAGAGTACACTGCAACTGGGTTTAAGGACTTTTGTGCCTTTAAGGGTATAATCCTAAAAACCACAGCTACTTACCCACCTCAGTCAAATGGTATTGCTGAGCGTAAGAATAGAACTTTAACAGCAATGTTGAATTCTATGCTCTTCACAGCTGGCATGCCTAATTCATTTTGGGGGGAAGCAGTACTAACTACAAATCACATTCTAAATCGAGTGTCTCACTCAAACTAACTATATTATGTATGAGTTGTGGCATGATCATCATTGTAAATATGACACTCTAAAGACTTGAGGTTGTATTGCTTATGTGAGAATATAAGATTTTAAAAGACCTAAGGTGAGACCTAGAACAACGACCTGCGTTTATATAGGTAGTGCAGAAGATAGTGCAGCTGACAGGTTTCTGGATCTATCCACTAACACAGTGATAGAGTTTAGAGATGTTATTTTCTTTGAACATAAATTTATCAAAGATCATGGCTTGACCGTATACGGGTCTACTGACATGATTTCAGAATCTACTGTACAACCTGAAGCTGCTCCTCTGACACTGCTCCCCAACCTCTAGAGGTGGATCATGTTCCTCTTAAAATATCTATTAGAGATAGAATCCCTAAGAATTTTGGTGAGAATTTTGTCACGTACCACCTAGAGGATGATCCATTTTTCTATCAGGAAGCAATGAGTTCCAGAGATGCGTTAATGTGAGAAAAAACCATCGATGATGAGATGGACTCGCTGCTACAAAATAAGGCTTAACATCTAGTTGACCTACCGAAAAAAGCTAAAGTCATAGGATGCAAGTGGGTACTGAAGAAGAAATTGCACAGTGATGAGTTTATAGCCAAATATAAAGCACGTCTAGTAGCTAAGGGTTATAAACAACAGGGGGGATTGACTATTTTGACGTTTATTCATTTGTATGTCACTTATCCACTATTAGGATTTTTCTTGTCATAACTTCTATCGAAAACTTTATAGTTCATCAGATGAATGTAAAGACAACGTTCTTAAATGGAGAGCTTGATGAAGAGATCTACATGGTACAACCTGAAGGTTATGTACATAAGGATTTAAGAGATAAAGTGTGCAAGCTCAATAAATCGATCTATGGGCTTAAACAAGCACCTAAGATGTGGCACATTAAATTTGAACAAGTGGTAAAAAGCGTTGGATTTTAATCCAGTCTCTCAAATGAGTAAAAATTAGGTCCGGTAGGCGGACCTTCCTCTAGGTCCCCACCAATGGAGAAGAGGAGAAGCTTATAAATATGTGTGGTCCGCCATACACAGTCAATATAGATATGTGGGGTCCATCACAATACAAGCTTTTTATTGGCCACCCGGACCTTCCTTTAGGTCCGGGTGACGGACTAAAAAATTTTCCCTCTCAGATAAGTCTCTCTACTACCACTCGATGTTAAATCAAACAGTCACCATATGTCTATATGTGGATGACATGTTGATTCTGGAGTCAGACCTTGCCGTAGTGAGGGATACTAAATTCGCTTTCGCGAAAGCTTTTAACATGAAAGACTTTGGTCTTGTAGATACCTCATTAGGTATGAAAGTTAGAGTAGACAATGAACGTGTCACTCTAAGTCAAGCTCATTACATTGAGCAGATTCTCACTACCTGAGATTATAAAGACTGTAGGTCTGTTGAAACAACAATTGATCTGAATGTCAGGTTGAGTCCGAATGAAGGGACCATCGTTGATCAAGTAAAGTACTCAAAGATCATTGGAAGTCTCATGCATGTCACAAGTTGCACTAGAATAGACATTGCCTTCTCGGTAAGCTTGCTGAGTCGCTTTACCAGTAGTTCAGACAAAGAGCATTGAAATGTCTTAGATTGGCTGATGAGGTGCCTAAAAGGTATTAAAGATCACGCTCTGTGCTACACCGGTTACCTTCCTACGTTGGAAAGATACTATAATGCCTCCTGGTGTTCAGAAGTTCGGAACAGCAAGTCCACCAGTAAATTTATTTTCACTTTGGGTAGCACTGCAGTTACTTGGAAATCCAAAAGACAGACTTGTATAGCTTTGTCGTCTATGGAAGACGAGTTGTTTGCCTTAGTTTCAGCTACTGAAGTGGCAGATTGGATCAGAAATTTGATTCTAGACATTCACTTGTCTAGATTTCAAGTCAATTTTGAGCTTGTACTGTGATAATCAAGTCGCAGTCCAAGTCGTGAATAATGTCCTTTTTAATACTAAGAGACGACATGTACGACTGAGACACGCTCTATTGAATTATCTAAAAGAACAGTGCATTATCATTTTGATCGATGTGTGATCAAAGGATAATCTGGCTGATCCACTGGCGAAAGGAATGTCTAAAGACCAATCAATCAAAACAGTGAGGGAAATGAGACTCGAGTCGATTTAAGTTCAGCCTTAGTTCAAGGTTAGGCGATTCAGTTCAGTCTTAGTCTAAATATTTTGATTTTTTTACTTTCTTTTGTCAAAGCATGTGTGTTGTGCTCCGTTGATATTCGGGGTTGCTGAGTACGAATCTGCTGAGTTGTTTCATTCCACATTTGATGTTAACAACTTCATCTGGTTTCGTCTTCCTTATTTAGGAGGAGAGTGTTATTCCACATTTGATAACACAATCTGACTAGGTTTGACTTTTCTTCTGTTTATTGGTTCTATTGCACATTTGATGAGTTCCAATTAACTTTAGAAGAACAGTAACCGTGACATTTCATATAAGAACACAGATATAGCTGCGATGTCCAGAAATCTGGTAATCGTTTCGTTTCGAAACAGATAACATATTCTAATGTATAACCTAAATACTTTACACATGCTTTCTCTTACTGTACTACGTTCATATAAGTAGAACTAGATACTTGTATATTTTTCAAGATTGAATTCATTCTGAATGAACTTCTCTGTTGAAAATTACAGGAGCTTCTGCTGATGGAGGAGCACTTGCAGGTTGGGATTCAGAAGAGGATGACCTGCTGGACGCTGACTTTTAGAGTGTTTGTTTGGTTTTTTTTCTTTGGCTTAGAGCTCTGTTTAGCTCTCTTTCCTTTTCATCTGTTGTTTGGACTAATTTTGTTGTTCTTCAGTTGGTCACGAGATACTAGGTGTGTCAGTACCTTATTCTCTTATTGTACTTTTGACTATGATGTGTTGCTGCTAAGTTTATGTTTTATTTTTATGCATGCATACTAACTTATGTTTTTTTAAGTTCAATTTATTCTGACAGATGTTGTGGAAACGGTTGTGTATTAAGTCGAATTCTGGTTGAACATTACACACACCACCCCTTTTTCCGACGTCGGTCTCACCGCGGACATATGAGGAGATTGTTAGGACTTAGGATATTTGTTTTATATGTCCGCGCGTGTCATGACCGACTCGGAACGACCATATGGGTTTCGTGTCACTAGAGTGTAACGGCTATACGTTGGAGATACTATATAAGGTCATTCCACAATGATGAGTCTTTGTGGACTATCTTGAGCGGAACAATTTACATCTTCTATATTAGTAGCAGAATCTACTAACAGAATCTACAGATGGCAGGTCTATCGTCATTATTCATCAACAAATCTTAAGGGCGTTCGGCAAGTCGTCATAAATAAGTTGTTATATGTATTCATTTTATCTAATTATCATAATAAATGCTGAAGAATAAAGCCGATAGCTGACCAGCAAAGTGATACGAGCTCGTGAGTTTGAGCGCGTAATAGGCCGACAGAGGGCTACATCCCGCAAGGGATTGTGATGTTGTCCCTTCTTGGGTTCCCTCGAAGTTGCTGCGACAGAGAGAGGGGGGAGGTGGACCGGTGTTGGCGCTGGAGGACTAGAACAGAGAGAGGGAGAGGTAGAGAGAGAGGGAGATCTTTTAACTTTTCTTCTTACCCAAAAAGATCATAGCAGCTTCTTAAATAAAGGGCCTCCTGCCTAGGCCTTTGAAATGTGAAAAAGTAAGCTAGTCATCATTAAAGCATGCTCTCCATTTGGGATTAAGGCTTCGTTTGGGAGGACTTATTTTCACCGGTTAAGGGGTCACGACCGCATGAACCTGGCCGTAATTAAGGTCTGGTTCATGCGGTCGTGACCGCTTGACCGGTGAAAATAAGTCCTCCCAAACGGAGCCTAAGACACATGGGATAACAAAAGGCGTAAAGTCTATTCCACAGAACCACAGATGATGTGATCCCCTGTCGTCGTGACCTCCATCATAGTCGGGTTCTTCGTGACTGTTGTTGTTGCGACACTGATACGTCCTGCCCTAGCGTGAGTTGATGGAGGCGCGGTTGGTAACATCATCTGTTCCTTTGAGTGGCATCTTGTCCTCAAGTTGGGAAGGGAGGGGACGATATGGTTTGTTGGGGACTCGCCAATAAAGGGTTTTAGGTGCAAGACGTGGAAGACGTTGTTGATGCGGCTGTCCGACGGAAGTTGGAGTTGGTTAGCGACTTCACCAATACGTTGAAAAATCTGGAGGGGGTCGGGAAAACGGGGGCCCAATTTGTCGGAGGGCGCCAGGGTGTGGATAGACACGTGGCGGTAGGGATGATTTTTAAGCCAAACCCAATCCCCAATGTTGAAGGTGATGTCGCGGTGCTCGCGGTTGTAGCGAGTCTCAATGCGATGTTGGGCCTGGAGGAGGCTGGCACGTGCGAGAGCAAGGAGTTGATCTCGGTCTATAAGCTCTTGGTCGAGGGCGAATAGGGAGGTCGACCCTTGGTCATAAGCGAGAAGGCGCAGGGGATCGCAATTGTAAATGAGACGAAACATAGTCATTTGTAATGTTGTATTGTATGAGGTGTTGTAGCAGTATTTGATCCATGGAAGCCACGTAGCCTAACTCTTCGGGAGATCGCCAACGAGACAGCGAAGGTACATTTCGACCGTGCGGCTGACCTCCTCGATTTACCCGTCTGATTGGGGATGATGGGCCAAGGAGAAAGCAATTTAATACCACATAGGCGGAAGAGTTCCGTCCAAAAACGGCTTGTAAAGACTTTGTCGCGGTCGGAGATGATTCATTCCGGAAGGCCATGCAGGCTGAAAATCTCCGAAAAGAATGTCCGAGCAACACGTTCCACGACCAAGAGGCGGCTAAGGGCGAGAAAGTGTGCACCTTTGGAGAAGTCATCTACGACAACCATGAAGACGGATATGAAGTAGGGAGGCCTTCTACGAAATCCATCAAAACATCCGCGCCCAAATCTGAGTGGGGTAGGCCTGCCGGAAGGAGATGTTCTAACTTATGTTGCTGGTGTATATGGTGCATCCTACGACGAAGTTGTGGACCGAGCGCTAGAGACCACTCCAAAAGAACTCGATGTTGAGGTGCTGCAAGATTTGTTTGGGTGCCTTCGTGAGACAGTTCGTGGGTTTCTTCTGAGAGTTGCGGAATCAATGGTGATGTGGCCTCAAGGTAAAGGCGATCTTTGTAGAGGATAAGGCCGGAGGAGCCGGACCAAGTTGATGGCGTGAACCCATCCAAGATGCGCTGGATTAGTTCCGTAAATCTTAGTGAGGATTGGATTTTGCAACAGACATCCTCGAGAAAGGCGGAGTGGGGTTGAAAAATAGCGAAGAGGGATGTCGTGGAATGTTCAGGCTCGTCCGGTGCAAGACGGCCGGATAAGGCGTCAGTCGCTTAATTCAGAGAGTCGGCATTGTGTTCCGCCTGAAATTCGAAGCCAAGAAGCCTGGAGACCCATCGTTGTCGTGGGACAGTAGTGGGGCGTTGTTCGAGTTCGTATTTGAGGCTAAAATGATTCGTCCGAATGAAAAAGGAACAACCCCATAAATAAGGCCGCCAGTGTTGAATGGCCTTGGCGAGGCCGATAAGCTCTTGTTCGTACGCCGACAAATTTTGGTAGCGTCGAGGCGTAGGCCGACTGAAATATGCGATGAGATGTCTGTTTTGTTGCAAAACCGCTCCGGATCCGAGCGCGAAGGCGTCACATTCAATGAGAAATTCTTTGGTGAAGTACGATAATTAATGCATTCTTCCTCTCAGCCACCCCATTATGTTGTGGAGTGTGAGCACACGCCAGCTCTCTCTTGATCTCGTGCTTCCTGCAGAAGTTGGTGAACTCATGAGAAGTAAACTTTCCCTCATTGTCCGACCTCAGCTTCTTAACCCGCATTCTTAGCACGCATTCAACGAGTTCTTTAAACTCCACAAACTTCTGGAAGTCCTCTGATTTCTCCTTCATGAAATACACCTAGATATATCTGGTGAAGTCATCAACTAAGACCAACATGTATTTGCTATCCTCCGAGACTGGGGGTGACAGTTCCCATCAGATCACCGTGGATGCACTTCAGCGGTGCCTTGCACCTGGACAGAGATTTATCAAATGGGAGGCGATGTCCCTTCTCATACTAACACCTTCCGCAGACATGATAATCACCTAGAGATGAAAGACTAGACAAACCTTTTACCGGGGCTCTTGCCGTCATAGCCTCTAGCTTGTCTATCACAACATGTTCCAGTCTCTCGTGTCAAATAACTGTATTGTCATTAGCCCTCATATTCTCTACATAAGAACTTGTTGACACAACAAACAAGTCCTTTCACTCTTCTCCCGTCATGAGTTACGTCAATCTTCACGGCTGACACGTTCCTGAGAAATTTCACTTCTTTTGGGCCAATCAAAACGTGGTATCCAGCATCCACAACATTGGTCACCGAGAACAAGTTCGTCTTCATTCCTGGCACGTGATACACATTTCTCAAAGTGAGTGGCCCTTTATCACTGCCTAAAGAAACTGTTCCTTCTTTCTCAACTGCATTAACATTATCATCAGCAGTAATAAGTGTCATTACCTGTATACGACTGTAGAGAAGTGAATTTTGACTCGTCTCCAGAGAGGTGATGACCACACCCCGAGTATGACCACAACCCGAATCCACGATCCAGCCCTCCTGGAAGTTGATGAAGGCAAAAACACGAACAAATGTTATCATCATGTCAGCAATGAAGCAGTTCCCCCATCCCTCTTCCTTCTTGGATTCAGCTCCATCTCTTTCAATAACGTGACGTGACTGAAGATTAACTCTGGAGTCTTTCATGAAATGACCAAGCTTGTTGCACCTGTAGCACCTGGGTCCTCCCTTCTTCCCTCCATCCTGCTTAGGAGCCTTGCTCATCTCCTGCTTGGAATCTTTGCTACTCTTCAGTTGTGATGAAGTTGAAGCACCATCTTCTACAGATGACTTCTTTTTACTGTCTCATTTTTTCTTCTTCCCTAAATAGAGAACCTCACTATCTCCCTCTGAGATAGTACACTCAGCCATCTGTCTTGTCAGGCTCTCCTGAGAGGCCAGCAAGTTCTCCAGCTCCAACAAGGACGGCTGATTGGCCCAGCCCTGCACCGAAGTAACGAAGGTCCAGTATCCCTTCCGCAGTCCGCGGATGTTGTGCCTCTTCAGCTTCGCCTCTGAGATGGGCTCATTTGGGTCAAATGCTAAAATCTCAGCACACAGGTTTTTCATCTTTAAGAAGAAGTATGAAATTGACAGATCACCTTAAGTTTGCGCCAACTCATTTTCTAGGAATTGTAGCCGAACTAAATTCTTCTTGTTGAACAACCCATCCAAGGCTGTCCAAATCTTTGCAGTTGACCTACATCCAATGATGTGGTCGAAGAGCTCAGGTGAAACCGCATGCTTGAGTGTGAACTCAGCCTTTGCATTTGTTCTCATCCAAGCTCTCACCTCTTAAGCATTTCCTCCAGCAGCAATCACCTCTTGCCTATTGTCTGCGCCGACGACCTCCCAGAGGTCCTTGCCAAAAAGATAACTCTTCATCCATGACTTCTACTTCTTGTAGTTAGTTTGCGTTAGGAGCTCAATTCCAAGATCTCTTGTGTAACCACCTTACATTGCTAAATTCGTGGTTCACTTAGCTTTCAAAGGTACTTGGTAAACCTCTGAGACTGATCAATGCTAAAACATTTGTCTCTTTGATACCATGTAAAATTTTATTAAATGGGAATGTCGCAGGAACACTCAACCAATCAAGTCAAATAAACCAGTAGCATCCAGAAGAACATGAGCCGAAATTGAATTAACAATCTTCTTTACAAAGCGAGACATATATTATAAGACATGATTTCGCAATGCACCTGATGAAATCCTCAAAAATAGACGAGAACAAAACTGGCGGACAGAGCACTCTAACCGCCTATCCGTCATGCTAACCGCAAAGCTGCGCGAACTGCTGAAGACTCTAACCGCGAAGCCGCGCGGACTGCTCCTTATTAACTGTTGAGAATTCTGCCCTTGTCCGCACTTCTTGGTCTCCTGACCTCGAGGTCGCCTAACCGCAGAAGTCGCTGCTTACAAATTGAACTGGAATTGAGCTACCAACTATCCGCAACGCTGGGTTGCCTAACCGCCAAATTTGCCTAACCGTTGAGTTGGACGAACAATTTATTTGAACTGACAATCAGCCCGCCAGAGGCGAACTGATTTATCCAAGTTGAGAAAACTGTCAAGAAAGAATACTGCCTAGTCGTCGAAATCGCGATCTGATGCTAACCGATGATTGCTATCCGCTTAATCGCACTTCCTTCTCTAACTTTACTGTGAGAACAAATTGTCTGGTTGCTCAGTGCTAGCCACACAATTTACAAACACAACAATATATCATGTCACTTCTCCTTGCCGCGCGGTTACAAAAACTTAACCACCGAGTTTTACTCAAGCTACAGTTCTTACAGTTCTCATTATAAATGACGAGGTCAGCGCCTCTTTTTATAGGCGGGCAAGCGGATACCGTCACTGCCCGGGGGGATAGGATAACCTCCAGTGACGTGTCAGGTAGCAGCACCTGTCCGCCCATCATGCGAACAACCAACACCAAACCGCGCACGATTAACATCAGTCTGCATAGCTTTGCGGACAGCTGACTCAGTCCGTGTGGACTTAAGTGGCCAAGCAGACAACCACGCGAACTGAAGCTTAGCCGCGCATGCAGCGGTCTGCCGGTCCCCGCGGTCTCCCAATCCAGACTGCTCAGTCTTCAGTTAGCTAAAAATTAACTGCACGGTTAACATCTCAGGGACTCTGCTAAGTCAGACCGCGAGAACAAAGATGACCAAGAACCATGTCATTCGCTAAGGCCTATCCGCGCAAGCCGCGCGGTCTCGGCGGTCTGCACCCTTCTGACCGCTCACTTCCAACTTCAACATTTTTAACAATAAGTGGTGAGATTCATTTGATTGCATATTTATTTATTAATTGCTAATGATAAGTAGTGAGATTCATTTGATTGCACATTTTTATTCATTTCTCCTATTTAGGATATGATATGTTTTTGTCATATAAATTGTCTTCATTTAACATATGATATGTGAGATACACATTGAAAAAAATAAAAAAAAAAAGTCATGAATGTCACACATGTCTTCATATTAATTTATTCTTATATTTAAATAAGACTTATCAAAGACCAAAGTATTCTCTAAACAAGTGCTTCCAACCATTCTAAGGAAGAACCCATTCATCACTCCTAGGTTTTATGGCCTAAATATTCATCAAGACTTATCGTGTTTGCCGGTTGTGCAGAGCCTCCAAAGCCTAGTAGATGGCAGATGGAGTTCAATGATACTACAGGGGCTTATTAATGTCAAACCTGTAGCTCTCCGTCTTTTAGCTTTTCGCACAACGTTTCTGCCGAGTTGTTAACTAGGCAAAGTTTAGCACCCCGCTCATTCGCAATTTCTCGATATCACCTGCCCCATTTTGTTGCTGGTGTAAAAAATTCAACTGCTTTTATGTAAAAAATTCAACTGCTTAAATTGCCTGATGCAGGCACGGAAGACAACCGCCGACGGATTATCTTCAGTTTCTGATGAGGCCTTCAACTGCTATCAACTTATCCTCTTTAACTTGTTTTCATGAACTATGTGAAGAACCCCAAAGCCCCCATGATTCATGCCCTTTTATTTGGTTATGTAAAATCTGTAAGTTTTGGATTATATTCACCCCCAAACTATTCACATCCACACTCCACAGTGTTGCATGAATCCTTCTTTATCTATTTTGGTTTTCATATGCTGTGGGGAAAAGAATTTTGAACCTTGAGCTCATGTTTTAAGTGTTTTTTTTTTTTACTTTAATGTGGATTCATTTCAAACTTGCTGGAGCAGTTACTATTGTTAGAAAGGGTCATTTATTGAGATAGCAAGGGGGCCTCCATCCATAAAGATAGAGGGAAGTTTTTCGTAATTATTCCTTGTTGAAAATCATATAGCTCCAGCTTAATTTACATCGCATTCAAGCCACGAGTATTTGAAGAAAGTGTTACTTCGCTGCGCCCGGACATCTTTTGCAGAGGCGAAATGGGTCTTCTCTTGAATGAGACTACTGCCTCTACCGAACGGCATCTGCCAAAATAGGTGTACTGCTGAACGAGGCTACCGCCCTTTTATTTGGTGATGTAAAATTGGCATGAGGCAGGTGTTCTATAGTTTGCCTTATTTGTATGGTTTTGAAAATGTAAGGGCCTTGTTAACTGACTTTAAAAAATACTGTCCTAAAAAAAATCAAAATATTAACAAAGGCTCCATCATAATGTATGTTTGGCGGTTATGATTGTCATCAAGAAAAAAAATAGTTTTGAACATAAAAGTGAACGAAGTTTTTTAGGTGAGGTTGAGCGTTCACGAACAATAGTTTATTACCATTGTGTTGATAACCGTTACTGCTGTGCCAAATGAAGGCCGTAAAAGAAATGTACAGATTGTAAATCTGAAAAATTCTTGAGGGGATTTTGAAAACATTCTTAAAGAGTCTTGAATTAGAATTGAAGGTAGCATTGGAGTTAGCTATTCTACACGTTTAAAATGTGATTAAGCTCAACAAAATATGTCGATTTGCTGTGAACTAAGGCCTAAATCTCCTCTCATGGTGGAAGGCCTTCGCACATGCGGCTTGAACGGCAAAGCATTCCTTCCTCATACTTGCCAACTACAATTCCGGCGAGCCGCCGGATTTTGACATGGTGACTTGGCAGAGCTCCAACCGGCATTGACAGCTACTATTCAGAATGTTCTTTATATGGATTCTGGTCACCCTTGCCTGGTCAGTGCCACGCGCTCTCAATATTGAAACCTATCAATACAAAATATTTGAAGGGAGTACATACAAGTAGTTTATGAAAGATTTATGGAGCAATGCATCACTTCCACATCAACGTGCCCAAATGTGGGGGGGGGGGGGGGGGGGGGGAGCATAGATTTCTTAGCTATTTCTATTGTATGGGCAATATGGCAAGTTAATTAAGATTAACATCAATAATCAAGACTCTAATTAACCTGATTAGGTTCATAACCATGTATTAAAGGGCAGCCCAGTGCACAAAGGCATCACCGCATAGTGAGGACCCGGGGAAAGGTCCCACCACAAAGGTGAAGAGGCTGCTTCCGGGAATTGAACTCATGACCTCAAGGTCACACGAACAACACCTCAACCGATGCACCAAGACTCCCCTTCGTTCATATCCATGTATTAACTAAACAAAATTAGATAATTAGGGTTTTACTTAAGAAGATTTTTGGCTAATTAGGAAGAAGTACCAAGGTTAACACAACCAGGACCATAAAGTGGTGCTGATTTTTTGGGTCTGGATAACAAAACAACCTTCAACATGAAAAACTGAATTATGAATATCAAAATATTATATCATAGATTTCATCTGTATTTTCCTTTAAAAAAAATCTACAATATCAAGTTTTTTCCCCTTCTTCCCCTTGCTCTCTCAATCTGGAATTGATTCTCAACTCTTTAATCAAACAGATTCTGAAGAACTACAATTAAAAAAAAAGTCCGTAAACAAAAAATTTGCTGGAGGAAAAACTATCTTTACCTTCCAAAAAACAAAATGATTAGTCGTCTGACACATCTTGTGAGCCCACTATGACTGAGATTTGTTCAGCTTTTCTTGGCTTAAAGCAGCCATTTGCTCCAAATCAGTTATCTGAAAATGCAAGAGGATTAAGGCTTGGTACGTCATTTTTGCTCCAGTGAGTTTGAACAAAAAGATCACCGTTACAGAATGTATGTTTGGCATGACAACATTTATGACCGTCATCAAGAAAATAAAACTAGTTTTGAACATAAAATGTACGTGGTTCCTTAGGTGAGGTCGGGCGTTCATGACAGCTGTCGTGGTGCCAAACAGAGCCCAAGCAAAATGTTTATTGTAGAAACCACTAACATCTGTGTTAAATTCAAATGCTTGTGTTTAGGCTCCGTTTGTTTTGGAGTTTTCTCTCCATTGCATTTTCCAAAAACGCAAACGCTGTTTTTTGCACGTTTGAATAGCCTCCATTTGGAACCGCCGATCTCCCAAAACGCCGTTTTATGCCTGATTTTGGCTCCGTTTGGGAGGACTTATTTTCACCGGTCAAGCGGTCACGACCGCATGAACCAGGCCTTAATTAAGGTCAGGTTCATGCGGTCGTGACCGCTTGACCGGTGAAAGTAAGTCCCCCAAAAGGAGCCTTCAACCGCATGGACAAAGCTCCATTCAAAAGCACTGGTTTATCTTCATCCCCAAACGCAACTACCCATCCAAACAGACCCTTAATATGTATCAAAATGCCCATCAACGTACTCCGATGTCACGTAATTAGAAAAGAATTTTGTTCACAAAAGGGTCATGTTGACAATTTAGTCCCCTTAACGCGTAATGAAAACCTAGCATTATTGCTGATTCATGAAAACCTAGCACTATTGCTGATTTGCTGTGAAACCCTAGCATTACTACTACAATAATACTCCATTATTTATAAACCAGAGATTCATGAAAGTGCATGTACTCTGCTAACTTATAGTTTAGTTTAAATGAAACTGTGTCCCTCTAATGTCAAGAACAATGGAAATGTGTTGGAACCTATGCATTTAACCCAAAATTAATTGATGTCAAACTATAATTTCAGCACGCCTCTCATGTGAAGGGTTCTTTGGCATCTAATATGCGATTCTTTTTTATTACCATGTCAGAACACATGCATTCAATCCAAAACGAATTGATTGGACGTGGAGGCCCCCGGTATCTGTATTAAGGCCCCGTTTGGTTAGGGGTTTTGAACCGGCGCTCAAATGGTGTAATGCCATCTTCAACCAGAGCCGCCGTGGCTACTGGGACGGCGAATTTTAGCTTTCGGTGTTCAACACAGCTTTGCTATTTGGAGACGCCGGCGCTCACCCTCTGTTGGTGTCATATCGGTAAGAGAATGCCTAACCAAATAGGGCCCATGCGAACGAGGTGCATTTCGAAGTGTGAGACTATTTTCAACAAAATCGGTATAGGGAATTAAAAAAATTACTTTTTTACTTGCTTCATTTGGAGGAACCAACTGTACTTGAACATCATCCGATCTCTCTTCGGTCGTAGCATCAGAATTTTCAGTCGAATTTGTTCCAGAGGCTTCCTTCTTAAGCTTGTGATTGTTGTATGCCACCACACCAGCAATGGCTGCAAATATCAGTTAAGTATGACAGAGTGCTGAGCATAGATTCTTAACATCATTAACATGCTTTGGCTGTAGCATCAATGACAACATTAGCTTAATACTACTTTACAGCATAGTAGATCAAAATAAATTGTTTCATCAGTTACTTATTTGAATGATTTATGAGTGGAAAACATGATCATCTATACTATTTTTGTTAATAAAAAAACGGCGGTAGCCATGTGTTATGGTCATGGCTCCATCCGTTATCTGTCACTAGTTTATGTTTTTATTGATGTCGCATCTATTATAGCCGTGTCACAATTGTTATAGTTCAGTCCTATTTATATAAGTCCAAATGTGTCACTTATATTTACAAATTTACATTTATGTAATTTTGTAAGTTTATTTAAGAGACCCTTCGGTCATGTAATGTTATCCAAAAAGTATTCCATTCCCTTAATCTTTTGTATGTGATATTGGTAGTGCTCTGATGAGAATTAGGGGGAAGACCGGGAGAGAGGGGGGTGCCGACGGTAGAGGGAGAGAGAGAAAAGAGAGATTAGGGTTAGAGGAGAGAATTCAAATAACATTCATCCAAGGTAAATTCCAAACAACGCATAACACTCCCCCTTATACTAGTGGGGGCGCGAATAACGACACAAGCTGTCCAGGAAATTTAAATACAAAAAGCCGAAATTAAGAAATTATAAAATATAACTACTAAGCCGCGATCCCCTCCGCGGGCTCGTTCGGGGCATGTGTCGCCCGCACTCGGCGCGTGTAGACTCGCCTAGGCGTCTCTAGGTCGTCCTCGTCGGTCCAAACCGCTCCCGATGTGCTCGGTTCATCTTCATCGGTCTGCGCCGCGTCCGCGGCTAATATCTATAACAATGCCACCGTCTGGAAAATATGTTTTGTCTCCAAGGCAAGTACTCAGCGTAATGGCGACAACAGTGATCCTAGAACAGCCCCGTGGCTTCGAACTCCAGACGCTAAGTCCCAGCAATTGGGCCCTCCTACGGGCCAGAGTCCCCCTGAGGGTGGTAGCAGCGAGCAAGTAGCTTAGGCTGGGTAGTTCGGCGCCAGCTGCCATCTTTCTTCCGGACCAAAGCCAACTGGGTTGGTGTCACCCCTGTCGGAGGCTGTAGGAGGGCGGAGTAACCGTCGAGGAGACACAGTTGTCCCTTGTGTAGGAACTGCATGGATATAGTCTCCAAATTGACGCATATCTCGCCGAGCGTGCGGAACCAAGCCACTCTCAACACGGCATCGAGGCCGCCTAGGCCAAATGTATAGAAGTCTGCGGTCACGGAATAGGGCCCTATAGAGAGAGACGACAATGGAACAACCCTGAGTCAGGCGGTGGCGCCCATCGCCCAAGCAGACCGCAACATTCCGAGGAGGGAACCAAGGGAATATGGAGTTGCTGCACCGGGTACTCAGAGATGAGGTTGTGGCTTGCGTCGCTGTCCACTATGATAATGATCGGGCAATCTTGCAGTATGCCCGAGAGCTGCATGGTCTGCTGGCCGGAGATCCCGTCTGACGAGGCGCAGGATAACTTCAATTGGAGGAACGTAGCTGCGGTGGAGTTGAGAGGTGTGCCCTCTGGTGAGAGCTCCAGAGCCTCAAAATCGGCCAAGGTAACTTCCGGGTCGACGTCGCCGATGATGACACGAAACTCCTTGACCGCGCAGACGTGTATAGGAGAATAGGGTTGACGGCAGCGAAAACACAATCCCTTTCGACGGAGGTCGTCCAACTCGCGGTTAGAGAATCGTTGAGGAGGGGTCGGTCGACCTAGCAGAGCGGTTGGAGGAGGTCGTGGGGATGGTGTCTCCGGAGTAGCGGCCTGCCACGATCAGCCCCCCGGCGGAGGTCCGCCTGACGACGGAGGTGGTCGAGGAGACAAATCCGCCTCCACGAGGAGGGCCATGTCGAGGGCATCAGAAACCGTCCGGGGGTGGTGAGTGTGGAGTCAGGAGCGGATGTGGGGCAAGAGGCCCTGCATGAAGAAGCCGAGATAATGATCCGACGGTAAGCCCGGAACATGGGTGACGAGGGCCACAAACTCATCGATGTAATCATCCAATGCACCGGTTTGGCGTACCCCATAGTCGTTCGATGGTGGATCCGAAATAGAGGCTGTCATAGCGGCGGATCATCTCCTGATTGATCTCCGACCAACAGATTGTCGGGTGGTTGGACGGTCGGAGCCACCGAGCCCAATGAAGGGCAGAGCCGTTGAGGCCCACGACGGCAGTAGAGACCTTATCCTACTCGAGATTATGGTGGAGGTCGAAGTACTGCTCTGCTTTGGCAATCCACCCAATCGGGTCGACCTCGACAAAAGTGGGGAGGTCCAAAGCGAGGGCGGGACGGCCGGGAAGCGTCGGGGTCGCGGAGTCCCCAATGTAAGGGAGAGGAGCCGCCCCAAGGATGGACGCATCGACGGCTGGGAACGTGGAGTCGTTCGGGGAAGTGGCAGCGACGGACTGGAGTGCGTCGAACTTCGCGTGAAGGGCAAGAATGGAGGCGTGCATTGAGGCCACCATGGATTCTTGGGTGTCGACACGGCGGAGGGCCTCGGTGGAGTCCTCCGGGGGCGGTTCTGCAGTGGACCGGGTTGTAGGAGCCATAACGGGGCTGGACGGCGGTGCACAGGTCGCGGTGAAGCAGAAGGAGGGCGGCTACCCTAAAAAGCAGGCGGAGGTTAGCGAGCGGAGATCTGGAGGAGAGAAGCAGACGCTGGCGGTAAAGGCGGATCGGGAGACGGCGCGGAACAATGGAGCAGTGGAACAGTGGAGATGACGACGGTTCTGCATGGTGAACTGGTTCTGCAGTGGACCGGGGCGGCGGGATCCGGGGGCGCAGTTTTGTGCGGGTCGCGGTTGATGCACGTTTGCGCGGGTCGTGGAGCGCGGGTGTCCCGAGGAGGGGGTGACGCGGGACGCGCCGACAGGATTCAGCGGGGGTCGGCTGGGTCGGCAACGACAGGAATACCTGCGTTGCAGCCTTCGGCGGGTGGGACGGCGAGGTCGGGCCAAAAATGATGAAAACTAGGGGGAAGACTAACAGAGAGGGGGGTGCTGACGGTAGGGGAGAGAGAGAGAGAGGAGAGATTAGGGTTAGAAGAGAGAATTCAAAGAACATTCATCCAGGGCAAATTCCAA
Source organism: Platanthera guangdongensis (assembly GCA_039583875.1). Taxonomy (NCBI): domain Eukaryota; kingdom Viridiplantae; phylum Streptophyta; class Magnoliopsida; order Asparagales; family Orchidaceae; genus Platanthera; species Platanthera guangdongensis. Next base: position 132,095,367 of record CM077149.1, read on the forward strand.
ACAACGCATAACACTCCCCCTTATATTAGTGGGGGGGGGGTGAATAGCGACACAAGCTGTCCACAAAATTTAAATACAAAAAACCGAAATTAAGAAATTATAAAATATAACTTCTAAGTCGCGGGCTCGTTCGGGACATGCGTCGCACGCGCTCGTTGCGTGTAGACTCGCCTAGGCGTCTCTAGGTCGTCCTCGTCGGTCCAAACCGCTCCAGATGCACCCGGTTCATCGTCATCAGTTCGCGCCGCATCCGCCGCGAATATCCGTAACATGATCTCTCCTCCCGAGCACACCCCGCTTAGGCAACCGCAATTCCGGCTCTACAGTACCTTCATCGTCGTCATCTCCATCTCCAGCAACTCCTCTGGTGACTTTACCGTTGTTATTGGAAAGACCATAACGCCATGGTCCTAAAATAGGATCATCAAATGAATCTGACCATTTTAATATCTCTTATCTAATGGATAGCGTGGTTTTTTAATACATATAGCTAGTGTAAAATAAAAAAATATGTGTTGTTTATGGATACTAGCAGCCATGTACAGAGTCCCCAAATGCACGGGTGTGGTAGCAATGATACTCGGCCAGCGCTCGAGTGATGGTTGGGTTCTATAGCCATTCGCCCTGCGCATGGGGGACCACGTGCAAAGACACTAGCTATTGCATAAGTGTTAACATTAGCCCAACTATTTGTAGTCGGATGTATGAATCCTAATTCTACATTCATTTTAAAACAGTTGCCAAGGCTCTCTATTATCTAAACAAATACACTGCAAAATGAATTTTCGCAGAATGGTGTATTCTGCTGCACTGATAATAATAAAATCTGTTTCAAAAAGCGATGATTAGTCATCACTGCTTTTGTGTGTGAAATAAAATCATCAAATTGAAAAATTTTTATGCTGTCTGAAATGTTCAAAAACAATATTTATCTCTAAGCAGCTCCAAACAATGACAGAATCTAATGTATTCACCCTTATTCAAAAAAAAAAACAAGTGAAAAGTGAAACATACCAATTCCATAACCAACTAGGTTGATGCCTGTCAACTTTGTATCAGAAAATATGACAGCAGAAAATAGAACTACCACCCAATCCCTCACAACTCCAGCAACACGAATAGTTAGTGCACTCGTTCGCGATATGACCAGGTAAACTGATAGATTGAGAGCAAAGGTGCAGAGGCAATTAAGAAGCAATATAACAGGGGGAAAGTTCCAGGGTCCAGCTGAATCCATTTTTGGCTTGTCTAGGAACAGCCATGGTATAAAGAGGCAGAAAGCACTGCACATAAGAACATGGTTTTTTACAAATAAAGAGGTGTACACTTAAACAGCAACAATATGTATTAAATGAGGTGTCTTTGGTTTGACATTAATACAATAAATTATTATCTAAAAAGTGTTGAGATTGGTCTCGTATCCGATTATTATCTAAAAAGTGTTGAGATCGGTCTCGTATCCGGAAATTACAGTAACCATGTGCACTTGATATAGATCTTGTGCATCTCCACCTCCAACAAACTAGTTTTAGGCTGGACGCATGGATACTATTATGGTATGAGATCGTGTTAGGCGTAATGGCCCATTCTACGAAACCCAATTAAAAATAGAAATTCATGTGTCAGAGTCAAAGGTCCTACATGTGAGGAGGTTGTTGAGAATAGTCATATCATAAAACTAGCATAGCTTTGAGCACTTAATATAGATTTCAAGCCTTTTCACCACCAACAAATTGATTTTAGGTCGCTAATTACGCACGCGCGCACAACATCTTATTTTTATTTTGTATCTTTAATTTGTAGGGCATTAGGGTAAAATGAATGAGACCCCCTCATGTAGACTGAAACCCTAAGATTATATTTTAAATTCTAAAAATGAGATCTCTTAATTTTTGCGGCGCTAGCGGAATTTTTACGAGTAATATCGAGCAAGACCCAACCCGGGTTTCGCAAACACGCATAAATGTCTAGCATTCAAGCATTGATGCAACACGATTTAATATATTCCTCAAGCGATGACAAGAAAAACGAAGAATCACGATTTTGGAATTAACGACAAAGAAGACGTGTTAATTTAGGCAAGCAACTCTGATTTTTAAGATCAAATAAAAATAAGCATAAAAGTTATAGTAACCTGCTTTGGATCCAATTGAGATAGGGAGGAGCCATACAAAAACATGCCTGGGACTGATTTGCGAGCCAAGAGGGGAGTTTGCCTTCAATGGGGAAGAAGAAGACAGACCCAGGGAGGCTAACGTCGGACGAATAAGCACAAACAAAGGGTTGCTGGAGTAGAATAGCAGATCGGGGGACGACAACAAAACTGGAGGAGTGGGTGAGCCACCGGTTGGGAAGAACCACCGGGAATGGCTCGTAGGAGCCTTCAGGTGCTGGAGAGGTCGTCGGGCCTCTAGGTACTCTCCAACGTCGGCGATGAAGTGCGAGGCAGGTTCGCCAGGCGTCGGGCTGGGTGTCTTCGACCGTCGGGCTGGAATTACAAAAGAACAGAGTTAATCCTCTGTTCCTTCAATTTTTCCAACATACTTTTCAATAGTGGTGCACATAAAGCCTGCCAGGCCCAGTTTATGCCTGGGTCTGCCAGGCCCAGGCTTTTTATGCCCAGACTCAGGCCCAAGCCTGACAATAGCCAGGCCAAGACCCAGGCCCAGACCCTTGTATGAATGGGGACTAGCAGGGCCTTTTTGGCAAGGCCTAAACCAGGCCCAAGCAGGCCTAACCAGGCCCAGGCCTACCCAAGGCCGATTTTTTTTCAAATAAAAATTTTTTTACATAAAATTAATTAATATAAACATATTATGTAAAACATATGTATTAAAATTTTAAATACTTAATAAGATAAAAGATATATTTTATTCCATATTAAAAAAATATTACAACACACACAAACGGGTCGGCCACCAACCCTGAGAAAAACTACCCGAACTTACAAAATGCACAAAATCTTACAACTCTCAACCTACTCACCCACAATAAGTAAGGTGTCAAAGCACCGTATGACGGCCAACCCAAAATAAAATAAAATACATCACTAATACTCAATCTTCATCGGCCAAGTTTAACGAACTCAATTCTTCTTCGACTGACGAGGAATTGTCTTCGATGGAAGCAATATGTTACTTTTTGTTCGTCGCGTCCAAATAATCTTTATAACAAATACAAATCTCCAACGATTATTCGTTAAGTCGACTCTGTCGTTCATTCAAAACTCTGCCACTAAAAGAAAAGGCAAATTCTGAGCTGCTTAATGACTATTAATATTAGGACATGGCTTAGCTAGTTAGTCACTTAGGAAATAAAATATATAGCATTATATTTTGTAATAGCATATAGCATTAATATTAGGACATGACTTTTAATATTTGTGAGAGTATATTAATGCTATAAAATATATAGCATTAAAATATGTAGTATTTTAATATTGTGAGTATATTAATGCTAACCAGGCTGGCCAGCACTCAGCAGCCTGCTGCCAGACGTCTCTTCATAGAGACGTTGCAGCAGGCTGCTGCAACGTCGCTAATTAGAGACGTTGCGCGGAGACGTTGCGCGGAGACGTTGCGCGTGGGCCTTGGCCAATCATGGGCCAGGCACCGGGCCGGGCAGTACATTAATATTAGGGCCTTTTGAGGCCTCTCAGGACCGGCCCGGGCCTGGACCAGACCTGCCCAGGCCCAGGCCTAACTAGACTTTTTCCAGGCCGGGCCCAAACGGGCTTTTCAGGCCTAGTCTTTTTGTGCACCACTACCTTTCAAGGAGGAGGGCAAGCCTTTAAAAGCTATTAGGTTTTAGGTTTAATTTAGGAATTCCATTAAATTGAATCATTTAACGGAAAAACTGTTTTGGTAAAATCAACAGTCCCGTGATATCGTCTCAGGATACTCCCATAGATTTAGTATATTCTGAAAAGGAATGTTTTTTAAAATATGATATAATTTTAGAATATATGTTTTTTCTAATAACATTAATCACTTCATTTTTAAAATATTTTTTCTTGCCTAATTTAACATTAGTCGTAATTTGACGGACCTTTTCATTCAAGGTCTTACTGGTCGGTCACGCCAATAAGCCAAATAAAGGTGCACGAGAGCGATACATGACATAAGCGTGTTAATATTATGCGCAAAATTAAAATGAACGTATACGCAAATAAAATGAAATAATATGTGCGAAGACATGCGCGACACCAATAAAAATGCGGGAAAATAAACTAAAATATGATGCGATTCAGGTTGCATCACCCCCCCCCCCCATATAAGAAGGTGGTTTGGGAGTTTTAGTTATCTTTGATGTGTTAGGGTTTTGAGATCTCTCCCTGTGAGAGGGACTTCAACGAGGAACCAACCTCATGAGGTTAGGCACAAATATTGCTTATGATTGCATCCCGTTTTCTTGTTCTACTGCAATCGATTTGTCTTTGTAGCTGGTTCGACCTACCGACCCCGTCAACTGTTCCATAGTCACCAGGACTTCTTCCGCAACCCGCGCATGCGCCCAATTCTCTTCCCCAAATGTTTCGCATGACAGTCTTCCACGCTCGTTCTGCACGGCAGTCTTCCCTGACCTCTTTCGCTCGACACATCCAAAGCAGTGTCCTCTCAACTCGGCACATCCAGAGTAGTGTCAAGCCCCGATCGTTAAGCGTGACGGTCTTCCCCGCTCATTCGGCACGACAATCTTCGCTCATTCGGCACGTCAATCTTCGCAGATTGGCATGGTGATCTTCCGCTCGACACGATGATATTCCACGATTGTTCGCACAGCGACACATCCAGAGAGCAATGTCCACTCATGCATATAAACTCGTCCATAGAAATCCCCGCATGTCCAGCCGCGCATACCCGCGCGTCCAACCGCCTCCTTAGTTACACATCTACTCTGCCACTTCCTCTCTCGATCCAGATGGATGATTCCGCGCTCGCCCTTCCGGTGGCAGTTGGCTTCTCCCACTATTGTGCCCTTCTTCTCGCGGCTTTTCTCTGGACATCTTCTCCTGTCAATCGTTTCTCCCACCCGTAGCATCTCATTTGTGCCCTTCTTTTCCTCCGCCGCCTGTGTCCTCTCCTTCATATGTCAAAGGTCCGTCACTCGATGGAATCCCTTGTGAGTCCCTCGAACATCCCTCACCACCATCAACTCACTCCTCGGGGTCCAAGCTGAGCAGTTCGCTTCAATTATAACCTTGCTCCACAACATGCAACCAAGCCAGCACATTGGGCCTAACGTCGTCTCTGCCTTGGTATCCCCCAACACCTTTTCCCCTGAAGAACCCGCTTTAGCGTGATTGCCTCCTCCATATCTCCCCTGCACTGACATTCTCATAATCAACGAAACTGACCTCCTGGGTTGGATTGCCCGCGCCGAGCAATATTTTGACATTCACCAGACTCATCAGACACTAAAGGTCTCCATAGCTCTTATCGATATGTAAGGGCCTGCTGGCTTCGCCAGTCTTCTCTCAACCTCACCTGGACATCTCTCACTGAGGCACTAATTCAATGGTATGATCACCGCTACTCTGACAACGTGATCGAACTCATTTGTGGGGTCTGTCAGAACGGCTCCATTGACCCATACATTGATGAATTTATCGAGTTTGTCACCTAGGTTTCAGGTCTTCCACCCGACCACTAGTGTTATTTCATGCACGACTTACCACCTCGTATCCACGTTCGCTTATGCACCCTCCATCCGTCTACCGTCAACCAAGCCATGGAAATCTCCCTACTCCTGGAGGACAAATTCCTTGCGACGCCCAGGGACCCTCATTCTATCTCGTCCCTTCCAAACTCCCCTACCAACCATATTTTGAACCCCTTACAAAACCACCGTCGCCGCCACTTCCTCTACCACGCTCACCAATTATTCCTCCACGTAACAACCGTCTTATCTGTACTCACCGTCTTTCAACCAAGAGTGTCATTACTTGCGGAGTAAGGGTATGTGTGTCTGTTGCAAGCAACCATACTCGCCTACTCATTATTGTCCTGTCAAAAAATATTGAGCCCTCATTGGTGATGACTCGGAGGAGATCGACATAACAGATTTTGACACCCTTGCAATCTCAGATGCACTGTCGGGCAGATCCCCGGGCACCTCTTCGGCAGCCAGCACGCGAGCATATAACTACTAGACGGTGGGGGCACCTCGACCTTGAGATCAAGGCCGATTTTCGAGCGGGATATTGTTAATAATAGTCCCACACCGTCAATCCGCTCTGGTCTGATCTGTTTATATGGCAAGGCAACCCTCACCTGTTGAGGCGGTTTTTCAGGTTGAGTTAGGCCAAACCTAACATGGTATCAGAGCCAGGTTTTCCATCCAGTTTCTGTCCGGTTCTGTCCGGTCCGCCCATGAGCTCTGTATCCCGGTTCCGTCCGGTCAATCCATGTTATGGGCGAGGGGGGATGTTAATAATAGTCCCACACCGCCAATCCGCTCTGGTCTGATCTGTTTATATGGCAAGGCAACCCTCACCTGTTGAGCCGGTTTTTCAGGTTGAGTTAGGCCAAACCTAACAGATATATTATTACACACACGCGCGCTACATTTTTTTTGTATTTTGTATCTTTAATTTGTAGGGTATTTGGGTAAAATGTATGTGAGACCCCCTCCCTATATAAAGAGGTGGCTTGGGAGTTTTAATTATCTTTGATGTTTTAGGGTTTTGAGTTCTCTCAATGTGAGAGAGACTTCAAGGAGGAACCAACATCCTAAAGTTAGGCACGAGTATTTCACATGATTGTATCATATTTTCTTGTTCTACTGCAATCGATTTATGTCTTTGTAACAACATCACTCAAGTAAATAATAGTAATCCACGTGTTAGAGGCCAAAGACCCTATTAGGAATAATCTCACATCAAGAAATTAACATAACCTTGTGCACTTAATATAGATCCCAAACCTCCCCGTCTCCAACCAATTGATTTTAGGTTGGATACTTAGATTGCAATGGAAAGATCAATAGTAGTCAGATAGTCTGATATTTAGATGCCAGCAGATTTGTCAAGCATTATATATGAAATCATTATTTAAAGAGTGGAGTAAACACCACACAACTTATAATAACAAGATATTACACAACAGTGTATACGAACCAAACGATCACTTAACCAATTTGTCATTTTACCAAAAAAAACTGTAAGAGAGAATATACCTGCAAGGGCTGACATAGTACATCACCGATATCGAGTTCAGACGTATGCCTTTTCTTTTTATGAAAATTTCCATGAAGATAAGTCTGAGGGCTTCTCCTACAACCCCACCCATCTGATATACCACTCCAACCCAACTAACGGTAACTTCACCATAGGAGGCAACAATAACCCCCAAACTGATTACAGACATTATCAGAAACATTTTGCAACTCAGCACCTCAAGGCCAGCTGCAGCTCCAAGAAAAAAGACAGCTACTGGCACTGCAATGCCACCAAAAATATATAGCTTTGCACATTAAGACAATGTTTGGTAGAGAGGTGAGAGATGGTGGTGGTTGTGCACGCAGTTATAAAAAACGCTGGTCAGCATTTTGGCATGCCATGAACATTATTTTCCCGAGACATATTGGGCCAAAATGTGATCATAGGCATAAAGGTGTGATCAAATTTTAGCGGTCGTAAACATCCAGATCCAAACAACAGAATTTAGGCCAAAAAACTGCTGTGAAAATTCAAAATACAGGTAAACCGCCACCAATATATTGACTAATACAGTCTCACACCACCGCTCAAATGCCACAAATGTCCCAAATGGAGCCTATGAGAATAAAGGAAGAGAAACTATCAATGAATTCGAAAAAAAGGAAACACTTACTGACAGCTTTTAACATCTGTGCAAATGCAACTGAGATGTAGAGGTAAGCACTGTTACCCAGCCAGAGGGTCAATGCAAACATTGCACCAATAGGAATAATAGAGGTAGAATATCTGGTGTTTCATGAGATAATTAGTACTGCCTACAATTTTTTCAAAAGCAACAAAAAACTAATGGATAAATGAGACACTTGTTAGAAAGGCAGAAAGGGAAAAAGGGTGGAGGTTTATAGATAATAAATAATATAATACTTTTTAAGGTTCATTTGGAGAGTTTGCAGTTAGTTATAAAGTAGGTTGTAAAATTGTTCGGAAGCAAAATAAGAATACAAAAATATCAAAAAGACCAAAGAAAACTTCCAAGCTGCTAGCGTTCCAAGTTGGACATAAAACAATTAAACAAACCTAAACAATGGTGTTGAAGAGGGTCAGGAAATTAGGCACATAGAAAACCACTCAAATGAAAGAGGTTCTTAAAAGTTACTTGATGTAAGAGGATTGTCTTCACGCCATACAAGAAAAATAACAATCAGATGACAACAGAAGTTATCTGCTCTCGCGGTCCACAACGGACCTCGCTCGGATAAAAGCGTTAGTCTAACTTTTAAGTTGGTAAGGAAAATAAGGTTTTGTATGCCTATTTTGATGTAACTTTTTGTGAATAAGAAAGTTGTGCCCTGATTATAATACCTCATGGGAGTCGCTAGGTACACAAAGCACTAGCAATGTGTTATGGACATAGGCTAGTTGTCATTTTATTTCATGTATCGTATTATGTCCATGTTTTCAATGATGCTATGAGTTGTTGGGGTTGTCGCAATTAATTATCATAGTAGGACTTTTGTATTTTATGACACTAACGGTTGGTTAAGAGTTTGTCTTTAAGAGTCACTGAATTGTGAGTCATATTGTTTTTGGATAGTTTTGTAAATTGTATGAAGTCCAATTGTTAGGACTTGTTTACGCTCATGCCGGCAATGTAATTTTATTTAAAGTCCCACCGGGTAATGAAGGAAGTAAGCATGAACTGAGTCTCTTTTCCTGTCCCTTAGCATGAGATTATGTAACTCTCTCTATCTTTCTATATCTCTATAGAGCATATCCCATCTAGATGGCTGCGGTTCCGGCTCTGTAGTATCCCCATTGTCATCTCCACCTCTGATCATCTCTGGCAATGTTACCGACATGCCACGATCGAGTCTATAACACAACGTTTGGCATTTTTAACGCTTTTTCTGCTTCTAATGATGATTTCTAAGGACCTAAATACTCAAGTTCAAATCTAGTTGCAGGGGTATTAATATTCTTCTCCAAAAACTAAACCCTAGCCACGCGTAGAGAAAACAAGGAGATCTACAGATGAACCAGAATTGCCAGTCACAATACTCTTAAGCCATGACAAGAAATTGCAGAAAATCTTGCCACAACCAAAACCTAGCCATAGCAAAAAAATCACAGGAAGCACATGAGACTTTGACAAAAGAGCTTTAGGTCATGCAAGCCTCTAGCCCTGCTAGCTCAAAGAGGTCATAAGAAGAAGGTGTTTGCAGCAAAAGATTCTCACCAGATCTTGAAAAAAAGTTGATCGTGGCAAAGAAATAATGAATTTGAGATAGAAATCATGAAATCAAGTTCTTTTACTCAGGACCTTGAGGGTAAACTTTCCTCATGGATCTCCTATTTGTTTGTGTAACGTAAAGATGTATAAGTAATAATACTTATTTATATTACTGTTGTTTTCCTTTGCAAGAAATCCAATAATCATTTCGAAGTTCATACAAAACACTACAATAAAACATATAAAAGTAGCATCTAGTTAGAAACAGATCAACCACAACTCTACCAAACATAACAGCTTTAGCAAAAGCAAATTTTCACAACTTCTCCAAGAGCAACTTTTCACCTAACTTCAGATACTGTTTAAAAAATATGTAAATGCCCAAATTAAGGCCCAAATTTTGGCCTTTTGTAGTCTTGTTCAGTCCAAGAGCAAATTTTCACATCTTAGGCCTCTCCTCTCTTTTCTTATATAAGTGTGCAAATACATGTATTCTTATACAGACAATTGAGAAATTAATAAAATAATTTTTATTTTCTCTCTCTTCTGTGTATTTCTACATGCTATCAGAGCTAGTGATCCTAAAAATTATTTTTTAAGGCCGTGCTCCCTTGCTTTTCTCCGGGCGGTTAGAAGACTTCTAACAGCAGGTCTCGCTTCTCAGCCCGCCCCTTTACCTCCTTTGCGGTTACTGCTTTTCAAACCGCAGTCCTCAATCCTTGTATGTCTCTACCACCTCTTTGTGTGTACACTCGTCATCATCTCAGATCTGATTCTCTATAACAGTTACCCACTACTAGCGATATCTCGCGGCCTGTCGATCCGGCATCGACCTATACGACTCATCCCTTGGCAAATTATGTATCCTTACAGTGCCTCTCACCGTCTCTTCTCAAATCTGTGTTGTCTCAATCCTCCATTTCTCTTCTTAACTTTTTGCAGGAGGCTCTTCAACATCTGGGGTGGCGTACGACCATGGATGAGGAAATGACTGCCCTATGGGCAAACTAGACTTGGGATCTTGTCCCTCTTCCTCCGGGACAGTCTTGTGTGGGATGCAAGTGAGTCTTTGTAATCAAACATTCTTGTCCCTCTTCCTCCGGGACAGTCTTGTGTGGGATGCAAGTGAGTCTTTGTAATCAAACATGCTTTAGACGGGGCAGTTGAACGTCTAAAGGCTCGACTTGTGGCTTGAGGGTTCACTCAGCGACAAGGCATCGACTATCAAGAAACTTCTTCACCAGTCGCCAAGTTAAATACTGTTTGGGTCCTGATCTCCCTAGTTGTTCATCGACAGTGGCCCTTACATCAGTTGGATATCAAAAATGCATTTTTCAATGACGACCTTCTAGAAAATGTCGACATGCACTAACCTCCCGAGTTTTAGACCACAGGAGAGTCTCGTGTTTGTCACCTCAAGAAATCTATTTATGCTCTCAAACAGTCTTCTCGAGCTAACCCTCTTGATGATCGACGTTTCACAACTAGTTTTTGTACTTAATTTGGAGGAAACCTTATTACCTTGCGTAGCAAAAAATAATATGTGGTTGTTCGCTCATCTGCTGAAGCCGAGTATCGTGCAATGGTTGTTGTTTTGTCTAAGCTTACCTGGTTAGAAAGTCTTCTTGGTGATTTGAGAGTCAAACTTTTCTCGCCGACAACTCTATTTTGTGACAGTCAAACTGCTATACACATTATCAAGAATTTTGTATTCCGTGAACGAACCAAACACATTGAATTTGATTATCACTTCATTCGGGAGAAAGTTCAATTAAAAAAGTTGGAATTAGAACATGTGATGCAGGACGGCGCGTAGGGTTTGCGCTTTTTTTCTAGGAACCCTAAATGTATGCAATGATTATATTAATTTTGCTAAAATTTAGAGCGGAATTTGCACAGGCTTTCTCTCCTCGCGGCGACCTCCTACTCGCGGTGAGTCGTTGCGACCTCTTCTGTTCGCGCGGCTTTCTCTCCACTCCCGACCTCTTCTCCTTGCACGGCTTCCTCTTCTACTCGCATGGTTCATTTGCTCGCGGCGACCTCTTCTCCTCCCGATTCCTTTCCCTCACGGCGACTTCTTTCTAACCGTGCGGCTTCCCCTCTTCCCGCGGCTTCTCTATCTGCGCCGATTTCCGCACTTGGTCGTGGCATCTTCCCCTGCCGTTGGTGTACTCACTTTGACCGTGCGGACTTCTTGTGTCCGGCTTCACATTGTGGTCGGTTAATCGCTGCGGTCTCCCTTCCCGCTCCGGGCTTAGCATTGTGGTCGCGGCTTCTTGCCGCTGGTGGCTTCTCACCCAGACAGTGCGGCCTGCCGTCTGTCTGCTTCTGGTCTTCCTGTGCGGTCTCCCTGTCTATCCGCTGCCTGATCTCTCGGCGGCCTAGTCATTTGCCCGCCCGGTCATGGGGTCCTCTATTAACCCTGCCGAACCGGCGACTTCATTTGCTGACCGCCAAGTTATTGCCCCCGAAATCCGTGATGAATTGCGGATTACGACAATCTCTTTGACCGGGAAGAAGAACTTTACGGAGTGGGTGCACTCGGTTCGTCGTGTGCGTCAATCAAAAGGCTTTCTTCACCATCTGACCAAGGCCGCTCCCGTTCCTCCCACGGATGAGTGGCTACGCAATGACGGTCGAGTCTAGACGTGGCTCCTCAACTCTCTGGATAGTGAACCATACCGCATGATCATGTATCATGAAACCGCCAAGGCCACATGGGATGAGCTCCAGGCCCTCTGTTCTGGTCAAGATAGTCTCCAACATCTCTACGACATCATCACTGATCTACAAAATCTCGATGTTGGCGGGGCCTCCGACCTCACGTCCTTTGTTGCTCGCGCCAAAACTTTGGTCGAAGCATGGATTCAGCATCAACCTCCCACGTTGGATCTCGCTGCACAGCGTGCTCAAAAAGAAGTTGTTGGTGTGGCCATGATGACGGCTCATGTACCACATCATATTCAGAGCATTCGGGCACAGATTCTCTCCTCTGCGGCTACATCATCCCTATCTGATGTGTGTGTCATGTTGCTCAATGTTTCGCCTCCTCCTGACTGTTCTGCTCCCCCAGCACCGGCTCTCCTACAACAGGCTTTGGCGCCATTACTACCTCTTCCCCCTCCTGCTCGTGGGGGACGTTCTGGCTCCCGGGGCCGTGGTCGGGGAGCTCGGCCTCGACCAAAGTGTTCCTTCTGCGGGAATGACGACCCCCTTGAGGCTGTTTGCTTTCGAAAGCATGGGTTCCCCCCCCCGCCCACAGGCTACTGTTGTTGCCACGGACTCCTCCGCTCGTACTGACCTTGAAGAAGTCCGCCTTCAGCTGCAACAACTTCATGGTCTGCTCACTCACCACCTGCCTCGGTTGCTTCTGCTTCCTCCATCTCCCATGAAGGTATCGCTTATCTCTCCACTAGTCCACGTTGGATAGTGGATTCTGGTGTTACTCATCATATCACCTCTCTGCGACCACAACAATACCTGACTTCTCCTCATCCCAAGTGTATTACAGTCGCTAATGGGGACACTGTTCCTGTCTCCGGCTCGGCGGATATCCCTCTCATTTCTTCTCTCTCTCTCTGCGCTCGGCTCTTCACGTTTCGGGCTCCCCATTTAATCTGCTTTTTGTTCGTCGCTTTACCACTGATTTAAATTGCTCAATAATATTTACTGCTTCTTCCTTTCTGATACAGGATCAACAGACACGGATTATCATTGGTAGAGGGCGGCTGCAGAATGGGCTCTACCTCCTTGATGACCCTCCAGCTATCCTGTCTTCTGTCTCCTCCGTCGATTGGCATCGCCGTCTTGGGCATGTCCCTTTGCCTGTCCTCCAGAAGGCTCTTTCAGATGTATTTTTACCCTCTTTTCAGTGTGAAGCATGTATTTATGATAAGCAGCCGCGTTCATCTTTTCCGTCTCATTGTACCCGGAGCAATGCTCCTTTTCTTTTAGTACACTCCGATATTTTGGGACCGTACAAAGTTACTAGCATTTCTGGTTATCGTTATTTTCTAACCTTCATTGATGATTACTCCCGCATGACATGTCTCTACTTACTTTGTGATCGTTCTGAACTTCCCCGGGTCTTTCGGGCTTTACTCCTCGAGACCCGCACGAAATTCTCCACAACTATCAAAACTATTTGCACAGACAATGCCCGCGAATACACTGGTCGCGAATTTGCCAACCTCTGCTCTGAATTCGGAGTTATTCACCAAACCTCTTGTGCTTATACCCCGCAACAAAATGGAACAGCGGAACGTAAGAATCGACATCTACTCGATATGGCTCGCTCTATCATGCTTCAGATGCCGGTTCTCAAATCTTATTGGAACTTCGCTATCTCCACAGCCTGTTATTTGATCAACCGTCTTCCTTCTCCCGTCATCCACAATGTCACTCCATTCAACCTCATTTTCCCTTCTACTCCACCATTCTCCGTCACCACCCCCCCCCCCACAACTTTGGATGTGCCTGCTATGTCGACACTCTTGGTCCATCCATGGACAAGTTGGACCCTCGGGCGGCCAAACATACCTTTGTTGGTTATTCTCGGACCCAAAAAGGCTATGTATGCTACTCTCCGGCTACCCGAAAAGTGACTGTATCTGTTGATGTGACTTTTCGGGAGGATCACCCTTTCTTCTCTACCTCAGATCCTGCACCTCTACCACCACCGGTGGTACGTCCTGCCATTCTCGTTACCACTCCTTCACCTACACAAATTCTTGTCGAGTCTCCACCTGTTTCCAAGCCACCGGTTATACGTGTTTACAATCGTTGCCATCCTGCCTCCGTTGCCCCACTGCAGTCGGCTTCGACCTCTGACGCTCCGCGTTCTGCTGATCCGGCACCAGACTCTACCACTCATCCCCTGACGAACTATGTATCCTTACATCGCCCATCTCCACCACTACACACTTTTGTCACTTCATTATCCTCTATTTCTGTCCCTAACACTGTGCAGGAGGCTCTCCAACACCCGGGCTGGCGAGCAGCCGTGGAAGAAGAAATGACGGCTCTCTGGCGAACCAGACCTGACACCTGGTACCTCTTCCCCCCGGTCAGCGACCCGTTGGGTGTAAGTGGTTCTTTGTGATCAGACATGCTCATGATGGGACGATTGACCATCTAAAGGCCTGCCTGGTGGCTCGTGGCTTCACCCAGCAGCACAGTCTTGATTACGAGGAAACCTTCTCTCCAGTAGCAAAGCTTAACACCATTCGTGTCCTCTCCGTGGCGGTTCATCGTCAATGGTTGTTACACCAACTGGACATCAAGAATGCTTTTCTAAATGGCGACATCCGGGAGACGGTGTATGAAACAACCTCCCGGGTTTGAGATCACGTGGGAGTCCCGAGTTTGTCATCTGAAGAAGTCCATCTATGATCTCAAACAATCTCCTCGGGCATGGTTTGACAAGTTCTGTAAGGCTATTCGGGAAGTCGGTTTTACTCGAAATTCGGCAGATTTCTCCCTTTTTACACGGCACCGAGCAACGGGAACGGTGCTTCTGCTGGTATATGTTGATGACATCCAGATCACTGGAGACGATTCAAAGGGCATTCATGAGGTTAAACAACACCTTAGCTTGGTCTTCCAAACAAAAGATCTGGGTTACCTTCGGTACTTCCTTTGCCTTGAGATTGCAAGGCGATCAGATGGTCTTGTCCTGTCCCAGAGAAAGTACTGCTTGGATCTACTTCAAGATGATGGTTACTCTGGATGCAAACCTACTACTACTCCAACGGATGCAAATCATAAACTGTGTGCTCATGCTTCCGACACGGATCTTCTTCTTCAAAATCCGGAATACTATTGACGACTTGTTGGGAAGTTGATCTACCTAACAGTTACAAGACAGGATATATCCATCGTTGTTGGATTGGTCTGTTGATTTATGCATGCCCCGTGAACTTCTCACCTTCAAGTCGTTGAGTGCATCCTCGGATATCTTAAAACAGCTCCGGGTCAAGGATTAGTCTGCAAGACCTCATCTTCTACTCCAAGATTAGTTGCATACACTGATGCTGATTATGCTGGTTCCTTGGATGATCGTCGATCAACCAGTGGGTTTTGTACCTACTTTGGAGGCCATCTCATTACCCGGCGAAGTAAGAAGCAAGCAGTTGTGCCTCGTTCCTTAGCAGAAGCAGAATACCGATCAATGACGTCGGTTGTCTCTGAGCTAACGTGTCTTGAAAATCTTCTTGTTGACCTCGGGGTAAAACTTTCCTCACCGGCCCTCCTGCTATGTGACAGTCAAGCAGCTATACACATCGCAAAGAATCCAGTCTTTTTCCCTCCTATAAATATGCATTCATACTTTGTATTTGAATATAGAGAAAGGATTTACAAGTTTGAGTTTTTATCCACAATAACAAAATTCTTATTTGTCATAGAATATATTTTTTGTTGACATAAACAATCAAAATTAAATGAGCTAATGCATAAGAAATGTAATAATGCACAACTAGCACTGTGTCATACTCACATCTCTGATGTCATTCCCTCCTCAACCTTTATAATCTGAAAAAGGAACAGCAAAGACCAGTACAAACATGTAAGGTGAGAATTAAACTAAACAGTATGCTTACAGAAAAATGTATCACAAGACACATACAGTGATATCATTACCTAATACTAAAAATAAAAAAAATCACATGTACAGTGGATTGCAAGAACTACCTTGAGGACTTTAGTTAGGATAACACAAAATACAGAGGAGAAGAGCATGTGCAGCAGAGTCAATGCCACTGGATAGGGGAAGTTGATTTCTTTTGAAGAAAGAACCCACTGAAGGAATAATAACGCAAGTCAGCTGAAAAAAACAGTTTCCTGTGGAAAATTAATGTAATACTCCGTTATGAGATAAATTATGGTCCGCACAATTGGATGGAATAAGAACTTTAGAACTTGAATTGAAGGTCTAAATCCAATTCTGTCGATTGAGCACTTGAAAGATGGAATTGAAATTCAAATGTCATATTTATATCAAAAATGGAGAATTTTGTCCACTGTTCCCGCTCATGAAAATAAGTTATTTTTACGCATCACCAAGTTTGCTGTTTTTTTATTTAAATATTAGATATGTTTGTTGCAAGTTGCAACCATCTTGACGTTCTCACGGTTCGATAAATTTGATTTAGGTAGTCAAAAATGTTCAATGGAATTTGAAAGTGACCAGCAATGTGAGTCACCTTACCGAAAAAATAAAAGTCATTGGATAGTCCTCAAATTTTCAAGTGAGCTCATTGTCCAGAGAGCATTGGCATTGGTCACTACTCTATCAAATAATTGGATCTCTAAAAATTGCCACGGACCACCGTCGCCAGAAAAATGTTAGTTTTTTATTGTCCTCAAATTTTCAGGGAAGCTTCTTCTCATCAATCCGATATGTAGATCTTCGGTAAATGTTGTTAGACTATCATTGCTGGAATAAAATTAACATGTCGGATCATCCTCAAATTTTTAAAGAAGCTTCTTCACGTTGAGACCGTTAATGGTGAGGATTCATCAATCTGATTGTGGCATCACCAAAACTTGTTGTCGGACGGCCATCCTTAAAAAATGGAAATCTTTGGATCATCCTTAAATTTTTGGAGAAGCTTCTTCTCATTATTCAAAATAGCTAGTGGTAACGGTTCATCAATCTGATCGTTGGGGCCAATAGCCATCAGATCGTCATCATCAACAAAAACGAAAGCCATCAAATATTCCTCAAATTTTTGAGAAGCTTCTTTTCACCGTGCTAAAAACGCTTTTTTGTGAAAGTTCGTTGATATGCTCTTAGATCTGCTACAATTGTCGTTCGAATGCTAGTTATGGAGATAAGGAGCCCTGCCATAACTCTACAAAATCATTCGATGAAATTCTCTATCTTGTGCGCTTCTTTCGATGGGAGTCTAACGATGTTTTTGGATCGAGAAACAACAAGTGGTTCACAAAGAGTTATTACTACTCGCATAACATCACATGGGTTAATTAATCAAATATTGATATTTTATGCTATGAAAGACTATGAATTCATGGAGAGATTACGAAAAGATAATAAATATCTTAGTTATGTTATGCATTTTAGTTATAAAAAAACGTAATTCTTATATTGAATTCTATAATGCCACGGAACAATAGAATTGATCAATTTTATACATGCATAGCAATTACATTGCCTCATTGAATAGCATAATTGGAATTCAGACTCATTCAAATTCACACATCTTAATTCCTATATCTAATTTTAGTTTCATTCAACCGAACACATCCTTCCATTTAGTTATTTTGAATCTAAATAAACTCCCCCTGCAAATTCCAAAATAAAAAAAAACTGTATTGTATGACCATCCTATAAAATCTGAATAGTGACGGCTATAACTTCCCTCTCCCTATTTGCGGCCGTGTTTTACTTGCCATCGGGCAAAATTTTCAAAAGAGATTCCCAAATTAAACTTTCAAGAGAAGGAGGAAACCGCAGATATCAAACTCAATCATCGTAAATCTAAACCCTAGCAAATCCAATTCCTATTAATTAACCGCACAACAAATGAGCATATGACACGGCAATTGCTCTTTGATCTCCACCGGAGACCATAGTTTCGCAGGAATCGGTAGATTCGCATTAAAAATCAAAGGAACTGTGTTAGGAGAGAAGAACCATTGTTTCAAGTTTCAACATACAAACACACGCAGGAAGAGGGAGAGAGAGAGAAAGAGACAACCTTATTGAAGAAGATCTGACCGCTGGATAGAGTAATGTATAAGATGAGGTAGGCGTAAGTGACGCCTCCTTCCTTCAACTTTCTGCTCCACTGCTCCATCGTCGGGACAGCTCCCTCGTGCCGGAGTGGAACAAGAGAGAACCGAAGAATGCCGGAAAAGGTACGAGTTACGACTTACGAGTCACGACTGTGGCATGTGCGACTTTAACCATTCATGCGCATTTCTTGTAAATATTTATACTTTACATTTATTTTTCTTATTGATTTTGTGGATTCTTATGGGAATATTGGAGATCCCTACCTAACTATCGGCAAATCAAAAAAAAAATAATCATTTCTTTTTTAACAACAATAATTCTGTACACATATCATTACTTAGTACTTACTTTGGGAGTGGGAGAAATGAGGTCAGAGGAGGTAAAGTGCAGGAAATCGGACGGACGAGATTCGCTGCATTTTATCATAAAGTGCAATCTAATGGATGTGAGTGCGTTGAGATACGTGCACATCTCAGCGCACATATCTCAAAGCAGTGTGCGCGAGATCAAAGCGTGCACGGATCTCGATGCGAGCTGAAATGCACCACCCACTTACCCGGAGAAATCCTCCGTTCTTAGATTTAAGAATAGTGAACAATAAATCACAAAAAATAAAAAAAAAATAGGAATGCCCAAAATACAAAGCACTATGGACCACCCATCTTTGCCCTACACTGTGTATGGGAAATTTTTTTCCTTTTTAAACTTCTTATGCATACACTTGTTTTTTTTTTCTTTTTGGTATTTCCGCATTGAATCTCACGACTTTTTGATATTTTATCTGCACGATTCTCTCAAAATGTTCTCATGAGGACGGGTTTGTTGGCAGGCTTCAGGAGAGATTTTTTTTTATATGTGGTACTCGTACGCGTTCGGGAGAAAGGACGGCGGTCCGATTTTGTTTTGTATATCGTGCATTTCTTTTTCTTCTTTAGTTTTTTTTTTTTTTTGCAATTGCTGGATCTAACAATAGATCCCCCATATTTTTCTCTTGGCAAAACTAGTAATTCAGTCTCTAAACTTTAGAGTATTTTTGAAAGAGGTCCCAAAACTTTTTTTGAATGAATTTGGTCCCTAAACTTACTAAAAAAATATGAAATCAGTCCATTATATTTCCATTAAATGCATTAACGGAAAAGCTTTTCAGCGAAGTACCAAGCGAACGCCGCAAAGATCATGGGTCACCTACTGATCCAGTATCAAAGAGATAAGGAAATGATACTCCTTTCCTTCGACCCGAAAATTCTGCCCCACTCGTCCTCCACCTATTACGTCCGTACAGCGCTGACCGCCGATCATGACTAATGACACTATGGCAATGGCAAAGCCGCTGTTGGCATGGTGGTGGTGGTGGACGAGCGAGTGGTTCCACGTTCTTTTTCAGTCATGCATTGTGGAAAAATAAGTTTAAGCGGAGGATGCTCATTGGACCATGTAGACGCCCAAATTATTGCACTAACGACTTTGAAGTAGAAGGAATACTTTGGATTTCTCAAAGAAAAGATGAATATTTTGAATGGATTCAGGACCATGGCGAGAAGGAAATGATACGCCTTGCCTTCGGCCCGGAGGTTCTACTCCACTTCTTCGTAATCAATGTCTAGAAGGATCTTGGCGTACTCGTGTCCTCCTCACCCGCTATTTCTTCTAGAGTGATCTCCTCTATTTGTGGTAGAATCAGAACATGGATTACTTGTTGCAGCCGCATGATCACCTCTCCTTTCTCAAAGAAGAAGCTAACGGGAGGACCCAAAATTAGGAGTTTTTCGTTAATACATTTAACGGAAATGAAATGAGGGACTAATTATATGTTTTTGAGTAAGTTTAGGGACCAAATTCACTCAAAAAAAAGTTTTGTGATCTTTTTCAAAAAGACTCTAAAACTTAGGGGCTGAACTAATAGTTTTTGTCTTTTCCCTTTGGAGGGGTTTGTCCCTTAAGGTAGCCATCGGGCATCTGCTGGAAGGGACCTGAACCCCTTGGAGGGGTTGGTGGACCCCCACTTGGAACCCTCGGCCAAGCTCAATTTAGCTAGTTAAGGGGCATCTCTATGGAGTATGGAACACCCTAAATTAAATTTGACCGAGGTTGAGTCTCTCTAGGTCGTTTAACCTATTTAGTCAATGTCGGTCTCTGTGGATCCACCCGAGATGACACTTATAATAAAATATTTAGTCGAGGATTAGGTTTTATTTGGCACTGTGGTGGTGGTCATGAACATGAGGTTAAATTGTCATGTGTTAACGCCCACCTAATGAACTTCATCTACTTTTATGTTCAAACAAATGATGTTTGTTAGGTGATTCTTAACGAATGATGGTTTAACCCATGTATTTACGACCGCCACCATCATGCCAAACGGAGCCTAGAACTATTAAAAAAATGTGAAAAGGAGGATGTTTGACTAATAAAAAAACATGAAAGCACGGAAAACAATTTTTTTTAATGAAAGTGAAGTTTATTGCTTTCAAAAAAGTCCAAAAAATAACTTTTTGACACAAATACATTTCCAACCAAAAAAAGAAAATCAAACTCATCGAAAACAATGCTGGCGGTGCGACAATATTATTTTTCACCGCCATCACCTTTTCAAACAAAGTCATAATCTTGTGAGGCCGAGACCAAAATTTGGAAGGGGTGGGCTAATATCCAACAAAAGAGCAAATCTTGGCTCTGGGTCCCAAACGCTCTTTAGACCAATCAAATCCAAGTAATCAGTGGGACCTAGGGCGCACAATAAACTTAGGCGATTGTTATGGGCAAATCAAAATTGGATACGTGCAAACCAATTTTACGTGCAGACCGAAATATTATAAGTGCAGACCAAATTATTACGTGCAAACCAAAATTTAAATTTAGAAATAATCATGTTAAAATATCAGAACTTGAAACAAGGCTTAATGATGAAAGTACTAAAAAATGTAACATTAAAATTCGAATTACAAAATATAACAAAATTGAATTTTTTTTAAATCATCATGTAACTCTTCTTCTTGTTCTAATTGTGACTTGAATTCTTGCATCTGTCAAAAAAATGTATCATACTTTTAAGATTCATCATATAATGTAAGTTAATTGAATATGTGGTTACTTTATAGTACCTGTAGTCCCAAATTTGCGAAGGAAAACATGTTTTACTATTGCTAAGTGATGAAAAAGAAAATGGAAATGTAAATAGAAACTCTTACCTGCGGTAGGATGAATGAATGGAGGAGAGCAAGGAAGGAAGTGACGATGGAGATCGGAGCTGGGCAAAGCACGCGCAGGCCTAAATGGCGCCGTCAAAAAACCTGTTGAAATTGAGAATGAAGAAGAGGTTTGTGAATCCAAAAAATGAGGAGGTTTGGAAAGGGCGTGACATGGATCGGGTGCCAGGCGAAGCGGGGAAGGCGCAGGAGAGGCGGTGTGGGGTGAAGAAATAATAACAAATGTATCAGTAGGGAGCCCTAACCACCATTAAATTCGTCGGAGTACTCTTCCTTCCCCGCCCTCGCGCTGCCGACGGATGAAGACCGACGTCTTTCGCCTAGGAGGAGGCGGACAGAGCTACCAGCGAATTTTATTTCGCGAGAACAGGGACGGCGGGCTTGGCTTTGCACCGATCGAGAATTAGGGTTTTTAGTTTTAGACAGTTTTAATACATTTTATTTAAAATTTTGAATTGCACCTTTCCAAAACTGTTTTGCAAGTAACATTAGCCTAAACTAATGGCCCGCTGGCACCCATGAACCTCACGAAATACATGCATTCCATTGCCCCACGGTGCACAATAAACCTATGGCCCACTGGCGTCACGAACACGAACTTATTTTGGGAGCGGGAATTCTTTCTCGTCCCGATTGAGCCTCTGGATTTTTATGGCAGCACATGTTCTAGGGTTTAACTTGAACTCGTGCATGCGCCTGGAGGCAATGGATTCTACCATCCTTTTACTTCTTCTAGATCGGCGACTCTGACAAGGTTCAACTCTAGTGTATGAACTTGTTCTGATTCTTGTGGATTCTTGGAATGCAATCGATCTCTGTTCCTAATTATTGCGGTTTTCCTTTTCACTTGTCATTATAAGTTTCGATTTGAAATTCACAGAGCTGAAGGAGTGGAGCTCTTAGGGCTTATCACTGTAATGACAATTGCGTTTTCTACACTTGCAGGTATCACTTGGAATGGACTTGAAGGCGGGTTTTGATCTTAGCCAGGAGAACAGCGTTTCAGGACTGCCCTTGCCTGATGCTTTTGTTGAATTTCTGAAAGAGAATGGGTTGGATTCATCGGCATATGCTGGTGCGGAAACGATCCCACGTTATATAAGGTTACCCCTTTCTCTGTCATTTTCTCCTTGCTGCTCTGCACATGTCCATCGAAGTAGGAATAATCCTGCTAACCACTTTTCCAGATAGTTATTATATTTTTTTTTTGAAGTGAAGTAATTGACAAAGTCCACCCCGGAGATAGCGGCTTTTGGAAAAATACATCCCGAAAGTTTAAAATTGGCAAAATGCACCCTCAGTGTACATTGTGGCTATTTCATTTTTTACTTACTGAGGGTGCACATTGCCAAGAAAAACCACTTTGATGGTGCATTTTGCCAATTTTAAACTTTCGAAGTGCATTTTGCCAAAAACTGATATTTCAGGTGCACTTTGCCAATTACCCTAATACCATCTAAAATTGCTGTACATTGCAGTGTTCCCTTGTTTTTCTTCTCACCCACCTCTACTGAAAACCATGCGTACAGAGTGTGATAAACTTAATTTTCTCTTGCAAGGTTAAAACCTGGTTGTGAATCTCAGCTGATGGATATTGAAACTGAGCTCGATTGCAAGCTTGAGAAGGTTGATTGGCTTCCGAATTTCTTTTCCATCCCATCTCATATTCAAATTGCCAGCACAAATGCATACCGGTCAGGGAAGGTGGGCGAACTTGGCACCATTTTTTTAAGGATTTTGATTAGTACTAAATAAGACCTTATCTTCTTGGAACCATTACAATTTGTTTGAACTAGATAAACCAACGCAAACCATTTGGTTATTGGTGGAGGAGCCTATGATTCATATTAAGCTCACAAGTACACTAGTTTCTTCCTCTGAGATTAAATTCTCAACACAAGAAAATTTTGAAGTGACAGTTAAAAAAGCATCCTTTTCAGTTTATCAGGAAGTGAAGTAGCTGAAGACTCGTAGGATCAACCCAATACTTCTCCTCAACCTAAGATAATGTCAATGATAGTGATAGTATAGTATGATCTTTTAGCATTAGACATCTTCACATAACATGTTAAAATCTATCTTGATAATCTTTTGTTCATGAATCCTTATAGGCACTTTATCCACGCCTTTAATTTTTTGCAAACTAGTAGCCTTTATTTTCTTAGAAACCAACCATCTGCTGTTCATGCTTTCACTGGGCTTGCTCCATCAGTGTATTTATGGTTATTTAGATCTCTTTCAGGAAAAATGCTAAAGCATACTGATAATATTGTTGCTCGTCTTCCCGCTACATCTTCTTACGACATAAATTTTAAATGCTTCCTGTGTTAAGATAGGTACATACCTGCTTCTTTTGGTTGCTCTTTTCTCTACTCATTTACTCCATGTCATATGATGATGTCATTATTAGCGAGACTTATGAACTCTGTAAGTGTAAACATGATTTTTTTCACTGTAACAGGACATCATATTTTTGTTGTGGATTACAATTGGTGATTTTCTTGAAGTGGATTCATTACTTAATCTAGAGTTATAGTTGCATTGCTACCCCAGATATGCAGTCCTCAATAAAGGAAAGTGATAGTAAACATCATGCATCCAAATTAATTAGTTTTTAAATTCAATAATAATGAACAATTAATGGTGGTCAAACAATTGTGGAAGACCAGTTGTCTTGGTTCTTTCAATAACATCATCATCATTAGCCTTTTCCCACCTATTTGGGGTTGATTAGGCTCTGTTTGTTTGGAAGTTTTTACTCCATTCCCAATGGGAGAAAAAACGGCACCGCTCAAAAAAACTGTTTGTTAAATGCCCTATTTCTACTGTCTCCGCTCTAAAACATCATTTTTGGCCTATTATGAGACCACAAAACCTTCCATTCATCTCCCGCCGCTCCATTCCCACCACTCACGTTCTCGCTGGCCAAACGAACCCCTAATGAATCATCATTCTCCATTTCTCCATATTGAGCTTTGGAGTGTGTTAATTTTGCAGAAATTTAATTAGAGTTTTATCCACTGAACTCAATTTTCTTCCTAATTTTTCCATTAATCTTATCTATCCATCTTATGGTGTTATCTTCTATCGTTATTCTTCACACCACATAAGCCTATTTGCAACTACCTTACCTTTGTTCTTTCTTCAAAGAGTGGAAATATAAATGGTTTATTACTAGGATCATAGTTGAGTGGATAAAGCTGAGAGAAGCCACTAGAATGTTTCATATGATACTACCCGAGAACACCGTTACTTATTGCTGTGCAAAAACGTATTTCCACGCAAGGAAATTTGTGCAGTGTAAATGAGAATCTAATATTGACTGTGGGAAGCAGCTTGGAATATAAAATGAGATATAATTTTATTAGACTCAACTAACATGTTTTTGCAATGCATTATGTGGGGACTTGGGAATTGGTTTCTGGGTTACGTATGAAAAGTTAAAGTCCAAAGCTCGCACGTTGTTATTAAAAAGAGCAGCCTGGTCCACAAAACATCCCCATGAAGCAATGGTCCAAGGAAGGGTCCCACCACAAGGGTGAAATGTAGACAAACTTACTTTGCATTGTTTTCAAGAGACCTCTTCAGGACTTGAACTCGTGACCTTAAAGTCATACGGCAACACCTCAACCGGTGCGTCAAGGTTTCCCTTTTCTTTCTCCATGGTAATTTACATTCTTCTTTATGATGAATGAACAAGGAAGAAATATAGTTCAAATAGTTTACACATGTTGATATGGATGATGTGTCATACTCTTTCTCCATGGTAATTTACATTCTTCTAGTTATATCTATCCTTTTATAGCCTATATGCATGATTAAGAAGTATTAGTCTAATATGAAGAATATGGAGAGTAAAAGCTTCAGAATATGTAGTCTTGTGTTGTCTATCACACTTGTTAGTTACTTTTTTTTAGTTTTGTATACAAATTTGTCATTTCAATCTTGACTTCCAATTGTGTTCCACAATTCAGGCCTCTTATATAGTTATATGTAATCTTATTTGTAACTCTCCTCTTAGATTTATGGAATGGATGCGGCATCAGGGGCTGCTGTCATGGCTTTGGATGTAACATTTGGAGATCATGTCCTAGATTTGTGTTGTGCCCCAGGTACTTGTTTACCTTATCATAATTCCCTTTTTGCTCATTGTGGGAAAACTCAAACTTGTAAATACTTTCTCTATATTCAAATACAAAGTATGAATACATATTTATAGGAGAGAGAAAGAGAGAAGAGAGTCATATACATGATGTGAGACTAAAAAAAAGAAAGAGAAAAATGAACAAATACATGGGCTATATGGGCCCCTTTACATGAGCTTTTCTAACACTCCCCCGCAAGCTGGAGTGTTCAAGTCGTATGCACCAAGCTTGGACAAAAACTGATAGAATATGGTATTTGGTAGAACCTTTGTGAGGATATCAACAACTTGTTCGGTGCCTGGAACATGCTTTAATTCTATTTTCTTCATTTGAACTTTTTCCCGGATAAAATGACAGTCTACTTCAATATGCTTCGTTCTCTCATGGAAGACTAGATTCTTTGCAATGTGTATAGCTGCTTGACTGTCACATAGCAGGAGGGCAGGTGAGGAAAGTTTTACCCCGAGGTCGCAAAGAAGATTTTCAAGCCAAGTTAGCTCAGAGACAACCGACGCCATTGATCGATATTCTACTTCTGCTGAGGATCGAGCCACAACTGTTTGCTTCTTACTTCGCCAGGTAATGAGATGACCTCCAAAGTAGGTACAAAAACCACTGGTTGATCGACGATCATCCAAGGAACCAACATAATCAACATCAGAATATGCAACTAATCTTGGAGTAGAAGATGAGGTCTTGTAGACCAATCCTTGACCCAGAGCTATTTTAAGGTATCTGAGGATGCGCTCAACGGCTTGAAGGTGAGAAGTTCGCGGGGCATGCATAAACCTGCTGACCACTCCAACAACGAAGGATATATCTGCTCTTGTAACTGTTAGATGGATCAATTTCCCAACAAGTCGTCGATAGTATTCCAGATTTTGAAGAAGATTTGCGTCGGAAGCGTGAGCACACAGTTTATGATGTGCATCCATTGAAGTAGTAGTAGGCTTGCATCCAGATTAACCAACATCTTGAAGGAGATTCAAGCAGTACTTCCTCTGGGACAGGACAAGACCATCTGGTCGCCTTGCGATCTCAAGGCCAAGTAAGTACCGAAGGTGACCCAGATCTTTTGTTTGAAAGACCGAGCTAAGGTGCTGTTTAACCGCATGGATGCCCTTTGAATCGTCTCCAGTGATCAGGATGTCATCAACATATACCAGCAGAAGAACCGTTCCTGTTGCTCAGTGTCGTGTAAAGAGGGAAATATCTGCTGAACTTCGAGTAAAACAGACTTCCTGAATGGCCTTACAGAACTTGTCAAACAATGCCTGAGGAGATTGTTTGAGACCATAGATAGACTTCTTCAGATGACAAATTCGGGACTCCCCTGTGATCTCAAACCCGAGAGGTTGCTGCATGTACACTGTTTCCTGGAGGTCATCGTTCAAAAAAGCATTTTTGATGTCCAGTTGGTGTAACGTCCATTGACGATGAACCGCCATTGAGAGAAGGACACGAACGGTGTTAAGCTTTGCTACTGGAGAGAAGGTTTCGTCGTAATCAAGACAGTGTTGTTGGGTGAAGCCACGAGCCACCAGGCGGGCCTTTAGACGATCAATCGTCTCATCCTGAGCATGTTTGATTACAAAGACCCACTTACACCCAACGGGTCTCTGACCGGGGGGGGGGGGGGAGGTACCAGGTGTCAGGTCTGGTTCGCCTAGAGAGCTGTCATTTCTTCTTCCATGGCCGCCCGCCAGGATGTTGGAGAGCCTCCTGCACAGTGTTAGGTACAAAAATAAAAGATAATGAAGTGACAAAAGTGTGGAGTGGTGGAGATAGGCGATGTAAGGATACATAGTTCGCCATGCGATGAGCGCTAGAGTCTGGTGCCGGATCAACAGAACGCGGAGCGTCAGAGGTCGAAGCCGACTGCAGTGGGGCAACGGAGGCAGGATGGCGACGATTGCAAACACGTATAACAGGTGGCTTGGAAACAGGGGGAGCCTTGTCAGGAAATCGTGTTGGTGAAGGAGTGGTAACGGGAATTGCAGGACGTACGACCGTTGGTGGTAGAGGTGTAGGATCTGAGGCAGAGAAGAAAGGGAGATCCTCCCGAAAGGTCACATCAGCAAATACAGTCACTTTTCGGGTAGCCGGAGAGTAACATACGTAGCCTTTTTGGGTCCGAGAATAGTCAACAAAGATATGTTTGGCCGCCCGGGGATCCAACTTGTCCATGGATGGACCAATAGTGTGGACATAGCAGACGCATCCAAAGATGCGGGGGTAAGGGAGAATGACGAAGTAGGAGGGAACATGAGGCTGAATGGAGTGACATTGCAGATTACGGGGGAAGGAAGACGGTTGATCAAGTAACAGGCCGTGGAGAGGGCGAAGTTCCAATAAGATTTGGGAACTTGCATTTGAAGCATGATAGAGCTAGCCATATCGAGAAGATGTTGATTCTTACGTTCAGCGGTTCCGTTTTGTTGCGGGGTATAGACACATGAAGTTTGGTGAATAACCCCAAATTCAGAGCAGAGGTCTGCAAATTCGTGGCCAGTTTATTCGTGGGCATTGTTCGTGCGAATAGTTTTGATAGTTGTAGAGAATTGCGTGCGGGTCTCAAGGAGGAAAGCCCGAAAGACCCGGGGAAGCACGGAGCGATCACGAAGTAAGTTGAGTCGTGTCATTCAGGAGTAATCATCAATAAAGGTTAGGAAATAATGATAACCAAAAATGCTAGTAACTCCGTACGGTTCCTAAATATCGGTGTGTACTAAAATAAAAGGAGCAGTGCTACGGGTACAATGAGACGGAAAAGATGAACGCGGCTGCTTGCCGTAAATACATGCTTCACACTGAAAAGAAGGTAAAGAGACATCGAGAAGACCCTTCTGGAGGACGGGTAAAGGGGCATGCCCAAGACGGCGATGCCAATCGACGGAGGAGACAGAAGACATGATAGCTGGAGGGTCATCAAGGAGGTAGAGCTCGTTCTGCAGTCGCTCTTTACCAATGATAGTCCGTGTCCGTTGATCATGTATCAGAAAAGAAGAAGAAGTGAAGGTTATCGAGCAGTTTAAATTAGTAGTAAGACGACCAACAGAAAGCAAATTAAATGGAGAGACCGGAACGTGAAGAGCCGAGCGAAAAGAGAGAGATGAAGTGAGAGAGATATCAGCCGAACCGGAGAAAGGAACAGTGTCCCTATTAGCCACTGTAATACACTTGGGATGAGGAGAAGTCAGGTATTGTTATGGTCGCAGAGAGGTGAAGTGATGAGTAGCACCAAAATCCGCTATCCAACGTGGACTAGTGGAGAGATAAGCGATACCTTCATGTGAGATGGAGGAAGCAGAAGCAACTGAGGCATGTGGGCGAGTGAACAGACCATGGAGTTGTTGCAGCTGAAGGCAGACCTCTTCAAGGTCAGTACGAGCGGAGGAGTCTGTGGCAGCAACAGTGGCCTGCGGGCGAGGGGGAGACCCATGCTTCCAAATGCAAACAGCCTCAAGGTGGTCGTCCTTCCCGCAGAAGGAACACTTTGGTCAAGGCCGAGCTCTCTGACCTCGGCCTCGGGAGCCAGAACGCCCCCCACGAGCAGGAGGGGGAAGAGGTAGTAAGGGCGTCAAAGCCTGTCGTAGGAGAGCCGGTGACGGAGGGGCAGAACAATCAGGAGGAGGCGAAACCTTGAGCAACATGGCACACACATTAGATAGGGATGGAGTAGCCGCAGAGGAGAGAATCTGTGCCCGAATGCTCTGAAGATGATGCAGTACACGAACCATCATCATGGCCACACCGTCAACTTTTTTCTGAGCACGTTGTGCAGCGAGATGCAGCGTGGGAGGTTGATGCTGAATCCATGCTTCGACCAGAGTATTGGTGCGAGCAACAAAGGACGTGAGGTCGGAGGCCCCGCCAACATCGAGATTCTGAAGATCAGTGATGATGTCATAGAGGTGTTGGGGACTATCTTTGCCATAATAGAGGGCATGAAGCTCATCCCACATGGCCTTGGCGGTTTCATGATACATGGCCATGCAGTATGATTCACTATCCAGAGAGTTGAGGAGCCACGTCTGGACCCGACCGTCGTTGCGTAGCCAATCATCAGTGGGAGGAACGGGAGCGGCCTGGGTCAGATGATGAAGAAAGCCTTTCGATTGAAGCACACGACGAACCGAGTGCACCCACTCCGTAAAGTTCTTCTTCCCGGTCAAAGAGATAGTAGTAATCTACAATTCATCACGGATTTCGGGAGCAAGAACTGGCGGTCAACAGATGAAGCCGCCAGTTCGACAGAGTTAATAGAGGACCCCATGATCAGGCGGGCAGTGGATTAGGCCGCCGAGAGGTCAAGCAGCGGATAGACGGGGAGACCGCACAGGAAGACCAGAATCAGTCAGCAGGCAAGCCGTACGAGAAGACGCACAGTACCAAGGCAACGACTAGAGCAGAAGAGGCAGCGACCAGAAGAGGTCGAGCTGACAAAATGCGAACTGGGGAGGCCGCACGGTCTTGGTGATAAGTCACCAGCGGCAAGAAGCCGCGACCACGATGCTAAGCCCGAAGCGGTTAGGGAGACCGCTGCGACTAACCGACCCGAAGGACGCACGAGAAAGAAGTCGGACACAAGAATTCCGCACGTTCAAAGTGAGTACACCAGCGGCAGGGGACGATGCCACGACCAAGTGCGGAAATCGCCGCGGATAGAGAAGCCGCGAGAAGAGAGGAAGCCGCGCGGTTAGCGAGGAAGCTACCTGGGAGAAGAAGAAAAAAGCAGGGAGAGGCTGCGAGCTAAGAGGGGAGCTCGCTGCGGGAAGAGAGAAACAAACTGCGCGAGTAGAGAGAAAACCACGCGGGTAGAGAAGGACGCGAGATAAGAGGGGAGCTCGCTGCGGGAAGAGAGAAACAAACCGTGCGGGAAGAGAGGAAACCGCGCGGGAGAGAAGAAGTGGGAGAGGGCACCACTAGAGAGAGAACTCCTATAAAAGGATAAAGAGTAGAGAGAAAGAAGGTGGAGGCCACGAGATAGGAGGGGAAGAGAGAGACGGGTAGAGAAATCCTAGCCGCACGCCTTGCGCGAGAAGGGAATGCCACCCGGTTAGAAAAACAGAGACCGCGCCTAGCGCAAACAGAGAAAGGTCGGGCGGTTAGCAGAAAACTAGCCTCAAGGAGTGACCGAGTCCCTTTGATACCATGTGGAGAAAACTCAAACTTGTAAATACTTTCTCTATATTCAAATATAGAGTATGAATACATATTTATAGGAGGGAGAAAGAGAGAAGAGAGTCATATACATGATGTGGGGCTAAAGAAGAGAGAGAAAAATAAACAAATACATGGGCTATATGGGCCCCTTTACATGGGCTTTTCCAACACTCATGACAATATTTCTTTTACTTTTTGCATATGCACGTTAATATTGCTTCTGTCATTGCTCTTAGGGAAATCCTACCGTAACAACATTGGACATCGAACTTGCCTCGATATTTTGTATCTCGATTCTTATTAATCCACTACATTTTCGTTGTCTGATAGTCATTACTCATTAGCTATCATTGGTCTTGTTATAATGGAGACATGTAAAAACTGAAACATCCATTGAGTGTTTCTCTTTGTATTATATTTGACTATTATAACGCCTTTTGATACATTTCGTGGTACGAAAGCTAAACATATGTGATGGTGATCGCAACATACATCGACCTACACTATGATCAGAGTCATTCATTTTATACGGATCAACAAACAGAGATTTTTTTGTTATTTTTCTGTATTTTTTATTACTTTTGATATATGGTTCATTTTGATGGCATCGAAAGCTAAGGTAAAGAAGAGTTTACTCTTTTCGATCACACGGTGCTGAAGTCGGAAATCCAGGTGCAAATCTTGAAATTATCCCTCCCCCTCCTTACTTGGCCGGCCAAACCTCCCCATCTCCTCCCACACCTCCATACAGCCGACCCCTCCCACATCCACCGTCCTCAAACCATTACCGGCCACTACAATTCAGCCACCGCCTCCAGCTGATAGAAAACCCCCCTCCCCTCCCTTCGCCTTCAGTCAGCAGACCCAAAATTATCCCTCTAATCACTGACTGGCCACCCAACATTCCCCTCCCCATATACCTCCAAAACAGCCCCTTTCCTCCAAATCCCCTCCATTTTCGGTTTTCTGCTACATCTCATTCTTCCACCTAGTGGATCATTGGTTTCGAGGCCACATATCATATGACTGGTTCCACCTTAGGTTTCATATCATGTACCCCTCTATTTGGTCGTGATATGGTGAGCATTTTTGATGTCTCTCTTTCCTCTATTGCTTGAATGGGCTTCATTTCCTGGTCCTCTTACACCTTATCACCAGTTCTCCATGTTTTCAATTTCACTCATAACTTACTTTCTAGCAGTCATTTAACTAATTTCATGAACTATTCTATAACATTTTTTCCTTGCTCTTGTGTTTTCAAGACCTGATGATGAGGAAGGTGATTGGCTCTGGTAGCATGGTCAATGATTTTTATGTGCTCGACTCCAGCCCAGTGTCATCTGTAACACCTCAACCTAGTTTAACAGGAAATCAGCAGTCCGTCCGGGCCCGCAATAAGAAGTAAACTAAGTAACGGTATAAAAACTGATATAAAGTAGTTATAAATAAAAAAGGCTAAAAGAAAAACTTACAGAGGAAGTAGAGTAAGAAAATTTATGGGTAAAAGTCTATCTCCAAATGTTGAATTCACAGAGCCAACTAGAACTGAATAAACACTATAATACTGAAATACTATATAATATCAATAGTATATAAAGTATAGAACTGAATATAGTATAACATCAATAATATATAAAGTACAATAAATGCATAATGTCTGCAAGTAAATAGAGTACAACAAGTTGGTACAACTGAACAAAAATGGACGACTGTGAAAACTACATTGTTTATCCTAAGCGGATCTTCTGACCTTAGCCTCATGTAAAAACAAGTTACAACTGGGTCAGACCTACAGAAGAGTAAGAAAAACTACTCCCAACAACATTTTTTTAAAAAAATATTGAAATGAATACTACTTGAATTGAAAATATGCAAAATTTGTCTACCATTAATCTTGACATTAGAGTTCATGACCTGGATATTTAATTGACTTACTATGTTTCCCAATGAACTTCTCTTGCTTGAATAGTTCATTTATTTCTGAAATTTTAGGAATGTGATTTTTGTACGTTTTTGCAAGTTTCACCACTAACTTGCTGAATTTTGTTATTAACGACGACCATGCACAAACTAAACTGTAGTCTGAGCGGCAAACCTGATGGTGTCCTGAACTGAATGCCCCTCAAATGGAACACAAACTCCTATCTGAGGAGTTTCATATCTGTATACGCGGGTCATCAACCCTAAGCATGAAACTCGTGTGGTGGCCTACTGGCCCTGATAACATGGTAGTGTGTCTCCACCAAAAATACGAGGATGAACCTCTCTCTCCATTACCCGAACTAATGTTGACTAGTGTTCAATGAGACAATCACGGGTAGCGTTCTTGTTAAGAACACTAAGTTTAGAATTTTCATGTATATGAATCTGATAATTTAGTCTAAGTATACCTACCTCTTTGACTTAATTCTGTCCAGAAGAACTTGTAACTTACAAGTGCATATACTAACATAGTTAAAAACATGAAAAATTTGAAATCCAAACGGTAACCCTAACTTAAGCGTTTTCCTTCATAGGGTTTTTGATGGGAAAATTCATAATGATGACAAATAACTATTTATGGTGGAAAAAGAGCACAAACGTATGCATTACCTCAATTTAGAAGCGGTTAGACTCCAAAATTGGTGGTTGATTTCTGATTGGGGAAGACTTGGTTCTTCAATTTCTTAATTAGGGCAAGAGAAATGATGGAAAATCAAAGTTGGCTTCTAACTTTAATGATTTCCATTAAGAAATGAAAAATAGTGAGGAACAATACTCACCAGAACCAAAAACAACAAAATAGAGAACTCCCTCCACCGGCTAGGGTTGGAACGAGAACTTCCTCGGCACTGGAAAGGAGAATAAAGGCCGCCAGAGTCTGAAGAGGGAGAAGGAGAGACCGACGCTTAGTTCCGGCGAGGAAGGATTTGATCGGGTCCCTTGTCGTCGCTGAAACCGGCGGTATCGGGTGTCGGTGAGGAGGAGAGTGCGGAACACAACAGGAGTGCGTGAGTTATCCGCTGCGCTGGGGGAATAAAGTTTCACGGTAGGGGTTTACGGTTTTATTTGGAGCGATGCATGGGGGGGGGCGGGGGGGCGGTTATAGGCACCGTATGGGGAGAAATTTTGATTAAGTGAGGAGGAAAATTTTGATTATTATTAACATATTTTTTTAATGCTAATATTAGTAATACTATTAATTGACCTAAGACCATGAGGACGGAGAATTTTGCGTGGTTTAATTCACACGTAAAAATAAATTAATAACTAAGTATTGATACCTCCATAAATCGTCGGCTCGTTTAATTTTGCTCGCGATCGGGCCCTGAATTAAAATCGTCGGCTCGTTTAAGTGAGGGGGTAATCTTTGGGCTTGCCCCCTAACTAATTGCCCTTCCTATAGTCTGTTTTTCGCTTTTTACTCCAGCGGTCCCTTGTTTGATTCTTGTCATGTTGGAACGGTGGCCCACCATGAGAGGCCGCTTTGGGCGGAAACTATCGCACCTTTAAACTCGCTGTTGGTCGGCCTCAAATCTTTTTGTCGTATCTATCAGACTTCTATAATCAGCGTTGACCATGGTCATCAACGACTATCTCAAGGAGTCTTGCAAACCATCAACAAAACGGTTGCACTTCTCTGTTTCATCACCTTGAATCGAACCCGCATAGCGAGATAAGTGAGTAAGTTCTCGCTCGTACTCGGTAACAGTATTATCCTCTTGGAAGTGCCTGAGATACTTCTCTTGGAGACCACGACGAGCGGAAGGGGGCACAGACCAGTTTGCGAGAGCCTTAGAAAAGTCGCCCCATGTAAACATATTTATTGTACGACCTAGCAAGGATAAAGGTCACATTACGCCACACTAAAAAGATAAAAATTCTAACAAAAGAGATAATTTAATTTGATGTCTTACCAACAAGATCATTTGCTAGATACTTAGTCCAAATCTTTGCCTCTCCTCGAAGAAAAAAAGTTGCTAGTGGAACATTTTATTTTCAGGACACTCCATAACATTAAACAAATCTCTGTTTTTTGCTTTCCAATCGTCTGTATCCATCGGGATTCTATCTTCACTGTAGTTGGAAGGGTGGAGGTCTCTAAAATCCTTTAAGTAATGATCCATACCGACCTCCACGGCTACAGGTGCAGGAACTAGTGTTGGGACTGGAGCCGGGATCCATGCAGGTTGTATATTCTGAAATTCCAACAAAGCTACACTACTGCCTTGGCAATCTGAGTTGCCAAATCAGCAGGTTCTGATGTTGCTGGAGTGGGTGGCGCATTAACATCACTCATGGCGATTTCAGGGGCAGGGTTCTGACGTGAAGGTTCCCCCGCTTCACTGGCTTGAGGTGCCTAAGAGACATAAAAAAGAATTATTACCACAAATAACATATCTTATAAATCTGTTACTGAAGGTATCTTCATACACCCACGAAATTAAGAGTTAGACAAACTCGATGACTCTACTGACAAGAGTTTGATTTTGACACAATCCTATGACTCTATGAATTTTCTGGGTCCAAGGGTTTTAAACCTAGCTCTGATACCAATTGTAACACCTCAATCTATTTTAACAGGAAATCAGCAGTCCGGTTGGGGCCGCGATAAGCAGTAAACTAAGTAACAATATAAAACATGTATAAATAAAAGGGCTAAAAAACTTACAGCGAAAACCGAGTAAGAAAATCTATGGGTAAAAGTGTGTCTACAAATGCTGAATTCACAGAGCCAACTGGAACTAAATAAACACTATGAAACTGAAATAATGTTAATCTGAAATAGACTGGTACATCAACAATATATGGATTACAACAAATGCATAATGTTTGCAAGTAAATAGAGTACAACAACAAGGTGATACAACTGAAGGAAAACTGACGACTATGAAAATTGCTTTGCCTATCCTAAGCATATCCCCTGACCTGAGCCCCCTGTAAAAACAAGTTCCAACTGGGTCTGGCCCACTAGAGAGTAAGAAAAACCACTACTCCCAACAACACTTTTTAAAAATATATATAAATGAATATTACTTGAATTTTAAATATGCAAAATTTGTCTACCATTAATGACACTAGAGTTCATGACCTGGATATTTAATTGACTTACTATGTTTCTTGTCGCACTTCTCTTTCTTGAATAGTTCATTTATTTCTGAAATTTTAGGAATGTGACTATTGTACGTTTATGCAGGTTCCATCTCTAACTTGCTGAATCTTGTTATTAACGATGACTATGCACATACTAAAATTGTAGTCTAAGCGGCAAACCTGTTGGCGCCCAGAACTGAATGTCCCTCAAATGGAACACGGACTTCTATCTGAGGAGTTCCATATCTGTATATGTGGGTCATCGACCCTAAGCCTGAAACTCGTATGGTGGCCTACTGGCCCGGAGAACATGGTAGTGTGCCTCCACCAAAAATACTAGGATGAACCTCTCTCACCATTTCCCGAACTAATGTAGACTAGTGTTCAGTGAGACTATCACGGGTAGCGTTCTAGTTAAGTACATCGGGCTTAGAATTTTCATGTACTTGAATCTGATAATTTAGTCTAAGTGTACATACCCCTTTGACTTAGTTCTGACTAGAGAAACTTATAACTTACAAGTGTGTATACTAACATAGTTAAAAACATGAATTAAAAATAATTTGAATTGTTTGAGTAAAAGGAGTCGA
Source organism: Platanthera guangdongensis (assembly GCA_039583875.1). Classification (NCBI taxonomy): domain Eukaryota; kingdom Viridiplantae; phylum Streptophyta; class Magnoliopsida; order Asparagales; family Orchidaceae; genus Platanthera; species Platanthera guangdongensis. The sequence goes on from CM077149.1 coordinate 132,131,694, forward strand.
ATTTCTTACCGCGGTGTTTTGACGCTCATACACGCGGCGGGGTGACATGGTGCTCCTTCCAAAAGGTCTGACCACTAAGAAATTCTCCAACTATAAGTGAAAAACACCTTTTCCGAATGGTTGAAAATCCTTAATATAAATCCATACAATACTTAAAATTAGAAGCGATTCTCAATATAGTATATTATGTTGGTTGAAAACAAAACATCTTGCAAAGGAAATCGGAGAACAAAAGTCTCACCTTGAATCAGAGTAAAATGAGTAGTTTCTCCAATCCTTTGCTCCAACGACCACCAAAATCTGAAATCAAACGGTAACCCTAACTTAAGCGTTTTCCCTCTTAGGGTTTTCGGTGAGAAAACTCATAATGATGACAAATAACTATTTATGGTGAAAAAAGAACACAAACGTATGTGTTACCTCGATTTAAAAGCAGTTAGACTCCAAAATCAATGGTTGATTTCTGATTGGGGAGGACCTAGTTCTTCAATTCCTAAATTAGGGCAAGTGAAACGGTAAAAAATCAAAGTTGGCTTCTAACTTTAATGATTTCCACTAAGAAATGAAAAATAGTGAGGAACAATACTCACCGAAACCAAAATAATGAAATAGTGAACTCCCTCCGCCGGCTAGGGTTGTAATAAGAACTTCCTCTGCGCTGGAAAGAAGAAGGAAGGCCGTCGGAGTCTGAAGAGGGAGAAGGAGAGACCGACGCTTAGTTCCGGCGAGAAAGGATTCGATCGGGTCCCCTGTCGTCGCTGAAACCGGCGGTATCGGGTATCGGTGAGGAGGAGAGTGCGAAACACAACAGGAGTGCGGGAGTTATCCTCTACGTTGGGGAAAATAAAGTTTACGGGAGAGGGGTTTTCAGTTTTAATTAGAGCGGTACATTGGGGGGCTATAGGCTCCGTGCCTCCGTATGGGGAGAAATTTTGATTAAATGAGGGGGAAAATCTGATTATTTTTGTTAACACATTTTTAATGCTAATATTAGTAATATTATTAATTGACCTTAGACCATGAGGGTGAAGAATTTTGCGGGGTTTAATTCACACGTAAAAACGAATTAATAACTGAGGATTGATTCCGCCATAAATCGTCGTCTCGTTTAATTTTGCTCGCGATCGGGCTCTAAATTAAAATTATTCGCGACGTCAGTTTTGAATGTTGCATCATCTTTACTGGCTCTTCATTCCAGCACGACTATAATGCAGTTCTAATGTAAAATGAAGGGATGCAACTCGATTTTCCTTAACATTACATGCGATACATGCAATGATTGACGCCGATTTCATGACATGGTAGAATAAATCACACACAAATATTTTATAGCAATGCAAATATAATTTCTTATGAACAAGCAGATTTTTACGCACTGCAAATGGTTCCTGCAAATCAAGAGATATCCCAGAACAAAATACCGCAAGTCCGCAACACAATAGATCCAAACGGGCAAAAGTTCACTATGCCATCTTATAATGTTGAAAACAAAGATCCATAAAACACAATGATGCTCACGAAGTGTCTTTCGTAACGTGGAGATCCGACATTCCCGACTGCTGGTACTACGATCCAGTGTTGTAAATGGAGGCTGGAAGGTAAGCTGGCTGTTGGGATCGAGGGAAGTGGACGGGAGGGGTTTGTTGGGCGCCAAAACAGGGCAGGGGTGGTTGGAAACGGGCCGCCTTGGAAGGTTTATGAGATTGATGGATGGATTGGGGGCATGGGATGTTGGGGAAGAAGTGGTGGAATGGGGGTTGGTTTCCTAGAGAGGCTTGAAGGCTCATAGAAGACTGAATCAAGGTTTCCATGAGGAGTTTATGTGGCTTTGTGGGAGGTTGGGGTGGTGGTGTAGAGATGGAGCAAGTGGCCTTTGGAGGCGGTTGGACAGAAGGATATTGGGTGCAAAAAGGAGGGGGTAGGGATCCTACGTGGTCGTGGACGGGATTTGCCAGGTATTTTGGGTTTCAGTGAAGGATTTAGCATGGTCGTGGGCTGCATTTTAAGATGAAAACACGGAGGGGTACAAGGGATTATCTGGGAGTCGTCACCTAGGACCCCGCATTGTCATCACCGTGAGTGGATCACTAGAATCCAAAAAGAAGGTTGACGCAGGACGGTCCTATATAACGAGAAAATAGTGAGTGAAACTTCTACATGCAACACAACATGAGACCGACGACTTTAAACTTTCAAAAATCTTTCTTTATAAAATCAATTACGGATGATAACCACAATAGTTAAAGCATTTACTTGACATATGTTACAATAGTAACAGGGCTTGCTGCTCAGAAGAATGGCTCAGTCGGCCGGAGGTAAGGAAGAAGACGAAGGGATAAACAAAAGAAGCAACAATTTCATTAACATAATCCTTGGTTATTACAAGCTAATCCAGGTATTTAAACCCCATTAATATTACAACGACTATATTTACTAACAGTACTATTTCCGAGGCTTTGTGTGCGCTGACAGCTGTCGGTCGGTTTGCTGGCACAAGCTTTAAATTCGGGTTACTTCAACATTGAATTTGTTGACTATTGACCATCTTCCTCCACCGTTGGATGAGCCAGGGGCCAGCTGTAACAACATACTTCAGCATTTGTGCTATCACTTCGCAAAACGGTAAATTTATTTGAATTTGTTTAAACATATCTAGAAATTTACCGTGATGCTCATCCATCCGGTCTTTTTGCATTCTAGACGGATAGGAAAGAGGCGGTTGATAAGCCTTTGGTTTATTATCATTAAACGAGAGAGATAGTACAAGCACGAGAGTGCGCAAAAACAAATACTATTTAAATGAGAAATCACAAAGACCAAATTGACGGAAACAAGACTTGCAAACCACTATCTCAACAAATAGGGAATAAACAAAAGACTCAATATTTAAAGAAAATAACAACACACCTTGAACTGAGCAAACAATGTAGAGGGGAGGGCTGGAGGTGCTTAAAAGGGTTGTCCGGGACCGTTTCAGCGATAATCAACTCAGGTTTGCTGTCCTGGAAGTCTGGACAGCAGCCCGAGGATTTTGGGGTGGCTGTATGGGGGTTAAAGGACTTCGGACTGGTCCAGGAATGAATTCCTGGACTGGTTGGACAGCAGGAAATAATTTTCTGCAGCAGGATTTGGGGCGGTAGGGAGTGGGAAGGGTGAACTGTGGCTCCACGTTAGGGAAATTAAATGGGGGAGGATTGGGGGAAGCTAGCTAATAAATGGGGAAGAAATGGGGAAAAGCCGGGTGAGTGAGAGAAGGAAAACGTGGGGAAATTCTTGTGTCTGGTATTGGAAGGAGGAGAAGTGGGGTTCGGATGATGGAATAGAGGGGTTGAAATTGGCTAAAATAGCAAAGAAAAAATAAAGGGTGGGGGGGGGGCGGTTATGAAGTGGATGCAGTGGGCTAAAATGTAGGAGGGAATTAAGGTGCCAGTCAATGGTTTGGTGGGGAGTTTTAGAGGGGCAGGCAGTTTAGATAATGAGAGAGATGGCTGCCCCAAATTTTTAGGAATTAATTCCTAAAATTAAGGAGAGAGGAAAAATAGGAAGTGGTGGGTAGTTTTGGTGGTTTTGAATGATGGTGGAGGTGGAGGTGGAGGGTGGTCGGTGGTGGCCGGAGGTAGTTACTGGTGCTGGTGGTTGCCGGAGATTTTTTCCGGCGATTGCCGGAAAATTCTAAATGTAGGGAATATGTAGAGGAGGTATAGGAGGACAACCGGAGGTGGCCGGAAATGAATTCCGGCGATCTCCGGCGTTGTTTATGGGGTAAACAAGGGCTGTTTTGGAGGGAGGGAGTAATGGCGGTGGTGGTTCCACGACAAGGGGGTGGGGATGTGGATGCTGATTGTTGCAAAGGAGGGGAAGTAGTTGTAGCTTGTGGGAGGGGAGGAATGGAAGTGGTGTTGTGGCTTCAGGAGAAGAGGGGAGGGTGGTGGAGATGGACGACTATAGCTTGTGGAGGAGGAGGGAGGAGGTGGAGTGGCCGACCAAGGGGGAGGGTGGCAGGGGCCGGCTAAGGAGAATGGGAGGGAGGAGGTAGACCCGAGCTTCGCACCCGGGGTTCGGCTTCGACACTGAGATGACCAAAGAATGGGCTTCAAAACTCCATTCTTCAATGCCTAAAATGAGAGCCCTCGCTCTCTATTTATAATTTTCTAGGGAGCGATGAACGACTATAATTGGTCAACACTCCGACTCAAAAAATTATAAAATATACAACTCGAAATAAAATGCAACAAGAGATAAAAATACTATGATCGGCGAGCCGCTCGAAATGAACGGTCCCGATCGACACCGCGCCCGAGGTTGTCGGGAGTAGACCCGAACGGGTTGGGCGGGCTGCACTCCATCAACAACGGGTCGGGCGGGCTGCTCCCCATCAATTCCCCCCAGCATTCATCTTCGTGAATGAAGATGGACGTGCTCTCGTCTGAAGGCAAGGAGAAACCCTACAACTCTTAACTTGTAGGTCGCTGAAGCTGATGCTGACGAAGGAATGAGGATGGTACTGCTGAAGCTGACGATGGTACTGTAATTGGTGATGCGCTAAAGGAGATGTCGGAGTCAGAATAGTGGACATCTATGCGCAAGGAAGTACTGTTGTTGTCGTCATCGTCAAACACTGTATGGTACCGGTGTGCAAAATGTTGAGGTGATGCCTGTGTCAGAGAATGTCGTACTGCCATGGAAGAAGTCGAGATGATGTCTGTGTTGGAGAATGTCATACTGCTGTGGAAAAAGCCATATGATCAAGTGGTGTCGAGGACTCGGGTTTAGGAGGAGGTTGGGTGGTAGGTGAAGACAATTGTTGATGAGGTGAAGTGGAAGGAAACAATGGTGGTAACTGGGACCGTGGAGTAACGAATGTAGACGGAGGTTGAGAGGATGTGGTGGTAGAGAGCAAAAGGTACATGTAGTCATGCAGATCAAAGTATGGAGTCAAATCTTCAACATTGAATGCAGGTGAAATCTCCATACATGGCGGGATATCTAGTTCATAAGCATCTGCTTCAATTCGTTTCTGCGCAGTGTAAGGATCTATTCGCTTAGCATATAATTTTCGAGTAGTTATCATGAGGAACCTCTCAGCACATATACAAATCAACTCATGTTCTCCTTTTTTGAAACTTTGCAATCTCTTGTGGCTATCAACATACGATTTATAAATAATTTTATTGCAAGTACTCGTGCGTCGGATAGACTCGTGCATGCTATAAAGTGTCAATGAATGATGGTCGACAAACATAACGGATCTCCTATGTAGAGGCTCTATAACCCTCCAGGTGTCATCCCAGAGGGGTACATGATCAAGGGGATCAATGGGTGGGGTGTAAAAAAATTCATCGTGGGTGCAATGATCATTTAAATAAACACCCGAAGTGTCGGCACTAATAATGATGGAATCGAACCCAAGGCCATCAAGTGCACTCTCACTCTCGACTAACTCAAAGATAGTAGACAATTGAATCGAACTCGAAATAAAAATTCAAATCAAATTGAATCAAACTCAAAATCGACAGTCGCTCGAAAATCGATAGTCGCTCGAAAATCACTCGAGTTTTTATTCGAATCGAACTCGAAATAAAAAATTCGAATCAAATTGAATCGAATCAAAGTCGGCTCGAAATCGATTTCGAGTCTAATATGAATCGCTTGATTATTGATTTGAGCCGACTTGATTTAAATATATTTATTAAAAAATTCAAATTTCCAAATTCAGGTAGAATAGCAGACGCAAATCTGTAGATGATAATGGGCTATTAAATTTCAGCCCTTAACTTTCAACCTTTCATTTATTTTATTCAATTTCCAAAGCATCATTATTCATTTATTTTATTCTATTTCCGAAGCAGGCTAGCGCCTAGAAGGAAAGCAGATGCCCTTGGCCTCCTGTGTACCATCAAATCTGCTTGAAAAATACTTATCAAATCGTGAAAATGTTTTCTATGGCCGATGGGAGAGGTGAGAAGGCGTGGATTTTAAAATTGTTTTATTGTGATTTTAAAAACTTGGAATCACAAATCTACTAATTGATACTGTAGAATTTTAAAAAGTTTTATTGTGATTTCAAAAATGTCTTAAATCTCTTTATAGTTATTAAAAAAATTATTTAACACTATAATGTGTAATAAATTAAATTTTATAAAAAAACAAATAATTCCTAGTTGATTCAAAATTGATTCGAATTGGCTTGGAATCAAATCGATTTCGAGTCAAGTCGGCTCAACTCGAAATCGGTTTCGAGTTTGAGTCAATTTCTAGCCGACTTTGAGTCGAAGTTTTCGATTTCGAGCCGAGTTGAAATCGACCGAAATCAACTCGATATCAGCCCTACTAGACATGTCCCTAAATAGTGGTGGCTTATCTGGAGCCTCTTTTTGTGGAGTGTAGAAATACTCGTCGAGTGTGAGATAAATACGCAGAAGGCTATGCGAAACTTTGGCATTGGGATGCCACTCTAGGATGTGTAGAATGTCTCTATAAAGTAAAAACTGATCAGGTGGCTTGCTGAGAGTGGTATAATGAAATTCATCGCAAATGCGACGACTGCCAATATAGGTTCCTGAAATATCAGGGGTGACCTTAAATGTAAGAGGAGTCATCACTAAGTACACAACACTAGATTCTAGAACCTCGTAGATGGGGTGACTCAGAGTTTTGACTAAAAGAAGTGTCAAGAATCTTGCACTCAAAAATGGATCACTCATCATAATCTCATCCTCACAAGGGCGTGGTGGTTCAACAGGAGGCTCAACATGGGCGTTTCCAAAGAATCCGTCAACAGGACTCCCGGTAGTAATGTGGCTCGGGACGATGACAATGGAAGACTGAGAATAGTGCATACTCAGTAGTGGGCTAATAGGTGTACTATCATGGTCTGACTCTTTAGCCGTAGGGGGCACTAGTCCTGAGTGAGGTGTGGAGGATGGATATGCCATCACCGTGTCACTGAGACGTTTGTACTCTCTCTCGTGACCATGTTCACTAATCGTACTAGTGTCGCTCTCCATTGGTATCACATGATCAGGATCGGACACAACTCCAAATTCAAGGGGACACTGAATCTCCTCAAGATGAGCGGAATCAAAATCTAGCACCGGGTCTCTCGTGTCAGTGGGAGCACTATTAGACACATCGGTGACTTTACCTAAATCCTTAAGTTTTTTCCTACGGGTTCTCTTTAAGGCATTCTTTATGTCATCAATATAAACATCCAAGTGATCAAATCGAACACTAACCCATCGTTGAAATTCAACTACCGACATATTTGTTTTTGGAACATTAGGAAGGTCACTACACGTGATGCTATTTTAATGACAGTGACTATAGGGCTCTTGATATTTCTCGAGGTAATTACCCCTAGAAGAATCTAAGTGTGGAAAATAGTAATCATGATTCCTACGAGTGACGGGTCGGGGATGAGGATAATCATGATAGTTTGGGTGTCCTCTCGAGGGAACTCTATGTGCTTGATTAGTAGTGGAATCTGGTACCTCAAATAGAGGATTAATAAAATGAGTGGACTCGTGTTCGTTAAACAAAGGATTGGAGTAGTGATTGCTACTATGATATGACATGGTGAAACATATAGGTTCTAGTGGACGGCCAAGGGGGAGGGTGGCAGGGGCCAGCTAAGGAGAATGGGAGGGAGGAGGTAGACCCGAGCTTCGCACCCAGGGTTCGGCTTCGGCACCGAGATGACCAAAGAATGAGCTTCAATACTCCATTCTTCAATGCCTAAAATGAGAGTCCTCACCCTCTATTTATAATTTTCTAGGGAGCGATGAATGACTATGATTGGCCAACTCTCTGACTCAAAAAATATAAAAATACAACTCGAAATAAAATGCAACAAGATACAAAAATACTATGATCGGCTAGTCGCTCGAAATGAACGGGCCCAATCGACACCGCGCCCGAGGTTGCCGAGAGTAGACCCGAATGGGTTGGACGAGCTGCACTCCATCAACAATGGGTCGGGCGGGCTGCTCCCCATCAAAGGTTCTCCAAATTTTGCAATGAAAATTGGCAGCACCTCTCTTGCACAATTTATAATAAGACCACACTAGGCACCACATCATCAACGTCTATGATTGATCGTTGATGTGATGAGCCCGATTATATGCAATAAATACCAAATGTAGCAACATAATATATGAAAATGTAGGTAAACGAAAAATCTGGATTGATTTGTGGAATCGAATCTTCGATTCAGTCAATTCCTCCCACGCGAATACAAGAACACGGGCCCTTCATTGTGGCGATCTGATGGAGAAGGCCTATCTCCATCACATTCATTGCCCCGTCTTTCTCGAGAGAAATGCCTAAAAAAGTTATCAGTTTATAATAACACGTTACGCACACGTGCGTAACATTTTTCTTATAAAAAAAAGCAAGTATCCACATTTTTTTGTGTGGGAGAATATTTATGATTGAGTTAAATCTAGAATATACTTCCTCCAGTTATTGACAAATCTCAGGTCCTACACATAGAAGTTTGCTTCACAAGCAGACATTTATTTTCTTAAATTCTTAAAGTCTTCTAAAGTAGGATAGCGATTGGAAGTCAAGAATATCATCTAATGACCTAACACTTAGAAGTTAAAGTATCTATATTAAAAACCATCACTATTAGGAAAAAAAATAAAGTCCCATAAAGTTAAAGGAAAGAAGAAGGGAGAGGGTAGCGGAAATCACCTTCTCTGCAGTTTCAAGACCAACCTTCAACAGAATCTGACACAGGGGCGCATACGACTTTTAATAACACGGAAAAATGACTCAATTCTTTCTATAGAAAAGGAAATTGGAAAAAGGTATATGTTGTCAAGGAAGAGGATGTGTAGAGATGAATCGAGCAAAGATTGGAAGCATGACTAGGTTTCTTTCTTGGGAAAGATGGGGAGGAGCCAGAGAAAAAATGACGAAGGTTGCACGCTTTGGTGTAGGCTAACTTGCATAATCTCAAGCTTGGGACACTGAGCACATCAGGGATCGCAATGGGAGTTCTCCGGTGTCACTGGCCTTGAGGATGCAAGCAAGTTTGGCGGAGCACTCGGGAGGCTGGACGATGGGACGTGCAACAAATCGTGGCTGGAACTGTCGGGAAGAGGGCGACCGGAAAGTGGGACTTTTAGGGTTGGGTTTTTTTGTCTGCAAATAGGGAACTTCAAAATTAAATTAAATTAGGATCTTAAACTCAAATAAAAGGGTAGAAATTTGGTTTGCGCATTGTGTGGACAGAGGTTTATGTTCTGTGAATAACAATTCCCTTAGATTTTCATCAACATCCTCTTGGTACGGTGTTTGTCTAATTTAAGAAGTTTTGGGGCCTGTGACTGCAGAAACTAGAATCAAATTACCAGATTGCTTTTCCTTCTCTTTTAGCGAATCATTCTTATATCCACTTGCCTGTGAAATTAGGTGCCAAGCTTTGCATGCTTGCTGATCTGCTTGGTAACTCTGGATCCATCACTGGTGTAGATGTTGCACAACACCGGTTAGCAGCCTGCCGCACTATGCTACAAAAATATAAACTTGGGGATCAATGTCGTCTCTTTGTAGCTGATGGAACAACATTTTCCCTTGTACCTGTAGGATCCCATACAGACATGAAGTTGTGTAAGAAACTTATATTGTTTTTTTCAGTATTGATTCTTTCAGCAGATTTCTCATCTTAAATGTGCTAGCCCTGGTAAAAACTTAACAGGTTCTATTGATGGTCAGGATATGGATATATTCAGAGAGTGGACTTCTAAGAGATCATGGAAAGACCGAAAGGATGCAGCTAAAAAAAAAGTAGGAACTAGTACACAAGCATCTGAAGAACCTTTAGAACCTGAATTGATATTTTATGGTAGAGATTCTGGAGTTGTTGGTGCACAAAGGACCAAATTATTCCGTATGGCAGATGACAACGTGATTTCAACTTCTGGTTATGATAAGGTATGATGTGATGCAAGCCATATATACAAGCCATATATATATATATATATATATATATATATATATATATATATATATATATATATATATATATAGACACACACATGAGTGACAGATATATGGCCAATCACGACAACACCCAGACTGAGACAGGTACAGGGCTTCACCCCCATCAATTAATTAATTCAGCTTAAAATAAGGGCAATAAACACGCTATCAATTAATTAATGCAGAAAGTAGTTATACACAACTTTTCAACTTTTGATAACAAAATCTTCATCCTTATGCACATATCATAGTGCATACCAAATCAACTTTAATAAAGTTGATGGGTTTTGGTAGCTCCTCAAAAATACTACTGACATGCCTAATGACAGTCTTTCTCAAAAATACCGCTGACATGTCTGATGACGACCTACCATGGTAGGTACATGAGCTATACTAAGCACTTCTTCAATTTTATGGATTTCAATCATTACTTTTAATTTTGGGATAGAGTGTAATTACTTGAATGATCATTGTATTTTAATTTTATTTAAATAAATTATAATATATGTTAGAAGGGGAGCCTTGGCGCACCGGTTAGGGTGTTGTCATGTGTCCTTACGGTCACAGGTTCGAGTCCTGGAAGCAGCCTCTTGCAAAAATTGCAGGGTAAGGTTTGCCTACATTTCACCCTTGTCGTGGGACCCTTCCCTAGACCCTCGTTGTGCGGGGATTCTTTGTGCACCGGGCTTCCCTTTTAGATTATAATATATGTTAAGTCATTAGATTAAAACAATAACACTATATTTGTCAATTTTGAATGTTTCACCAAAGGCAAGTTTTTCCTTTTAATATTGTAAAGATATATAATAGTCAGCCAAGTGGCTACGCCCGTGCAAGGTTGTTCTTGCCCTTGGTTGTAAATGGGTTCCCCGTTCATGAGTTGCTTTTGTTGCACATGAATTGCACCAAAAAATATGATTAAAATCAATAAATTGTCATAATATGTCTACCTTAAGTAAACAATCTATCATAAAGCTGTATGGATCGCACTCTCTCCCATCCACCTTCTCTTTCCCTGTATTTTGTCTAAATAATGAATGACAAAATTATTTGTTCATTTTTTCTTTTTAATAACTATTAGAAAAGCCCATGTAAAAGGCCCATTTGATGGCCCATTTTTCCTCTTCTTCTTTAGTCCCACATCATGTATAGGATTTATTCTTCTCTCTCCTCTCCTATATAATTGTATTCTCTCCTTGTATTTACATACTGAAATAATATATACAAGCTTTGGGCTCTTCCAACATGGTATCAGAGCCAGGTTGCGTCTAGCTGCGGACTGCCCCTTTTCTGTCCGCCCGGTCTCCTGCGGACTGCCCCTCTGCTTCTGTCCGCTCGGCTACCCTGTGGACTGCATTCCTGTCCGCTCCGATCTCGTGCGGACTGCCTTCCTGCATCCGCTCCGATCTCGTGCGTACTGCCCTTCTGATTCCGCTCCTCTTCTCTCCCTCCGTGGTTCCACCCTCCTCAGGCTTCTTATAGCCATCTTCTGCTCTGACTCGTGGGGCCCACCTCTCTCTATCCGCTCCGGACGATCAGTCCTGTCCGCTGCACTCTGTTTGTGTCCGCTCGAGCCTCTTTGCTCGCGGACTGCTCCCTCTAGCTCGCTCTATTTCTGTCCGCTCGAGCCTCTGTGCTCGCGGACTCTCTCTCTCCGCAGTCTCTTGCGGACTGCTCCTGTCCGCTCGCGGACTCTCTCCGCCTTCTCTTGCGGACTGCTCCTGTCCGCTGCGGGCTATTCTTGTATCCACTGTGCTCTTCTCTTCCAGCGACCTGCCCACAGTTCGCCGCGACCTCTGCCGCGACCTGCCCCCAGTTCGCCGCGACCTCTTGCAGACTGTTCCTGTCCGCTGCCGCGACCTGCCCCCAGTTCGCCGCGGCCTCTGTCGCGAACTGCTCCAGCTCTGCTCTCACCAGCTGCGATCTGCTCCACTGAGCTGCGGCCTCTTCCAACTCGCCGCGCCCTCCTCTCGCGGACTGCTCCTGTTCGTCGCGGCCTCACTCAACTCGCCGCGACCTCCAGACCGCCGCGACCTCCAGACCGCCGCGATCTCCAGACCGCCGCGGGCTCTCCTTTCTCCCACTGCTTGCCGCGCGGGTTGTTCTCTCTGAGCCCTGCTGTCTGCTGCTCTTCAGTCGCCATGTCCTCCAACGACTCGACTACCGCTCAACCCCCTGCCGACCACATGGCTCCTCTCGAACTCCGCGATGAGCTTCAGATTACTACTATTTCTCTCTCTGGCAAGGCCAACTTCATTCCCTGGGTCCACTCTGTCCGCCGGGTCTTACAGGCCAAGGGTCTTGCCCGTCACCTTACCCAGGGCCACCAACTCCTTCTACTGATGATTGGCTCCGCAATGACGGTCGTGTCCAGACCTGGATCCTGAACTCGGTCGAGGGTGAGCCGTACCAGATGATCATGTATCATGAGACTGCTAAAGCCATGTGGGATGAACTTCATTCGTTGTACTCCGGGAAGGACAGCCTTCAACACCTTTTTGACATCCTCACTGATCTTCAAGCCTTGGATGTTGGCAAAGCTCTGGACATGACCTCCTTCGTGGCCCGTGCTAAAACTCTCACGGAAGCCTGGATTCAGCACCAGCCCGCGACTACTGATCTCGCTGCCCAACGCGCCCAGAAGGAGGCTGTATGTATTGCTATGATTATGGCTCGCGTCCCGCCACACCTGCACAGTATTCGGGCCCAGGTTCTGGCTTCACCCACTACCCCTTCCTTCTCTGATGTCTGCTCGATGTTACTTCGTGTACCACCTCCACCGGAGGCTCATGCACCACCCTCGCCGGCCCTTCTTCAGCAGGCCCTTCCTCCTCTACTCCCACAACCCTCTTTTCCTTGGGGTGGCCGTACGGGCTCCCGTGGGCGGGGCCGTGGTGGCCGCGGACGGCCCAAGTGCACCTACTGCGACCGGGATGGCCATACTGAAGCCGTTTGTCACAAGAAACATGGCTACCCCCCTCGCCCGCCTACTGCTGCTGTTACCGATAGCTCTCCTCCGACTGGTACGGATCTTGAGGCTCTTCGCCTTCAGCTGTAACAACTCCAGGGGCTCCTCAACCCTCCTTCCGCTTCCCATGCCTCCACCTCCCATGCAGGTATTGTCTCCACCTCCGCTGCAGGTACTGCCTGTCTCTCTTCCAGCTCTCGCTGGATCCTGGACTCGGGAGCCACCCACCACATCACTTCCATGCGGCCGCCCCAGTTCTCTGCTGCTGCTCACCCCCCGTCTATTACTGTGGCCAATGGTGCGCTTGTCCCGGTCTCCGGCTGCGCGGATCTCCTCCTTCCTCCCTCTCTCTCTCTTCGCTCCGTTCTTTATGTGCCAGCCTCGCCTTTTAATTTACTCTCTGTTGGTCGTCTTACTACTGATATGAATTGCTTTATCACCTTCACCTCTTCTGGTTTTTTGATACAGGATCGGCAGACGCGGATTACCATTGGTAGGGGTCGGCTGCAGAACGGGCTTTACCTCCTCGATGTCTCTCCCACATCCCTTTCCTCCGTTTCCTCGTCTGATTGGCATTGTCGGCTTGGGCATGCCCCTCTACCTATCCTGCAGAAGGCGCTTCCCGACCTTTCTCTTCCTGTTTTTAAATGTGATTCTTGTATTATTGGCAAACAGCCTCGCTCTTCTTATCCAGCTCATTGTACTATGAGCTCTGCTCCATTTGATTTAATACATTCTGATATTTGGGGACCCTATAAAGTTACTAGCATTTCTGGTTATCGTTATTTTCTAACATTTATTGATGATTACTCTCGTACTACTTGGTTGTATCTCCTGCATGATCGCTCTGAGCTTCCTCGTGTCTTTCAGGCGTTTGTGTTAGAGACTCGTACGCAATTCTCTACCACCATTAAAACTTTCCGCTCTGATAATGCACGGGAATATACTAGCCACGAGTTTGTCACTCTCTGCGCAAACTTCGTTATTGTTCACCAGACCTCTTGTCCCTACACCCCTCAACAAAACGGGGTCGCCGAACGCAAGAACCGCCACTTGCTCGATGTGGCTCGCTCTCTCATGCTTCACATACACGTTCCCAAAGTCTTCTGGAACTTTGCGGTGTCCACATCATGTTTTCTTATCAACCGTCTCCCCTCTCCCGTTCTCCAGAACGCTACCCCCTTCAGCCTTCTTTTTCCCTCCACACCCGCCTTCCCCCTCACCCCCCGGGTTTTTGGATGTACCTGCTTTGTCCATAACCTGGGCCCCACTCTTGACAAACTGGATCCCCGTGCGGCCAAACACATTTTTGTCGGCTACTCCCGTACCCAAAAGGGCTATGTTTGCTACTCTCTGGTCACCCGGAAGGTCTCTGTTTCGGCTGATGTTACTTTCCGGGAGGATCAACCCTTCTTCCCTCCTCCTTTGCCACCACTTCTACCACCACCTCCTACAACACCCTCCCTTCCCCGGCCGGTGATCCACGTCCACTCACCTCCCACCATCCCTCCGCCTCCTCCCACCGCTGACCCTCCTCGACCACCAGTTATTCGGGTCTATGCTCGTCGCCCTCTTCCTTCCGTTGCTCCTCTGCAGTCGGCTTCGACCTCGGCTTCTCCGTGTTCTGCTGCTCCGGTGTCGGCCTCTACCGCTCATCCAATGGCGGATTATGTTTCTCTCCATCGCCTCTCTCCACCTCTTCAGGCCTTGACTACTTCGCTCTCCTCGGTCTCTATTCCTACTTCTGTCCAGGACGCTCTTCAACATCCTGGGTGGCGTGCGGCCATGGAAGAAGAGATGGCTGCTCTTTGGGCCAACCAGACTTGGACCCTGGTGCCCCTTCCTCCCGGCCAGAAACCCGTTGGGTGCAAATGGGTTTTCGTCATTAAACATGCTCCTGATGGGACCATTGATCGCCTCAAAGCTCGGTTGGTTGCTCGTGGCTTCACCCAGCAACCAGGGCTGGACTATGACGAGACCTTCTCTCCGGTCGCTAAGCTCAACACGATCCGCATTCTCCTCTCTGTGGCTGTCCATCGCCAGTGGCCCTTATTTCAACTCGACGTCAAGAACGCTTTCCTGAACGGCGACCTTCAGGAAACGGTTTACATGCAACAACCTCCCGGGTTTGAGACCACGGGGGAGTCACGGGTTTGTCATCTTCTCAAATCTCTATATGGTCTCAAACAATCCCCTCGGGCATGGTTCGACAAGTTCAGCAAAGCTCTCCGGGACATTGGCTTCACTCGCAGCTCGGCTGACTTCTCATTGTTTACTCGTCACCAAGCTACTGGTACGGTTCTCCTGTTGGTATATGTCGACGACATCATTATTACTGGCAGTGACTTGGACGACATACAGGCCGTTAAGCTACATCTGAGCTCCGTCTTCCAAACTAAAGATTTGGGTCCTCTTCGGTACTTCCTCGGTCTGGAAGTGGCCAGACGGTCAGATGGGTTGGTTCTCTCTCAGCGCAAATATTGCCTGGATCTTCTTCATGATGCAGGCTACTCTGGTTGCAAACCTATTAACACTCCCATGGATGCAAATCACAAAATATGTGCTCAGGGCTCAGATTCTGATTCGCTTCTACCAAATCCAGAATATTACCGTCGTCTAGTTGGGAAGCTTATCTACCTAACAGTTACAAGACCTGATATATCTTTCGCTGTGGGACTTGTGAGTCGCTATATGCACTCTCCTCGAAGCTCTCATCTCCAGGCTGTGGAACGCATTCTCAGATATCTTAAGACAGCTCCTGGCCAAGGACTTGTATACAAAACCTCATCTTCCATTTCCTACACTAGTGGCATACTCTGATGCCGACTACGCTGGCTCCCTCGACGATCGACGATCTACTAGCGGGTTTTGCACTTATTTTGGAGGACATCTGATTACTTGGCGAAGCAAGAAACAAGCGGTGGTTGCTCGATCCTCAGCAGAAGCAGAATATCGGGCAATGACTGCTGTGGTCTCTGAACTCACATGGATTGAGAGTCTCCTTACCGACCTTGGAGTTAAACTATCTTCACCAGCTCTGCTCCTTTGTGACAGTCAAGCTGTCATACATATTGCTAAAAACCCGGTCTTCCATGAAAGAACGAAGCATATTGAGGTAGATTGTCATTTCATCCGAGAGAAAGTCCACATGAAGAAGATCGAGCTCAAGCATGTTCCGGGTACTGAACAGGTTGCTGACATCCTCACCAAAGCTCTACCTAGTACCCTCTTCTATCAGTGCCTATCCAAGCTTGGCGCATACGACTTGTACGCTCCAGCTTGCGGGGGAGTATTAGAAAAGCCCATGTAAAAGGCCCATTTGATGGCCCATTTTTCCTCTTCTTCTTTAGTCCCACATCATGTATAGGATTTATTCTTCTCTCTCCTCTCCTATATAATTGTATTCTCTCCTTGTATTTACATACTGAAATAATATATACAAGCTTTGGGCTCTTCCAACAATAACAAACGCTATTGATGATTTGTTGGTGCAATGCATTACAAATACAACAAATCTTTATAAATAGCGTGTTTGTGTATATATATTTGTGAAAATGACATACAAAACTACCTTTCTCCAAGCTTATATTCTAATAGAAACAATTTAGCCTTTGAGGACAACTCTAACCAATTAGTCAGTAGGCTCTTGTACATGTTATTTTAGTTTCAAGGTTGATGGCGATCGGCGACACGCACGCGTCTATTCCCGCAGGAGACGGTGATCGACGACCCGGTCGGGCGATCCGAGTCTGCTGTTGCGCCCGAAGGGTCGTTCCGAGCCAATTTGATATAGTAGTTATTATTATTTTGATGTATTTAGCCCCCGATCGGGCCGAACATTTATGGCCGTCCGATCGAGAGCCCTACTTTTGCTCTTGCTTTTCTCTTATATATATGCATTTTGGTGTCTGGTTGAGGGATCAGAGTTGCTTGTGCTGCAACCTATCGGTCTTCCTCTCGGTGGACTCCGAAGAGCTCGATCCCGCGTCTGCCCAGCCCGCCGGCTCCGTCCATCCCTCCCCCTCCCAGGTTTGGTCCTCCTCCTCCTCCTCCTCCTTCTCCTCCCCTTGCAGCGCCCCACTCTCCCCGTCCAGATCCGGCAACCCAGCCCCTCGCCGCCCTCATCCAGCCGCAAACCTCATCCTCCTCTTGCAGCACTCCACTCTCCCCGTCCAGATCCGGCAACCCAGCCCCTCGCCGCTCTCATCCAGCCGCAAACCTCTTCCTCTTGCACCCTTTCACTCTCCCCCGTCCAGATCCGACAACCCAGCCCCTCGCCGCCCTCATCTAGCCGCAAACAACCCTCCCTCCTCTTGCAGCCCGTCGCCGCCCTCACCCAGCCACGTACACTCCTCCCCGGCCAACCTCCCGCTTCCCCGTTCCTCCTCCCAAGCCCCGCAGCCCTCTATCCCGAAGCCGAGCCGCCGCATGCATAAGCTAATCAAGGTATATGGCGTTTTATTTCTCTTATTTGGATGCTAGGTTTGAACTATTGTTGTGGTTGTGGAATTAATGTATGCTACCATATGATATGTTGTTTGACTTGTTGGATCTTTACCGGCGCGCTTAATCGAATCGCACCTCGTTCGTTAGCAAAGTATAATAGTCTCTTACGATTAATTGTTGCTCATAATTGTGGATGTCGTGCTTTTAGCCTTCTATTAAAATTTTATCACTTGCTAGTTGATCTACTTGGGTTGCTCTCATGTTTACACGTGCACGGTACATTGGTCTCATACTCATTAGTTCACATTTTATTGTCCTTTCATTTGTCGAGTCCAAGCTTTTGTGTGTCGTCTGCCAACTGTAGAATTGTGCTGCATCAAAGGTTTGAAACGATAATATTTGATAGTTATTGGTTATGTTATAGTTAATCAACGTTATATTAATTTTGTGATATTATCTTCTATATCAACCTAATATTTTTCTCATTGGAATGTCTGCAAGTCCTTCCTAAATGTTTAATTGTTGGTACTTTCAGGTGATTGTTGATGCAGAATGTACACATGATGGATCAGTTAAGCACATTCAAAAATTTGAGTATTGGGGATGGTCAACTTTTCAGCGCCGAGTACTTGATGCAAAACGAACTCAAAATTTGACATGCCTTCAGGTTTTTCTCATCCAAGTTTAAGAAAAATATGATCAAAATGGTCTCCTGATTTTCTAGTTTAAACAATTTTTTTTCATCTGAAGTGGTCCATGACTCTTGACTGGACCGGCCAATCCAGCTATGGAACCGCATCATCTGAGAACAGGCAACAATCTAAAAAGGTCTGACCGGCCGACCAGTGAACCGCTCACAGTTCATACATACCAGACAATTAGGTCCAGTTTCGCCCCCTTCCGCCCCTCCATCGCCGCCCACCATCGGGAGGTCCTCCGACCATAATATTCTTGCAAATCAAAGGCTAGGAGATCCGCTTGGCCTCCTCCATCGTTCGTTGGTTTCCAAGCTTCATTTTAAGAGATTTTGTTATGGATCGGCTCATTCACGGGCCTAATCCCGCCGGTCGAGCCCACAACATGGGCCGCGGCCCTGCACACCCAACCCTTCTCCGCACATGTTCTCGGTGCGACTGGTTGTTGCGGCGGGGGCTCGATCCCCCGATCTTCTTGATGTAAGCTCTTAATGCTAGCTCACATCACCAACTGATCCGCGGCTCAGTTGGTGATGTGGTGAGCTAGCGTTAAGAGCTTACATCAAGGAGATCGTGAGATCGAGCCCCTGCATCAACAACACGTCGCAAGGAGAACACATGCTGACAAGGCTTGGGTGTGCTGGGTCGCGGCCCATGTTGTGGGTTTGACCAGCGGGATTAGGCCTGTGAATGAGCCGGTCCATAACAGATTTCTCGCTGCTCTTGTGGAGTTCTCCAACAAGGTCTGACTGGCCGATCAGTGAATACCTCACAGTTCATACAGACCAGGCAATTATGAAAGGGCCGGAGAATTTCCGCATGAGACTTCACGAACCACATCTAACATTAAAGACTACCACTATGCTGCTTTGAAATTGGTTAAACTCATCAATTCATTTAAATATATATGTATTATGAATTTATTTATATATCAAATATTTAGATATGGCAAAACACCCAGCAGGCCTAGGCCAAACTTGGACCGGCTGACCCAAGCTTTCTAGAGATCAGTCCCAGGGGGACCTAGTTGAACCTTTTTGGCCAGGCATGACCAGGCTTGGGCCTGGCCAAAAAAGCTATGTTGGACTTCCTCCTAGCACTTATTAGTTGTGCGGAACATCCACCTATGATTTAGTTGGGATTCTATCTAGTTATTATAATATTTGGGCTACTCCAGGCCTAACAGTAGGCATGGTCAGGCACCGGGCTAAGCTTGGTTGCTGTGCTTGGCTTTAGGATGGGCCTTACTGGGTTCGGGTAATGGGGATCATGTCATTATTGAGCCCGTGTGACGTGGGTCATGTCACACGACTCTTAAGGGTCTACACGCACCGACCAAGGATCTGTTAGTGACGATTAAGACCGTTCATTTCCAGCGGATCGTTGATCTAAGAATTTTAGTATTTTACTTAATTTTTTTTATTATGTTTTGGAGGTCGTTATGATTGGAGAGTCATGACCGTTCATGACCCCTCCTTAGTCTATGGATAGAGGTAGAAGGCTCATGTGATGAGTATTGGGAGTTAGAGAATAAACTCTTCCTTTTGATCATCGGTGCCGAAGGTGCCGAAGACGGAATCTGGGTACAAAGCTCGGATACCGCTCTTTCCTCCCCTACCTTCGTCTATCCCTCTTCCCCTCAATTTTCCACATGCGGACACCTTTCGGCCAGCCACCCCTCCTCACCTCCCTACCCCGTAACTCTCGTAACTCACGCACCCCGTTACATCATACCTTTTATAATTCCCCATTATCCACATCCCTTAATTATTGCCCCACCGCCCCTCATCTTCGTAGTAAGGCTCAGACTTTTGAAATCTATGTGAAAAGCACATGAATATTCAGAATTAGTTTTGATTCTTTTCTTCTAACTCCCTACTTAGCCTAGATTTCTACCCTCATTTCCTTATATTTGCGGTGAACTCCTATCAATTAAACCGAGCGATTCAGCTCTCCCCATTATAACTGCATCCCCCATTACTCCCCACCAATTTCCCCCTGTTTCTGCCTCCCAAATTCATGTCAGGCCCTCCATTCACGCCTCGAAGACCCGTCACTCCCATTCTCCTCTCTAGACTCTGATTGCTATCCCATCCCCACCTCCACCCCTCACCCACAAATTATCGGTGAATTAACAAACCTACACATTCCCCATCTCAAGTGCTCACTTCTCAGCCTTCCCCCTTGCTCCAGAAACTATCCAGAGTCCCGTGACTCCTCTGTTTCTCATGTTCCCAGTCTGGTCAGCCTTGAAAATATGTTATGAACACAAAAATTGGATTTCAATGAAAATTAAAAATCGGATACAATCACGAAGAATATTCGTGCCTAACCACAGGAGTCCGGTGTTATGGGCTTACTCGGAGGTTGTCATAGGAGTGGATAGAGGTGGAGATGACGGTGGCGGAGATACTGCAGAGCCTTGACCGCTTCTGCCTAAGTGGGACGTGCCCAAGAGAGTGCTTCCAAGATCACTTTTAGGGTTTTAGAAAATAGACTTTCTTCATTGATACTTGATACAATACTGTAATGGTCAATATATAGCACCCCCAATGACACAACTGTAAATACATCAACAAATGCTAAAATATTAAAATATAATGATGACTACGACTAGACTCATATGATGCTAATAATACACTTGACTCGACTTAATGCATATAATAATAGATAACTGACGGGGAATTTGTAACAAATCCATAACATCTCCTCCGCCCTTGAAAAGCTTGCCCTCAAGCTCAAACTCCACGTGGTGATTAGATCATCTGGCTCCTTGATTTCGTGCCAATTGCCAAAACAACTCCCTGTATCGGGTCGCGGTAGCTGGTGCATCAACGAGACGCTGCAACACTGACGAAAAGGTTGGCGATGGAAGGACTACGTCCGGCGGTGCTGGCTGAGCTGTGGCTGGTAGTAGTGGTAATACGACCGAAGAGGCCAAGGCCGGCGTTAGGAATGGATCCGACGGAGTGGCGGTGAACAACAGTGACAAGACTGTCAACGAGTCTGTCGGGGTTGGCGGAGCAGGGATTGGGGGAGCAAGGGCCAACAGAAGAAGCGGTGATGTGGTCAGAGGTGCTGCGGGTGGCGGCGAAGGCGATGACTGCGCCTTGGTGGCCCGGAGTTGTTTGTTATAGAGTTCCTCAAACGACATTAGAAGTTCAATGTTGTGTGTGCCAAGAGCTTGGAAGCTAATGATGTCTTCCATATGGAAAATAAAAATGAGCGTGGCGATATAAATGTGTGGCTAATTAATCAAATAATTGATTAATTAATAATTAAAAAAATGTGACTGAGGAGGCAACCGACTGAGAGAAAATGAGCACAAGGCTCGAGGCAAATGTATACTGCACTCCCGCATGTATACTGCATTACATGTTTCCATATCTTGGAGTTCAACTTAATTGTGACTTGTCTTGTAATAATGTTTATAAAGCTTATTATTGCAAAGTATTCGCTACATTACTGTTAGTGCATATAGAGTTCCATTCATCAGCCCAAACTTCTCCGCGGAAAACCTACTCTACTTCACCGGGCCTTCACAGGCTTTTTACTCGGCAGCTCAAGGCCTTGTATATACATATATATGCATGCATGTTCGTGTTCGTAAATCTTATGCACAAAATTCACAATATTTTTGTTGTGCATAAATTTTATTCCACATATAATGATATACAACAACCCTCAGGCCTTTATCCTACTGTAGTGGGGTCGACTATATGGATCATTTTTTGCCATTGTGTCCTATCTATAGTCATGAACTCACTAATGCCTAAGTACATGTATTTCCTTATAGTTTCATTCCAAGTCTTTATTGGTATATTCCTTCCCCGTTTAACGTGCCTAGTGACTAAACTCTCACAACGTCTAACATGTGTCTCTAATGGTCTCCTTTGTGCGTGTTCAAACCATCTTAGTTGAGCTTCTCGCATATAATGATATAATTGAATTAAATTGAATGTACATATCACTCTTTATATATCTATATATATCTATATCTATATATATATATATATCTATATATATATATATCAACACATAAACTTTCACATATGCATGCATATACATGTTCGTATTTACGCCATGTTCGTATTCACGCCATGTTCGTATTCACGCCATGTTCGTATTCACGCCATGTTCATATTCACGCCATGTTCGTATTCGTAAATCTCATGTAGAAAATTCATAATATCTTTGTTGCCCATAGATGATATTATAGCATATAGTGACAACTGAATTAAATTGAAGTGCGAAGGAAAAAAGTTGTATAGGACTGAGATTAAAGAATTTTAGAAGTTGAACTACTTTTTTGGCATTGAAGGTTTAATTCTCATAGAATAGATGTACTAGATCTTCTCTAAGTATCGTTGAATATATCTTACAAAGCAACAAGAACTCTGATTGAGCATAAACATAAGATTTGGAAGGTGGCAGATAGCAGTGTGGTACATAAAAGTAGATATCAGAGTCAAGTTAGGAGGACATTTTGGGTCCGTTTAGCACGTCGGTGGCAATCATGAACGCGGTGGTTATCAACTGTCGTTCGTGAACGCCTCCACCTCACCAAGGAATTACCTCCACTTTTATGTTCAAAAATAGTGTTTTTTCTTTGGTGGCGGTCATAATCGGTGTCATGTCAAACACATATTTTATGACGGTGGTGTTCTTGTCCAAACTCATCAGAACAAAAACGCCGCAACAAACGGACACTCAATCTCTCTCTGATTAGTCCATATAACCTATGCAAGTTGGTTAACTCACCAACTTGAGGTTATTATTAACATACTTGTAAACACACATATTCCTCATCCCACATATCATCTTTTCAGCCATCAGATATTGTATTGTATTTTAACTTGTGTAATATTGGATCAATGGTGTTTCCTCTCATGTATTTTTCTTTTTATTTCTTTATTCCTCGATTACGTGCATATTCTTGTGTATAAATAAGCCTAGCTTCTTTTCTACAAAAAACCTAGCGTCCCTTGAATAAGAAAGAAATTACAGTTATCTTCAGCTACACATCATTTTGAATATCAATTTATACTGGGTATTTGCATGTGAAGGTATTCTCTTGATTTTATTTTTTAAAGCCATTCTTCATTTAGCAGATTTACTTGGCCGACCCCACTCTGGTGGGATAAAGGCTTGAGTGCTGTTATTCTTCATTTAGCAGATTTCTGTGCCTCATTGAACAATCATATTCAATTTACAGGTGGCTTTATCCTTGCCTAGTTCTGCACAACTTTAGGGAATCATCCTTGGAAATCTTTTGAGTTCATCTTTGAAAAAGAGCAAAAAAAATTTGTACACAGGATAAAGTGAAGGTTGTGGTGTGATTATGCACTAACGAGACTCTAATGTATGGATGCGTACGTGTCAGTGAGTTAGGTTCTAAAATGATGCAATGATTATATAAACTCCGCACGTACAAGTATAATAAGTTTCAAATTAAGTTGGGCTACACTAGCATGCACATTTGAGATTAGACTTTAAAGACAATGAGCGTGTTCTTATAAAATCTAAAGTAAGATTGCTTTAATTAAATACCCGGTGAATAAATCTTTCCACTAGGTTTGAGTAATTGAGCAAATTTTTACAAAGTAATTTTCTCAAATCATATGATTTCCAACAAGCAATCAACACAGGAAAATAAACTTTCAAATTTAGAACTTACACAAGTGAAACCAAATGAGATGATTTGCTGCAATTTAGCGTTGAAGCGAAGAGTTCCTGCACTGCTTTGGGCTACCGGAGGGTGTCGTGACTGTGGGAGAGATACTTCGCTAAGGGGTTATGAGTAACTTGCTCGACCAGTCAGAACATATGCTAGATGAGCAGTTGTTTGTTGGCTGAATTCCCTAAGATTCCCAGAACAGTCCTCGGCTTTCAGGAACCCGTTGATCAGAGGTTGCAGGAGGTCTAGTCGTCAATCCAGGCGGAGCAGCAATCCAAATTTCTCTCAGAGAGGATGAACTTAGCATGTCAGAGAGAGCAGTAATAGTCGTGCTGGAATTGAAGTATTGGGTTGTTGGTAGTGATCATCCCTACCAATCATCGATTCCAGTGTCTGGACGGGGAGATCTTCGTTATCGGGTTGCTGGGAGCGATCATCTTGGGCAATCGTTTTGCTTAAGTGACTGGACAGAGGGAGGTCTTCTTCAATGCCAAACAGGGGATGTGGTTATCATCTGGACAGGGTGAGAATCACGATCAAGGATGGGCATCAGGAATTCTGGTAGCAATAGCTCTGGATCGACAATTTGCAGAGGAGAGGAATAGTTGTTGTAGGTTACGGCGGTTAAGGGGCTTAGTGGGGAAATTGTGCGGCTAAGAAGGGGCACGGCGCTTTGGTAGTCATTAGCAGCTAGGAATGTGGGAATGGGATCAACCAAACGGGGAAAAGGATTGCTCTAGCAATTGACACCTAGAACTCCACGGAAGCGACACTGGTGATTACAATAACTCCAAGTTTTCTCAAAATTTTACAGTGCCTTAAAAGAAACTCCACAACAAGTATTTATAGACTCGTACACAATGAACAATTGTGATTTTCCGACACAACATTGTGCAAACGTTACATGAGTAATGCATAGAAAAATACGAGAATACATAGGTAATGTCCCGTCAACTCACCAATGCAACTACAGACTCATATCGTCCATGCAACAACCTTAACACCTCCTACGAGTGTAAACTCGAACGGGCTCTGATATGGTTTGACCTGCATGAGAACTATGATCCCCATCAAAATTCCAGGAAGCCTTCATAGTTAACCAAAAGGTATAAAGTTTTTGGCTTGCGCCTAGAAAATTATGGTGACGAGCTTATTGCACCAAATGTGTGTGACTCATTTGTAGTTGACTTATGAAAGCATCAGTGCATCATTGTTGAAAACTTCTGATGTAGGGTAGGCTATGAAGGGCACCACTTAGGCTCTAAATGCAACACAACAACTGGTTCATGCAACGGATTAATAGAGCAATGAAGAAAGCAACGCCACAAACAAATAACTACAACAAGATTTTATTTTAATATTTGGCAAATTTCTTAGTTGGTTTTCCTCCGCTCGGAGGGCCAGAAGCGAAGCGTGCGGCGAAGGAATCCACCTGCAGATTAATAATCAACCGATACAAAATGCCACAAACTAACTCCAAACAAATATGAGATCTCCAATAATAATATCCAGAAAATAGTACACCACAATCAAAAAAAAACTCAAGACTAGGGGCTGATTTCGGGCAATGGAAGTGGAAGGCGCGGGTGGCGTATATCGGGTGCCGGGTGGTGGAGCCGGAGGTGGGAATGACGGGGAGGGGCTGTTTTGGTGGTGGGAGAAGGGATCGGGACGAAAACGGGCGGATCCGGATGAATACGTTCGGATCCGGGCTCGGGTGGACGGATCCGGTAATAGATGGCCGGATCCGGCTCGGGAAGGGTGGATCCACGGAGTTGGGTGGGGACGGAGCGTTGGCGGGTTGGTGGGAGGTGGAAAAGGGGGGCGGGGGCTGATTCCAGGCGGCGGGTTGCTGGAAAGGGTGGCCGGCCTGGGTAGGGAGGAGAGGAGGGGGTTCCGGCGGCCGGATCTGGGCGGAGGGCGGAAGGGGGCTGGCGGCCTGGGTTGGGGCAGCGGGAGGGGTTGCCGGCGGCCGGGTCTGGGCGGAGGAAGGAAGGGGGGCTGGCGGCTTGGATGGGGGAGGAAAAGCGAGGGAGAGGAAGAGGAAACTTACCCCAAGGCGTCGGCACCAAGGGTCCACGGCGTCGGCACCGCGGAAGACCACCGGAAGTGGGAAAGAGGCTCTCCAACTTCAGCAATGAAAAACCTAAAATCAGCCACTAGTCCTATTTATAAGAAAACAAGCATGAGGGCATCCCATCCAACGGCTATGATTGGCCGGTGGGTTTGCCCTTAAATAAAATAAGTACGCGTCCAAAAAAAATGCATAAATATATAATTCTGATTCGCGGCGACGTGCCGGACGCAACCGCGGGGTCGGATCGGGGATCCGATCACGTCTTCCGGCGGGAATAAATGAACGTGGGTCCCGCCCCATCATGTGCACGATCCGATGGATTCCCATCAACTTCATTGTTGAAAACTTTGATAAGTACATAAATGAATCATTTATACAAATTAATGTTGTGTTACACAGTTGGCACTACTGACAAATGGCTTCAGATTATTGAAAGTTGGAGGCTCTCTCGTATACAGCACCTGCAGGTAAGCATCTTCTGACTTCCTATAATCCGAGGGGTTGTGTATCCGTCCCCATTATCTTCACTTGAACGTCTCTTTTGTAATGCATTACATAGATGGTTAACAATTTAAGATGTTGATTTTAATTTCTTGCTTCTTTCCATAGTTTAACAGTTTCACAGAATGAGGGCGTGATCAAATTGTTTCTCTCAACAAATCCATCTGCCGGTATGCTTAATTTGTTTATATCTTTCACTATCATTTATTTGTAGTTTGCACTGCAAGTATAAAATAATGAAGCCTTATTCATTTGTAGCAGATTAAGATTAAGCGACATTTGGTTACTTAACCTAAGAGTAGGTTTGGTGATGTGATTTTCTCAAGAGAGCAAGAGGAGTTTCTCCTTTTCTAGCAATTTACTAAAATTGACGTAAAATTCTAGTTTTTCAATTAATACTGACCACCAGCTTGTCAACTACTACGGTCATTATCAATTGACAAACTATCTGTTTATGTATTTTTTTCCTTTACCGAAAAGATAAGAAAAAGGAAAAAGAATATCATGAAAAGCTTGTTTGTCAGTATTAGTTGACAAGGTCGAGCCGGTAGTGTGTAAGTCGATAGGGTAGTAGTTTCCAGTTTTAAGCATTGTGACGCAGGGTAGGCTGTGAGAATGAACCCTCGATATGCAACCCTATATGCGGCGCCGGGGAAATCAAACTATGATTAACCTAGAATGATGTACGCAATGAACAAACGATCAAATATCTGATTAAAAATAGTAATTAGGAATTAAACCACGCGGATTATTACAAGACAACGAACAAATTAATTTTAAGAGCAAGCGGGTATGACTTTCTTCTGCACGAGTGCTTTGATTTTAAATGCCGAAGCGAAAAGGTCCTGCAAGGAGTAAGCAATCACAAACAAGTGCACGAATAAACTAGGTTTCCATAAGATATTCTCATTCCATACAATAGGAGAAACAAAAGCACCAATACCTATAAGAAAAGTGACGCTGATGGCAACGAGGTGGAGATCTGGTGGTTGTAGTAGTGAAGATGGATGTCGGAGGGGATGTTGGGGACTGAACGGTGGCTGAGGCTTGGTGAAGGTTGAACTCCTTGAGGGGGACTGTGGGATAGGGAAGTGGGTGCCGCTTGTGACTGGGAGGCGGCGGTAGCAACCTGAGGCTGTGGGGAAAGGTTGGCGGTGACTGTCCAGGGAGCAGGTAGGACGAACAACCTGTCTGAGGGGCTTTGGGGGCTGTAGCTGGCAGGAGAAGACTCGGTTGGGAGGGATCTCGTGGGCGAGGAGAGGTATTGATGAAGGACACCCGGCGAAGGAGCTCCCGACGGACCGCCACTCGGCGGATGGAGGCCTCGACGAGCTCGGGATCATGTGGTTGGAGCTTATCGACCCACTGTGGAAGTCGCGGGCCTAAATTTAACTATCTTTTATTCTTATGTTGTTTTTATTTAGTGTGTGGATAGCCTATTAAGTTTATTTGGACCCTATATGTTGGTGTGCTGATAGCCCTTCTCATAGTATAAGAGGAGGGATGTTATGTTGTTTTGGATTAATTTTTGATGAATTGAGTTTTTTGAAACCCTAAAGCTGCCGCCTCCTCATCTTCTCTGCGAGAGAAGTTTCGGACCGGAAGGTCCCGCCGCTACCTCCACCTCCTTCCCGTGAGGAAGATCGCCGGACTGGAAGGTCCTCTCATTGCCTCCTACGCCAGTAGGTATTAGAGGCAGCGCTCGACTCCTACGCTCGACCGCCGATCTCTGACCCTCTTCCGCACCGGCCCTGTTCGCGCATATGGAGGAGAATCCATGGGATGGAGCCGATGTATGTGCGGCCATCCAGACCATAACTGCCCAGTTAGCCACGGTCACCACCACTATCGGGGAGTTGCAACCCGGCCGCAACCAGCAGTCGTACCCCGTCGAACCAGCCGCACCCGCCAACCATTTCTACGACCGCCAATACCGCCCCGGTCGTGTTCCGCAGCCGATGCCCCCTCGACTGCCTGGACCTCACCACACCCTATTCCCGTCCGATTCAAGCTCGGAGGACGAACCACCTGACGACGTTGCTTCGCCTCGGTGGGGGGAACAACAAGCCTACCACCATTCAGGATACCGCCTGCGCGCCGATTTTCCCACTTCCACGGCAATCTGAGTATTGAAGAGTTCCTTGATTGGCTCTCCGAGGTGGCACGCTTCTTCGAAATGGCCAAAATCGACGAGCATCGACAGGTGAAAATGGTATCCTGCTGCCTCAAATCCGGCGTCGCGGTTTGGTGGGACCAGCTCCAACTCAACCGCAACTGCCAAGGGAAGGTCGTCGTGCGTACATGGTCCAAGATGAAGAAGTTATTGCGGAATAGGTTCCTTCCGCCCGATTACGACCGACATTTATTTCAATATTATCAGAGTTGCTCTCAAGGCACTTGTACTGTGACGGAGTACCTAGCGAAGATAAGCCGCCTCGCAGACCACAACGGCCTAACTGAGACGGATGGCCAACGCGTCACGCGATTTCTCCACGGGCTGCACCCGTCGTTACGTGAGAAGATTGGATTGCATGTTCTGCGCACTGTCGATGAGGCCTTTAACATGGCTCTCAAGGCCGAGCAGATGGAGAAAGTGGCGACGCCTCCGAGCCGTGCAACCTCCCATCGTCCGTGGACAGACGTCGCGGGATCCAGCAACCGGGACTCCACGATCAAGGAAGTTTCGGACCGGGTGCCGGCCTCCTCCGCACCAAAGGGTCGGGTGCCTGAACGTGTACCGGCGGGCAACTGTTTCAAATGCCAACAGCCGGGCCATTTCGCCTCCCGATGCCTGCTGCTTCGCCAGCCCGTCCATGCAGTCACACAGGACGAAGAAGGCACAGACGACTTGAGAGAGGCCGACGAGGTCATCGACGGCTATGACGACGTGGGTGATTTTGCCGCTTGCGTGGTCCATCGCCTACTGCTCACACCGCGCCTCGACAAACACGTCCAACGTAGCAACGTCTTCAAAAGTTACTGCAACATCAAGGGCAAAATTTGTGACATCTTGATCGACAACGGCAGCTGCGATAATTTTGTCGCATCACGACTGGTCTCCTACTTGCAACTGCCGACCGAACCACATCCGCACCCTTACTCCATTGGGTGCATCCAGCGTGGCCCCTCAGTTCGGGTCACGCACCGCTCTCACGTCCCTGTCGCCATTTGGAAACACTACCGAGCTGACGTTTGGTGCAATGTCGTGGAGATGGACGCGAGCCACCTACTCTTGGGCCGACCTTGGCAATATGACACGGGTGTCTCGTACAAGGGCCGCGAGAACGTGTACTCTTTCACGTGGGTCGGCAAGAAGATTCAAATTATTGCACTGGTCGACTCCAAACCGGAAACCAGCCCGCCCTCGGATAAGGGGCATAGCTTGTTGGTGATGCACGAAGATGCAACTCTGTTCGAGCGAGACATTGCGGAGGCAAAGGAAGTGGTGGCCCTCGTTTCTTACGGGCTATACGCCACTAGCGAGCAGGTGGCAGAAGTCGTATCCCCGGATGTGCGTGCACGAGTTTCGAGCCATCACCACGGAGGATCTACCCGACCACCCCCCACCTCTTCGGGATATCCAACACCAGATTGACCTCATACCGGGGGCTAGCCTCCCGAACTTGCCCAACTACCGCATGAACCTCAAGGATCATGACATCCTGCGCGGGAAGGTCGAGGAGCTTTTGAAGTAGGGCTTCATCTCAGAAAGCCTTAGTCCCTGTGGGGTCCCGACGCTCCTAGTTCCCAAGAAGGACGGCTCATGGAGGATGTGTGTGGACAGTCGCGCCATCAACCGCATCACCATCAAGTATTCATTTCCTATCCCTCGCCTTGATGATATGTTAGACATGTTGGATGGGTCGCAGTTCTTTTCCAAGATAGTCCTCTGCAGCGGGTACCACCAAATCCGCATCAAGTCGGATGATGAGTGGAAGACGGCTTTCAAAACTCCGGACGGCCTTTTCGAGTGGAAGGTAATGCATTTTGGATTATCTAACGCTCTGAGTACTTTTATGTGTCTCATAACACAGGTGTTGCGCTCATTCCTGTGAAAATTTGTTGTGGTGTACTTTGACGACATCCTGGTCTTCAGCAAGAGCCGGGCGGACCATCTGTCTCATTTGCGTGTTGTGTTGAAGGTGTTGGAGGACCACAAGCTCTTTGTTCACCTCAAGAAGTGCACCTTCCTCGCCTCGCGGCTGAACTTTTTGTGTTTCATTGTTGGCGCGGAGGGGATCCAGGTGGATGAGGAGAAGATACAGGCGATCCGTGATTGGCCGACTCCTACAACTCTCTCGGCGTTGCGGTCGTTCCACGGTTTGGCTACGTTCTACCGTCGGTTCATCCGTGATTTTAGCACCATCACGGCACCGATGATTGACTGCCTCAAGAAGGGGCGGTTCCTATGGGGGGAGGAGGCCTGCCGAGCCTTCGACTTAATTAAGTTGAAGCTCAGCTCTGCCCCTGTTTTGGCTCTACCCAGCTTTGATAAGCTTTTTGAGGTGCATTGCGATGCCAGCGGCATTGGTATAGGGGATGTCCTCTCCCAAGACAAGCGCCCGGTCTCGTTCTTTAACGAGAAGTTGTGTGATGCTAGGCGGAAATGGGTCGCTTATGATCAAGAGTTCTATGTCGTCGTGCGGGCCCTCAAGCATTGGGAGCACTATCTACTTCACAAGGAGTTCATCTTGTTCACCAATCACCAAGCCCTCAAGTACCTTAATAGTCAGAAGTGCATGGATGGCATGCACTTTCGTTGGGCCACTTATCTCCAGAGATTCCCATACATCATTCATCACAAGCCCGGGGCTCGCAATGTGGTCGCCGACGCTCTCAGCCGATGAATTTGTTTATTGGCAACCATGCGCTAAGACATCACCGGATTTGATACTCTCGCTGACTTATATGCCGACGACGTTGACTTCAAGGAGGTTTGGCGCGCCTGTTCGTTAGGAGGCTCGCATAACGGTTTCCTCCTACTTGATGGGTTCTTGCTAAAGGATAACCGCTTGTGTATTCCCCGCACCTCCCTGCGGGAAAAGCTTATTTGAGATTTGAATGAAGGAGGTTTGAGTGGCCACCTGGGCCGGGACAAGACACTTGCCAGTTTGCAGGAGTGCTACTTTTGGCCACAGCTAACAAAGGATGTTGACAATTTCGTTCGGAAGTGTTTTGTGTGGCAGCAATACAAGGGCCAAGCACACAACACGGGTCTTTATACACCGCTCCCGGTTCCCGCTAGCATTTGGGAAGATTTATCCACGGACTTTGTCTTGGGACTTCCGCGCACCCAACGCGGGGTGGATTCGGTGTTCGTCGTGGTGGATCGTTTTTCAAAGATGGCACATTTTCTCCCTTGCCGCAAGACGTCAAACGCTTCTCACATTGCGCGGCTCTTTTTCCGGGAAATAGTTCGTTTGCATGGCGTTCCGACATCTATTACCTCCGACCGTGATCCTAAATTTTTCAACCACTTTTGGCAGATGTTTTGGAAGATGTTTGACACCTCTCTCAAGTTCTGTAGCACTGCCCACCCTCAAACGGACGGCCAAACCGACGACGTGAACAAGACTTTGGGGAACCACGTTCGTTGCATATGTCAGGATCGTCCGAAGCAATGAGATCACGCGCTGGCTCAGGCTGAATTTGCCTATAACAATGCGGTGCACAGCTCGATCGGCCGCACGCCCTTCTCCATTGTGTACACAAAAGCTCCCCGTCATGCGCTCGACCTAGCCCGCATACCCGCGGCACCCCCTTCGGCGGCCCAACTAGCGGAAGACACTCGCGACATCTAGACTGACAGTCGGCTCAAATTGCTTGAGCCTAATGCCAAGTACAAAACCATGACCGACAAGCACCGGTGCGAGAAGATATTTGACGTGTGAGATTTGGTTATGGTTTTCCTCCGCAAAGAACGGTTTCCCGCGGAACATCATCACAAGCTCATGCCGAAGAAGTATGGCCCATTCCCGATCGCCCGAAAGATCAATGACAACGTCTATGTGGTCGACCTCCCGCCGGAACTCAACATCTCCATGACATTCAATGTGAGCGACTTGTCTACCTACTACCCGGATGTGCCCCTTTATCCCGCGCACTTAGGGCCGAGTGCCTCTCAAGGAGAGGCGAATGATGGACACCCGGCGGAGGAGCTCCCGGCGGACGGCCACTCGGCGGATGAGGGCCTCGGTGAGCTCGGGATCATGTGGCTAGAGCGCATCGACCCACTTTGGAAGCCGCGGGCCTAAATTTTACCATCTTTTATTCTTGTGTTGTTTTTATTCATTGTGCGGCTAGCCTGTTAAGTTTATTTGGACCCTATATGTTGGTGTGCTGATAGCCCTCCTCATAGTAAAAGAGGAGGGATGTTATGTTGTTTTGGATTAATTTTTGATGAATTGAGTTTTCTGAAATCCTAAAGCTTTCGCCTCCTCATCTTCTCCGCGAGAGAAGTTTCGGACCGGAAGGTCCCGCCGCTACCTCCACCTTCTTCCCGTGAGGAAGATCGCCAGACCGGAAGGTCCTCTCATTGGCTCCTACGCCCGGTATGACTGTGGATAGGGGCATATGGTGGTCGGCAGCAGTTGGGGTTTTGGAGATGGACCGGAATATGGCTGAAAGGTGTTGACTGAGGAGGGGACGGTAAATCGGTAATGCAAGGCACACAAATAAACAAAGCAAATACAAAAGGATATTACCTAGGAGTAGTCCATAGGGTTCCCTGAAGTTGGCACCGTGGGAGATTGCTGGATTCCGGGGGGAAAAAACCTCCAAAAATCGGCGATGCCCCACCAACCCTCCTTCGTCTCTTATTTATAATAAAACATCTTAGGGCACCCATCGTGGACGATTATGATTAACCATACCCAATAAGTTTCCAATCTAATACATTTAAATAAATAGAAGAAGCCACTTGGAATGTCCGAACGGTGCTCCGAACGCAACCGTAGACTCGGATCGTCAAACGACAATCCAATCAACACTTCCTGCGAGCAATAAATGACACGGCATCTTGGGCATACGTGTTTGGATATGATTCTTCTGATTGTTAATTTAATTTGATTGTGGTAATTTGGGTATCTTTTCATGATTAGGTAAAAAGTTTTAGAATAAGTATATTTCTAAATTAATGAAGATAATTAAAATTATTTTGCTATAATAATTGATATATGAGAGTGAAGACTAAAAATTTCTTTTAGAATAAACTAGTGAAGGCGCATGTGGTCCGTCATGCTGTCAGAACATAGTATGCATGAATGTGTGTATATCATTGTTGCAAATGTCCGCCGACATGGCGGCCGACATAAAAGTTTTGGTAGCGGTCATGAACGCGGTGGTTATGAGCCGTCGTTCGTGAACACCCGACTTCACTTAAGAAACTCTATTCATTTTAATGTTCAAAACTATTTTTATTTTCTTGGTGGCGGTCATAACCGTTGTCATGCCAAACACAGCGGTGGAGTTTGTGTAAACTAACCGAAGCAAAAAAAAAACCGTGTCAAACGAAGCCTCAAAGCTTGGACTCCACAAGACAACCCACTGTTTTAAACATGCTTTTCTTAGTTCTTTCTACATGTTAGTGTTCACAGAATCTAACATTGGTTAATTGCCACTTTTTTTGTAGAACTAATGAAGATCGATGCGGCCGATAAGTGGCGCTGTAGATGCGGTGGAATCGCACGAACCGTGCGCTTCGATCCTAAAACATCGCAAACCAGTGGGCTTTTCATCGCAAAGTTCACAAAACTTGCATGCTAATCAAGATTTGGTTTGTAATTGACACCTGTTTCGCTGCCAATTCGATGACCGCCCTGCGCCGAGCAAATCTAATTAGGAAAATTTTTGCTAGGTTTAGGGATATTCATACTCTTTTTGTTGACTTGAGTCATATCCCTTTCTTATTGGGCTATGTGTCAATGTGAAATCTACTGTGCATATGATTCTCGCCCTTCTTCCTCCTCCTTTAACCTATAACGAAGGTTCGAGAAATATTTTTTGCTATATGAATGGCGGCATGAATGCGCAACCATGTCATGTAAAATTGCGAAAATTTGTTATTTTATTTACAAATTGTTGGCTTTAAAATTGATTAATTATCAATACTTCCGGTTTTAAATTGAAGTTGCTTATCAGGCAGTGCATGGTGTGAGACTTGCGAATTAGATTCCGCTCTTGTAAATCGTTGAATACACAAATACAATAGTTTCTGCTCGTGTAAAGAGTTGAACACACAAACACAATAGTTTCCGCTCTTGTAAAGAGTTGAATACACAAATGCAATAGTTTCCGCCCTGGTAAAGAGTTGAATACACAAATACAATAGTTTCCGCTCTTGTAATGAGTTGAATACACACACAATAGTTTTCACTCTTGTGAGGAGTTGAATATACAAATACAATAGATTCCACTTTTGCAATGAATTGAATACATAAATACAATAATTTCCGCTCTTTTAAAGAGTTGAATGAACAAATACAATAGTTTCCGCTCTTGTAAAAAGTTGAATACACAAATAATGGTGATAATATCTTATAAATTGTATGTGTTATTTAAACTTCGTTTGGGGGACTTGTTTTCACCAATCAAGCGGCCGCATTAAATCCTTGTCGATAACACCTTTCCCCCTTGATGAGATCGAGCCCATTCCGCTTTTTCAATCTCTAGTTGAAAGATCTCGATCTCTGTCAATCGCGTACCTTCTTCCTCACTGCCGACGTCTCGTCCATGTTCTTGCATCCCATTTGTGGGCATACCATCCTTTCTTGCATCCCATTTGTTGCATTCTGTTGTGATTATATTTAATAAATGTGGATTATTTTTTTATTTTTTTTTGCATAAGCATCTTATTTATTAATGAGTAATGTTCAAAATTATTCATTATTATTGTTGAAACCGGAACCCGGCTTCCTGTGGAGCTCGCCCTTGGGGAAAGGGGTGGTCTCGCGCCTACTTCGCTCCTGCAAGAAAAAACAACAAGACAAGGAGAAACAGACCCAAGGGCTCGGCGGGGAGGTCCCACCACAAACCCGGAAGATCTCAGAGCGCTTCCCCTCCTTAGCCTGAAGCCGGGCTAAGGTACCCTCAGAAAGCACTTGGATTTTGAGAGAGAAGCTCCAGGGAAAAAACGTGCCTTCAGGGGTACCCCTTGGGTCCTATTTATAGTTTTTGAAATCCGGACTGCCAATAACCAAAATAGCTGACCTGAAATTACCAGGGAACCCTCGGCTGGGCCTGCCAACAGCCAAACTCCGCTGTTTCGAAGGGCTATGGGCAGGCCAGCAGGGGTAAAATAGTAAACAATACCTCTGATTCCCAGGCGAGCCGGGACCCCCGGCTACCTCGGCGTGCTTTGCTCGCCAGCTGCTGCCGAGCTCTACTGCGGGGGTCGCGAGCTGCAGCTCGCCCGGCGAATGCCGAGCTCCGGGTCGCCGATCGTCGATTTCTGGTCGACGGATGCCGAACTCTGGCCTGCTCCTGCTGCTGCCGAGCTCGCTTACTGCTGCCGAGCTCGCCGAGCTCGCCTGTTTGGTCTTCGTTGAACTTGCTCGCCGGACACGGGGTTGTACACAATCCCCGCTCTTTTCGAGCTTGCCAAAAAGCTCGGAAAGAAACATCCAACCCGAAGTGTGCGGCGAGCTCCGGCTGGCGAGTTGAAGGGAATCTTATGGTGGGGGCCACCTGCGGCTATATATATGCACCTGCTCTGCTGCCTGGCTCTTGCCATTTCCCCTGCTGCCTTGCCAAGATGCCCCTTCCCAAGGAGATTCAAGAGCGCGTAGATCGAGCTCGCCGGGCTTCCGAGGCTCGTATTGCCGCGCTGACGGCGGTCCCCGCAAAGGTCCCTCAAGTTGATCCCGCCGAGCCGGGCTCAAAGAGGTCAAGGCCATTTCTCGAGGCGGCTGAGCCTATCTTCCACGACCTGAGGGCCACTTTGGCTCGCGAGACCGGCTCTTCTACTCGAACTGTTCTGGAGAATGATAGGGAGGTCGTTGTTGTTGGTGACGATCAGGGCGGCCTTCCAGATGACGAGGGGACCGCGCCGCGGGTTCCCACGCCGCGAGGCGAGGCTGTCCCCGCCACTTCACGACTTTCGGCCCCGGACAACCATCCACGGGATCCGCCGCTCCTCTTCGGGATTCTACCTGTGAGCTCGCAGAGGCCAGCTTCGCCGCCTGGCTCCCCTCCTCGGCACATTGACGCGCCCGCCGGGGG
Source organism: Platanthera guangdongensis (assembly GCA_039583875.1). Classification (NCBI taxonomy): domain Eukaryota; kingdom Viridiplantae; phylum Streptophyta; class Magnoliopsida; order Asparagales; family Orchidaceae; genus Platanthera; species Platanthera guangdongensis. Next base: position 132,168,263 of record CM077149.1, read on the forward strand.
GGCCCGGGGTCCATTCCTGTCCCGGGCTTCGAGCCCATCTCGCCGGGAGCTCGCGGCCCAGGTCGCGGGAAGGACCTGAGGTTCATCCCTCCTCGCCTCTCTTTGGAGCCGCCGAGCTCTTCAGGTCTGCCTCGCTCAACCCTGTGCTTCACAAGCTTTTGCTCTGCTGACTTCTGCCTTTACAGCCCTTCCCAGTCAGTCGGCCGCCGAGGAGTCCTCGCGAGCGGCTCGTCACTCTCCCCTCCCGTCTCCGAGCTCGCTGGACTCTTACCTGGGCCCGGAGGTGGATCAAGGCGAGCTGATGAGGAGGGAGGCCAAGCTCCTCAAGAAGCTGGTGGGTGGTCTGCGCGAGGTGCAAGGAGCCAACGAGACGCTGCAGCGCGACTATGCGCGCCTTGCTGAGGAGGTGCGCCTCGGCCGACCTGGCGAGTTGATGTCTCCTAACCGGCTCCTGGATGAGATAGATGACGGTCTCTTAGTCGCGCAGAGGAACTCTGGAAGGATCCGCGAGCTTCTCCGCGCGCGGCAGCTTGGGGGGCGGGGATCGCGAGGTCGGGGTAGGTAAACTTGCGGGCTCCCCTGCCGAGCCGACCGGCGCTCGCATCCTGGTGCCCTCCCTGCTCGCGCGCCCTGTTTTTTCCTGTTTCGAACTGTCCCCTGCGGGGATGAATAATTTCTAGGACATTTTTAATTGTTATTTAAATAAAATGCTGTGATGTTTTGACTTAGCCTTAGCGAGGATGCGCCGGAAGTCGGCGAGCTGGGGTGGTGAGCTGGGGTGGCGAGCTGGGATGGCGAGATGCGCCGATGTGACAGCCGGCCTCAGATTCCTTTTCCTATAAATAGCCCCCCCCCCCCCCCTCACCTACCCCCGTACTGTCTTTATTGCTCTGCTTCCCTTCTTGCTCTTTCCTGCTCGCGCTGCGCTTTGTTTCTTTTCTGCGACCATGGGCAAGACTAATCCGGACGCTGACGGCCGCTCCAAGTGCGCGCAGCACTTCGCGGATTATTGTTTCTTTGACGGTCATACCAGCGAGGAGGAGCTTGCAGAATTCAAAGCCCAGTACGTGCCGCCGGGCTTTGAGGCGCGCAGGCCGGGGCCGGGCGAGGCCATCAATACGTTTTACGAGAACGAGCTCGCCTTCCCCATCTCGCATTTCGAGGTGGGGCTGCGACTTCCTTTGTGGCCGGAGATCCGGCAGATCTTGAAGTACTACGGGGCCGTCCCCGCGCAGCTGAACTCGAACGCCATCGCCATGATGGTGGCGTTCGCGAGCTATCTCCGGCGGGAGAGGATAGAGTTTAACCTGACGGTGTTCAGGAAACTCTTCTCATACAAGGCGACGACGGACGGGGTCGCCTACTTCGGCGGCTCCCTGATCAAAGTTCGCGAGATTGCGAACAAGCACCACACCTGGATGACCAAGATCGCCTTCATCAAGGGCGATCTCGGCAACATCCCCTACTCGCCGCAACAAAAAGGCGAGGAGGTGTACCGCCCGCCGGCCGTGTCCGGCAACGACGCCGAGCTCCACAAATTCTTCCTCCACAAAGACTTCGAGGTCGCCTTCCTGCGGAGGGGCCTCGACGCGCTCCCCCCGATTCTGCCCGGCGAAGGTACGTTTCCTTCCTCTTGCCGAGCTCGCCTTACTTGCGGACTCGGCACATTATCATTCCTGAGTTTCCTGACCTTCCAAGTATTTTCCTTTCAGGGGAGCGAATAATCCCCGCGAACCCGCCTTTTGCGGACCCGGGGCCGGAGACTGACCCTCTTGCTCGCGAGAGGGCGGCGGCAGCGGCCTGCCGAGACGAGGCGCTCTCCTCGCAGCCCTCTTCCAGCAAGAGGCGACCCGAGGACGCGGGGTCGAACCCGCCATCCGGCCCCCGCCAGGTGAAGAAGATGCGGAGAGCCCTGCTGGCTTCGCGGGGGCAACAACAACAACAACATCAGTCCAGCCCCAAGTACATCAGCTCATCGGAGACCCCTCCCGACGTGTCTCCGGGGAGCCCGCTGAAGGAGATTACCAGCAAGGGCAGAAAGGGTGGCAAGGCCCCCTCTTCCTCGGCCGCGATCTCCCCTCCTCCCTCGGCGAAGAGGGCTGCCCGCGAGCGCGCGCCGCCGAAGCAGCACCCCCTCTTCAACTTCGGCGCGCGCTGGAAGGATTCCGCGGGCGAGCCCATGTTGCAGTGGGATGAGCTCGCTCATCGAGTCTCCGTCTCCACCCTGCACCCGTCCTGGCACGACCGCGAACCCGCCACTGGTCACGCCTACGCCCTCGGCTTCGGCCTCTATGGCCGGGAAGATGCCGAGGCCTACAAGAGGGCGACCCTCCGGCAGCTCGGTCATGAGGGCCTGCAGTCCCACCTGCGGACTCTGGAGCTGCACCACATGCTGGCGCGCCGCAGCTTCGCCCTCAGTCACCAGCTCGAGAAGGCCGAGCAAGCTCGCGACCTTGCCAAGGAGCAGGTCGCCGATCAGGCGAGGCGACTCGGCATCGCGGATAGTATGCTCGCCCAGACTGCTGGCGGGCTGGTAAGTGTCATGCACCACTCTTTTTCTTTGGAAAGCTTCTTGTGCTGCTGCTAAGTGAACTCTTTTTCCAGGATGCCAAGGCGGCGGGCGAGCTCCAGGCTCGCAATACTGAGCTTGAGGAGGAGAATGGCCGCCTGCGTGCGCAGCTGGCCGTGGACGCTGACGCAGCTGGGGAGCTCCAGGCTCGCGATGTTGAGCGAGGGGAGGAGATCGTCCAACTGCGCGCACGCCTTGGCGAGTTGGAGAGCGCGAACGCGAAGCTGAAGGGGGAGAACCAGCACCTTCTCGGCGAAGTGCGTCGCCAGGCGGAGATCTTCTTCCCGGGGCACGACATCGATCCCACTCTCCCCTACAAGCCTCCGCGCATCTTCGGCGAGGCGGACCTCGTTGAGAGACTGCGGATCAACTCCATTCAGACCGCCGAGTGCACCCTCGCGATGATGAAGGATTCAGGGGTGCTGGTGGAAGGATGCGGGGAGATCTCAGCTCGGGACCTGATGCCGAGCCTGTTTCCGGCGACGCCGCCCAGCGAGAAGGAGGACAGCCTGGACGCTATGTTCGGGAAGAGCTTCCAGGACCATTCGGGCGACGGCGAGGACCAGTCCGGCGGAGGGGGCGAGGCCAGCTGACGGCCCTGTATTTTTGCTTTTTCTTCTCTTTTTTGACTACTCGCAGAGGCGAGCTCCCTGTACATTTATAAATAATAAATGAAAGTGTTTTGATCATACCGGTGTTCTTTTTACTATGTTCATTGTCATGGATGTATTTTCTCCCGCGACCTCGCCGAGACAGGCTCCGCGAGTAGTGATCATGAGAGCGCGCCCGCGAGCGGTGTGTTTGGGGTGTTCGCCGAGTCCCAATGATTTCTTGGCGAGTTACCCCCCGCCCTTATTACGCCATTACCATTCGCGCGCGGCCTTCTGCCTTTTCTCTGCCTACCTCTACTCGCACGCGAGCCGCCCATGTTGTGCTCATCGAAGAAATTTCTCGAAGTATGATGGGCCTGGTGTGCGAGGAGCCCTGGTCAGGTTTGTCTTCGGCGAGGCCCGGGCTCGCGGCCTGCTTCCATACGCCGAGCCGGAGATGGTGAGCCCGAACTCGCCTATGCCGACCCCTCCGGTCCAGCTTACTTTCTTGACTATGCCGAGCTGGGTTCGCCGAGCCCGAGCTCGCCCTGTCAAAACCCTTCCTCTTCGTTTCTTGCCACAGACTTTGACCTACACCTGACGACTTCAAGTCCGGCACCATCGAGTACCCTTCAGCTCTGTCAACCAGATGAGTGCCTGACAGCGGGATCTACTCGAGGTCCACAATACATCACCATCGAGTGACTTCCAGCCCTGTCCGCTAGGTGAGAGCCTGACAGCGGGATTTGCTCGAGGCCAAGGATGACACCGAGTGACTTCCAGCCCTGTCAGCTAGGTGAGAGCCTGGCAGCGGGATCTGCTCGGGGTCCACAATACATCGCCATCGAGTGACTTCCAGCCCTGTCAGCTAGGTGAGAGCCTGACAGCGGGATCTGCTCGAGGCCAAGGATGACACCGAGTGACTTCCAGCCCTGTCAGCTAGGTGAGAGCCTGACAGCGGGATCTGCTCGAGGCCAAGGATGACACCGAGTGACTTCCAGCCCTGTCAGCTAGGTGAGAGCCTGACAGCGGGATCTGCTCGGGGTCCACAATACATCACCATCGAGTGACTTCCAGCCCTGTCCGCTAGGTGAGAGCCTGACAGCGGGATCTGCTCGAGGCCAAGGATGACACCGAGTGACTTCCAGCCCTGTCAGCTAGGTGAGAGCCTGACAGCGGGATCTGCTCGAGGCCAAGGATGACACCGAGTGACTTCCAGCCCTGTCAGCTAGGTGAGAGCCTGACAGCGGGATCTGCTCGGGGTCCACAATACATCACCATCGAGTGACTTCCAGCCCTGTCCGCTAGGTGAGAGCCTGACAGCGGGATCTGCTCGAGGCCAAGGATGACACCGAGTGACTTCCAGCCCTGTCAGCTAGGTGAGAGCCTGACAGCGGGATCTGCTCGAGGCCAAGGATGACACCGAGTGACTTCCAGCCCTGTCAGCTAGGTGAGAGCCTGACAGCGGGATCTGCTCGGGGTCCACAATACATCACCATCGAGTGACTTCCAGCCCTGTCCGCTAGGTGAGAGCCTGACAGCGGGATCTGCTCGAGGCCAAGGATGACACCGAGTGACTTCCAGCCCTGTCAGCTAGGTGAGAGCCTGACAGCGGGATCTGCTCGAGGCCAAGGATGACACCGAGTGACTTCCAGCCCTGTCAGCTAGGTGAGAGCCTGACAGCGGGATCTGCTCGGGGTCCACAATACATCACCATCGAGTGACTTCCAGCCCTGTCCGCTAGGTGAGAGCCTGACAGCGGGATCTGCTCGAGGCCAAGGATGACACCGAGTGACTTCCAGCCCTGTCAGCTAGGTGAGAGCCTGACAGCGGGATCTGCTCGGGGTCCACAATACATCACCATCGAGTGACTTCCAGCCCTGTCCGCTAGGTGAGAGCCTGACAGCGGGATCTGCTCGAGGCCAAGGATGACACCGAGTGACTTCCAGCCCTGTCAGCTAGGTGAGAGCCTGACAGCGGGATCTGCTCGGGGTCCACAATACATCACCATCGAGTGACTTCCAGCCCTGTCAGCTAGGTGAGAGCCTGACAGCGGGATCTGCTCGAGGCCAAGGATGACACCGAGTGACTTCCAGCCCTGTCAGCTAGGTGAGAGCCTGACAGCGGGATCTGCTCGGGGTCCAAAATACATCATATTCCATCATGCAGGCCAATTGCAACGAGATCAGAGAGCTTGAAAGAATTCATTATAATCGGAGTGTTGCTTACATGGTTCAGGGAAAAAAGCGTTTGAGGTCGTCACCACTCCAGGTGAGACTCAAGGTCTCGCCTTCTACATTTTGAAGTCGATAGCCCCCCGACCCCAAGGCCACCTTTACAATGAACGGTCCCTCCCAGCTGGGATTGAGTTTCCCTACTGATGCCGACCTCCCTGCTGCATCGACTTTCTTCAATACCAAGTCCCCCTCCACGAACTGCTTGATCCTGACATGCTTGTCAAAGTATTTGGCCATTCTTCTTTTTACCTCCTCTTGTCGGATGGCGGAAAGGTCTCTTACTTCTTCTACCATGTCGAGGGAGAGCCTCAGTTCCTCCTCATTCTCTTCCTGCCATTCCTCGCGATCTTCCTTTGCTGCCACGACCCGCGGCGTTTGGACTTCGAATTCAATGGGGAGCACTGCCTCGCATCCGTGGGAGAGTTTGAAGGGGGTCTCTCCCGTAGCTGTGTTGGGGGTGGTCCTTAGGGCCCAGAGGACCGCGGGAAGCTGCTCCACCCAGCTCCCTTTTAGGTTCTCCACCTTTTTCTTGAGAAGGTTGACGATGATCTTGTTTGCGGCCTCCACTTGTCCGTTACTCCTGGTGTGATGAACCGAGGCGAACCTGAGATCGATCCCAAGCTGCTCGCAGAAGCTGGTGAACTCGGCGCTAGCGAACTGAGGCCCATTGTCTGTTACGATGGCTTGGGGCAGCCCGTGGCGACAGATGATCTCCCCCCATACAAAGTTCCTGATCACCTGGGAGGTCACCTTAGCCAACGCTTTCACCTCCATCCACTTTGAGAAGTAGTCAATCATCACTAGGAGGAACCTTCTCTGACCGCTGGCTTGAGGAAACGGCCCAACCAGATCCATTCCCCAGATTGCGAAGGGCCATGGGGCCGTGATACTACGGAGCCGTTGGGCCGGCTGCAGCTGGAGAGGGGCAAACAGTTGGCACTTGTGACATTTTCTTGCGAACTCTGCAGCGTCCCGGCCCAGGGTGGGCCAAAAATAACCTTGCCTGACTATTCTTCCTTCCAGGGTCCGACTCCCGGAGTGACTTCCACATTCCCCGGAGTGGACCTCCTCCAAGATCCTTCGCACTTCTCCCTCGGTCACGCAGCGGGCCAGCATCCCTGAGAGGGTCTTTCTGTATAGCTGCCCGTCCTGGAGGAGGTAGTATGCTGACTTGTGTCTCAGCTTCTTCTTGTCCACCCCTTCTGGATACTCTCCCGTGGAGAGAAAAACCACCACAGGATCCATCCATGAAGCTTGTTGATCGATCTCCATGAGCTCTCCTTCTTCGATGGAGGGGCGAAACAGGTCGGTGATGGTGCCCCCCACCTGGGGACCCTGCTTAGCCAACTGATCGGCCTGTTCATTTTCTTCCCTGGGCACATGTCGGATGGCGAAGGTTTGGAAAGTTCCAATGATCCCCTTTACTTTGGCCAAATACGATCGCAGGGTGGGCTCCCTTGCCTCGAACTCCCCGTTGATTTGGGAGGCTACTACCATGGAGTCTGTGAGGACCTCCACATCTGACACTCCAAGTTCCCTGGCCAGACGAAGCCCTGCTATCACGGCCTCGTACTCGGCTTGGTTGTTGGTAATGGGAAAGTGCACCACCACCGTTTGCTCGATTCGGGTCCCTTGGGGGCTTTCCAGGATCACCCCTACTCCTAAGGAATGCCTTCCCGATGCTCCATCCACTCTCACCTTCCAGGGAGCCGGGCGAGTGAGTTCTTCCTCCGCCACCTCCACCACATAGTCAGCAAGGAAGTCGGCCATTGCCTGGGCCTTGATCGAGAGCCGCGGAACGAAGGAGACGTCGAACTCGCTCATCTCCACCGACCACTTAGCCAATCTGCCTGAATGCTCCACCCCCTCGAAGATGTTGCGGAGGGGATGGTCGGTCACTACTCGGATTGAGTGTGCCTGGAAATAGGGTCGCAGCCTCCGAGCCGAGATGATTAGGGCGAACGCGAGCTTCTCCAAGATCGGGTACCGGAGCTCGGCCTTCCTCAAGACCCGGCTCACATAATAGACTGGGAGCTGTCTCTTCCCCTCTTCTCGAACCAGGACCGAGCTCAAGGCCTCCGTCCCGACCCCCAGATATAAGAACAGGTCCTCCCCCTCCTTCGGTCCTTGGAGCAGCGGAGCCTGTGTCAACTGCACCTTGAGGGCCTGGAAGGCTTCTTCACATTCCCTGCTCCATTCAAACCTCTGACCCCCTCTTAGTGTCTTGAAGAAGGGGGAGCACTTCTCCCCTGCCCGAGAGAGGAAGCGACTCAGCCCTGCTAGCTTCCCTGTCAACCGTTGGACTTCCTTTGCATTCCGCGGGGATCCCAGTTCCAAGATGGCCTTGACCTTGTCTGGGTTCGGCTCGACCCCTGCGGGGGTGAGGAGATGCCCCAAGAACTTTCCCCTGCTGGCCCCGAAGACACATTTTAGTGGGTTCAATCGCATCTTGTACTTGCGCAGGGTGGCGAAGGTCTCCTCCAGGTCTCGGAGGTGGGAGTCCACATCCCGGCTCTTGATCATGAGGTCATCTACATATACCTCCAGATTCCTCCCCCTCTGTTCCTTGAAGACCCTATCCATCATTTTTTGGTAGGTGGCTCCAGCGTTCTTCAGCCCGAACGGCATCATCTTATAGCAGTAGCAGCCGTCCCCTGTAATGAATGAGACATCCTTTATGTCCGGGGGGTGCATCCTGATCTGATGATAACCTGAAAATGCATCTAAAAAACTCATTACAGAAAAACCGACGGCTGAGTCAACCAGCGCGTCGATCCGAGGCAAGGGGTAACAATCCTTAGGACAAGCTTTATTAAGAAGGGAAAAATCGATACACAAGCGCCAGCGGCCGTCTCCCTTTTTGACCATCACAACGTTCGAGACCCATCCAGGGTATTGAATTTCGGACACAAAGCCCGCCTTGAGAAGTTTCGCCACCTCCTCCCTGATGGGTTCCGCCAGCTTGTCCGCCGTGGATCTTTTCTTCTGCTGAACGGGGCGTGCTCCCGGGTCCAAGTTGAGGCGGTGGCAGGCCATATCCGCGTCAACCCCCGGCATCTCCGCGGCGTTCCAGGCAAAAATGTCCACGTTCTTCTGGATGCACTCCAGCATCCTGCCCTGGTCTTCCGGGGTCAGCCCCCCGCTGACGCGGATCTTTTCTACCGTTCCTCCCCGGGTGAGCACCTCCAGATCCACCACCTCCTCGGCTGCCTCCAGCCTGGATTGCTCCGCCCATCCTTCGGCGTCCCCTTCCTCCGGAGCAGGGATCTCTACCTCCATTGCCTCCCCCTCGACCCTCACCTCGGTCACCTCCTCCCAACTTCCTTCGGCCGCCTCCTCTGCGTAGCCCTTCTCTCCCAGCTCCTTCCTCCCTGCTTCCTCCTCGACTTCCTCCATCCTTCGCCCCATCTCCTCGGCTCCCTCCTGCCAGGAGATGGTGTTCACCGCAGTGACATAACACTCCCGCGCCACCTTTGGGTCTCCCCTAACCCTGACTTGGACCCCCTCGGCGTTGAACTTCAAGCACTGATGAAAAGATGAGGGGACGCAGCGGAAGGCGCTGATCAGGGGCCTTCCAAAGATGGCGCTGTAGCTGCTGGGGGCGTCCACGATGACGAACTTGCAGTTTCGGGACTGCCCCCCCAAGGTGACATGGAGTCCGACTCCTCCTTCCACCTCCTTCCTTTCTCCTGAAAACCCGAACAGGGGGCCATCTGAGGCCAGCACTCTTCTTGCCTCCACCTTCATTGCATCAAACGCGTTTTTGAAGACGACGTTGACGGAACTCCCGTTGTCCACGAGGATCCGTGAGACGGTGAAGTTCTCGATGGCCGTCTTGATGACCAGCGCATCACAGAACGGGTCCTCGTGGTCTGGTAGATCACTCCTGGAGAAGGTGATCCTCTCCTCCGGTGGCGGGGTTTGGGATGTAGAGGCGACGCTTCGCCGGTACATGGTGTGGAGGCTAGCCTTGCGGGAAGCCTCGATCCCTGCTCCCCCGTGGATCATCCCGATCCCTCCTCGGGTTCCCACATCCACCCGGTCTTCGCACCGATCCTCCTCCGCCCGAGGCAGGACCTCCTCGATCCTCACCTCCTGCCGCGCCCCCTGCTGCTGCTGCTGCTCCCTGTTCCCTCTCATCTCCAAGAATTCTGGGCACGTGGCTGTTGCGTGCCCCTCTTCCTGATGGAAGTCGCAATAGGGTAGCTCCACCCTTACCTCCCTCCTTCTTCTCCTCCACGCTCCTCTCCTGGCCCCCAAGGCTATGGCCATGGCCTCCTCTTGATCGGGGAGCCGGGGCCTCTGACCCTGCCTCCATCCTGGGGGGTGGAACTGGTCTTGCCTCCCCTGGAAGTGACCTCTTCCGAAGTTCCCCCTCTGAGGCCCCTGCCCCTGCCACTCTGGCCTCCAGCCTAGCCGACGGTCGGGCTCCTGACGCCCCCACCCCGGCTGCTGCTGCCCTTGGAGCTGCCTCTGCTCCCTCTGCCTGGGCTCCCCTCTTCTTTCTTCCTGACCTCTTCCTCCCTTTGACTCCCTCTCCTCCTCTGTGGCCCACCTGGCCAATTTCCTTGCAAACTCCGGGTTTGACGCCTCCCCGTCAACCTCTCTTGCCGCCCTTTCCATCAACTCCTCGTAGGAGAAGGGGGGAACTCTCTTCAGCTCCATCCGGAAGAATCCCTGCTGCAGGCCCAGGGTAAAGGCCATCATCAGACTATGGCCCGACATCTCCTGGACCTGAGTAACCTCCTCCTGGAATCGGTCCACGTAGCTCCCCAGCGTCTCGTTCACCCCCTGCTTGATGTGAAACAGGGACTCGGACTCCTTCTTCCTCTTCTTCGAAGTGGTGAATCTCAGCATGAACCCCCGACGCAAGTCCTCGAAGCAATAGATAGAGCTGGCCGGCAGCTGGTGGAACCACTCCCTCGCCTTATCCCGGAGGGTGATGGCGAAGAGACGGCACTTGAATCCGTCCGACATCTGACGGATGGAGACCACGTCCTCGAACCATTGGACGTGCTGTATTGGGTCTCCCTTCCCAGTGTAATAGGACATCTCGGGCTCCCTGAACCCATCTGGAACTGGAGCTGAAGAGACCAGCTCGCTGAAAGGACTCCCTCCCCCTACTGGGCGAGCTGGCGAGTCTCGCGAGCCCAGCTCGCCGAAGCGACCTCGGCCTGCCGAGCCGGGGAAGAGCTCGCGCCCGGGGAGCTCGCACCCACGGCCCTCCTCGGCCACTTCCTTCCCAGCTCGCCTGCCGGGAGCGTCCTCGCCCAATGAGGGGGCGGCCGCGATCTGGTTTGCCGGAGTCGAGCACTCGGCCCGCGTGCCGAGTGCGAACTTGACCAGATTCAGCACCTCGCTTCTGAAGTCCTCGAACATGCCCACCGTTGCGAGAGGCGGGGGGGGGGGGGGGGCGGCGAGCTCGGCCTGTCGGATCCTTGCCCTGTCATCGAACTCGCGAGAACTTTTCTGTGCTGACCACGCTCCACGCTCACCGCACCAAAATGTTGAAACCGGAACCCGGCTTCCTGTGGAGCTCGCCCTTGGGGAAAGGGGTGGTCTCGCGCCTACTTCGCTCCTGCAAGAAAAAACAACAAGACAAGGAGAAACAGACCCAAGGGCTCGGCGGGGAGGTCCCACCACAAACCCGGAAGATCTCAGAGCGCTTCCCCTCCTTAGCCTGAAGCCGGGCTAAGGTACCCTCAGAAAGCACTTGGATTTTGAGAGAGAAGCTCCAGGGAAAAAACGTGCCTTCAGGGGTACCCCTTGGGTCCTATTTATAGTTTTTGAAATCCGGACTGCCAATAACCAAAATAGCTGACCTGAAATTACCAGGGAACCCTCGGCTGGGCCTGCCAACAGCCAAACTCCGCTGTTTCGAAGGGCTATGGGCAGGCCAGCAGGGGTAAAATAGTAAACAATACCTCTGATTCCCAGGCGAGCCGGGACCCCCGGCTACCTCGGCGTGCTTTGCTCGCCAGCTGCTGCCGAGCTCTACTGCGGGGGTCGCGAGCTGCAGCTCGCCCGGCGAATGCCGAGCTCCGGGTCGCCGATCGTCGATTTCTGGTCGACGGATGCCGAACTCTGGCCTGCTCCTGCTGCTGCCGAGCTCGCTTACTGCTGCCGAGCTCGCCGAGCTCGCCTGTTTGGTCTTCGTTGAACTTGCTCGCCGGACACGGGGTTGTACAATTATATCATTGATTTATAATGAAATGAAACCAAATGAAAATCAGCTCGAACTGCATAGAGCAAGACCCAAGTCGTATTGAATATTTTATCGCTGGTTCTTATTAAATCGGAACCGTGGATACGACAGTTCATAAAAAAAACATTGAAGTCAGAATCAGAATCGGTACGATTTTCAACGGTGGTTTCGAAATTATGACTGTGTCACGAAGCCCACGTGTTTAGAAGATTTTTGTTTTCCTCGTTTTCTTCGATGACGTTGTGGTCCTCGGCGATGGTGTCGAGACCTGGAGCTGATTTCACGAAGCCGTGCATCCGGAACTCCAACTGTGACTCGGCAAAGAGAGCATCCAGGACATTAGGGTGAATGGTAGATCTGTTCAAATGGATGCGGAGTTGGTTTGGCGAACTATTAATCGTTTTGAATTTGCTTGGTCGGCGGGTTTCTCGGACGACGTATCTCGTCTTGGTACTTAGAGTCGGAATTATTCCGAGAGTGGACATCATTTATCACTAATACTTTTTTGTATATTGTTGTTTGAACATTGAAAGGATCTCTTCATCTATAATTCATGAGTGTTGTTATGTGCAAATTGTTCAAAAAAAAAACAATTTCATATGGGGATTGTTAAGGATTACCTACATTTGGCTAACGACAGCTCTGCGTTAATGACAAATCATATTTTTATATATATAGACCACTGTGTTATTGGCAGTACAAAAAAATAAAAAAATTTCAAAAAACAAAATATTTAACAATTAAAATATAAGTTTTCCTTGGTAAGAAAATGTCCAAAATAAAATGAATGTTCGTCTTATTACAATGCTATATTTTTAAATGATCTTCATTGCCACCAAAAGCGAACCTGAAATTTAGAAATAAATTATTATGCCAAGGATTGAACTTGTATAAATACTAAAACATTAATTTTCTGTACATTGATGAGGTTCCCACTGAAATTTCTAAGTCAAATCGAGAAGATTTCGACCAAGGATACAAAGGAGATCCAACCCAACCAGACGACACTCGCGCACCAAGTCGTGCACGCATAAAGACCCAGAAACACCCTGGAAGGAGGGCAAAGCCAAACACGCACGGACGTGCAAGCGACGAGCACGCGCCCGCGCCCGCGCGAGCAGCGTGCACATACAGACGGCCAACCCGCGCGCATGCGCGCGACCGACCCGCGCAAACCATCGATAGAGAGAAAACGGGTGACCCACAACATATATCAAAACTAAAAAGAAAATAACCTTACACGTGCCAATATTGCGTGTCCAAGAAAGTAAATCATCCTTTGATTGAAATGACATGTTAGTAATGAATTGTATACATAAATCTATGTATGAAAACGATGTCAAATTTCTCCAACATCTTCATCTATTGAATCTATAATAACAAACACAAAATATAAAAATTATTATTGATAGGTTCCCCTTAAGAAATTCCGAGTCAGGCTAGGGGGTCCAAGCGATCGCGCAAGGAGAAGCACGTGTAAGTACAGGCAACTCAAGCACGAGCACGTCACGCCAAGGCAGGCACGGCGCGCCTCCCATGGGAGCGCACGTGCACCGCACGAGCGCCGGCGGGCGACGCCGCCTCCAACCGTTGCCGCCTCCGACCGTCGCCAGCCACCGCTGTCGTCGTGCACCTTGCCCGGGCTGTCCGGACCGCCCAGGGAGCACTCTCATCATTCGCTATAATTGGTGATCCGGGTGACCAAAACGGAGCGACGTCATTTGTCAGCACAAATTCCTCCCCGGTGCAATTACCGGGATATATCTCCAAAAAACTATAAAAGTCATCAGGCTTTCATTTGAAGACAAGCAACTCTAGAGGCAAGAAAGAGTTCTGAGGTCTTCCGACAAGAACGTGGGACTTAGACCGTTCCTCCACTTGAAATTCTCTCTGGTCCCTCTCTAACACGAAGATGTCTCGAGATTTTAAGAACGCGGCTTTTCCTTCTCTGAAGGAGCGCTCTCATCAACACTCTGGCTCAATAGGAGCGTTTCCATCGACGCTCCGAGAACTTAGAAATTTTCACCACATGAATGTTTCCACCTAGGCATTCATGTGGTGAAAATAGTGAATTTTGGCCAGACACGAATCCGACCACGTGTTTTTTCACCATCCGAGGAATTATCTCAACTTTTGTAAACTCGAACAAAATAGTGAATTTTGGCCAGACACGAATCCGACCACGTGTTTTTCACCATTTTTGGGTTTCTCACGTTAAAAAAAACATTTTGACATTTGATGTTGTTTTCCTTGGGCTGTTTGCGCACCCGGTCCATTTTCGAGCTAAGGCGGTCTGATTTTCCGGACCAAAGAAAAATTGGGTGACTCGCAACAGTTCGGCGTCGTTTATGGGAAGGTGTTCCCAAAAGCTCTGACAAATTTCCCACTCAGAACCTCAGGGGCATACCCCCTGGAAGGCGGCCAGACATTATTTCCCTCAGACCAGCGATCGCTCAGTGGATTGGTCTGCGTTACGCGCCACGCAGGAGCTTGGGAGGCACTAGTCGTAGGAGTCGTCACTCCCGGCAAGGCACCCCACCAACGAGATCAAGGTGACCAAGGGAATAGGAAGGAAAGTAATTTAAGCCCGACGTCCAGAAAATGCAACAGGTACCTCAGAGGAACCTCACGAGCCGGGGGGGGGGGGGGGGGGCAGCAACACTTCACCCAGCTCAATGCCTCTCTTATAGAGATCTTGTATGCCCTTTAAAACCACCCACAACTTCGGAGACCCAAGGTACTCACCATGGGAAGAGGGACCAGTCTCAGTACTGTCATTTTCACCAAGGGAACGAGCATAATGCAGAGGAGTGCATACGCTTGAAGGAGGAAGACGAGCGGCTCGCGCACCGCGGCCTTCTCAAGAATTTCACGAAAAGAGGACAGTTGGGTCATTGCCCTTGAACAAGCCCGCCTGAGGGCAGCACCATGAAGAAGCTCCTCTCGGAAAATAGCAAGAGTCGGTATGACTGACCGCCCCCAATACAGCAAGACGGTGTAACACCTTCCCTCAGAAAGCCACTGGTCGAAGTGAACAGGGTATTGATCGATGACGGTGTAACACCGCATCCCAGTTTAACAACAATTCAGCTGTCTGGCTGGGTCAGTGATATGAAGAAAACCAAAAAACAGTATTAAAACTAGTGCATAACAAGTATAAAAGAAAATTGCTGAAAAGTAAACTTACAGCGGAAGTTGAACATGTAACTCAGGTTAAAAGTGTACTTCATCCTGAAGATTTCACAGAGCCACTAGAGAGGAATAAGAAACAAATAACTGCATATCTCAAATTTTTTACAAAGTATGGTACAATAAAATCTTAAACTTTAATATTACATCAAAGTTATGAACTAAGTAGCAAAGTACTGAAATGGAATAACTGAAAGAAAACTAACTACATGATGGACTCTGCAATAAACGCTCATCCTAAGCGCAATTTTTCACCTGGGTCCCCTATAAAAACATGCCCAAAATGGGTCAGCCCAACGGGAGAGTAAGAAAAAGCATTCCTCCTGGTGACACTAAAATTATCTAAAAATAAATGAATGCATGTCTTTTTTTAATTCAGTTTTTTACTATAGAAAACTTTATATTAATATGTTATGCATGCTCTGGCAAGATATCACTAGCAACATAAATTTTGATTATATGTTTACGTACTCTCGTATATTTGCTCAAGTTCCGACGTTGGTTATCTAAATATCTTCTAACGCACGGTCTATTCTTGAGTTCTAGATGAGTCATTTTTGCACTCCTTTTTAAAGCTATAAGCAGAGTAGCTCCTAATGCGCAACTAAAACCTAGCGATCTGAGTCCAACTAACAAACTCAGGTGTTCTAGTATCATGCGGACACATACTCGAATCTACTAATTGTCTAAGAGGGAAACCATCTCCCAAAACTCTGAGGCTCATAACTACGCCCTATGAGAAAGATAGTGTGCCTCTATCAAGTATGAGAGGAGGACTCATACGTGCTGACTAATCATCTTTGAACTAGCACTACTCTGCTTGTGACATTTCTCCTTTGTGTACTAAAAATCATTCATCAATTGATACGGTTGGCGGGAAGTTGTAATCGAGCCCCTAATATTTCATTTTTGTATCTACATATATATACGTGTGAAAGTTCTGTATCATGCACCAACCTGTGATCTAACTGTTTGAGGAATTTGGAATTGGTCATTATCATGCAACTAGTTAACTGAATGATTTCTAATTTGTCATTTTCCAAACGATGTTAATTATTTTTGTGTTGCTATAATATTTTATACGGAATTATACGAACATTTAATATTGTAATCTAGTTGATATGTCTAGCTAGAAAGAATAGAGTTTCTTACCGCGGGATTGCGGTGCTCATACACATGACATGGCAGCATTGCTTTATGTTTGGAAGCAAAATTCAACCCATAGTTACCACTTCTAATTCAGGGCTTGCTAAAATATAGTGAAGAAAAAAATTACCACTTTCTTAATGTCAAAGGGCTAGAGTTTCCGAAATGGAGGAGTCGATTTCTCTAAATTTCTTGACTGAAAGAAAAAAGAGAAATCCCCAATTTGAGGCTACCGAGAGTTTCTGAGATCTTGGGGAAGATGGCTGGCCTGCACGAGAGGACGATGAAGGCGCCGGGTGCTATTAGGGAAGAGGAAGCGGTTACAAAGGGTCTCCTACCGTCTGATGTCGATGTCGATCAGGGAGGAGTCGACGACTACTTATACGGCACGACTGGGAGATGAAAACGGCGCCGGCGCACGAGGAGACAAACACGGCTCCGTCGTCTGTGGGGAAAAAACAGTGTGCGAGGGGGGAAAAGCGTGCAACAGAACTGCCGAGAGGTAGGGTTACCCGATAACTGGCTTACGAGCTTTAAAAGAAATGGGTGGCTCAACTTAATCGGTTACGGAAACCACATGAGTGAGGGAGGAGAACCACGCCCCTTCACTTAACCCTTATGAGGAATTGCACATTTCCAATTTATTATAAATCTACCACACTCCACTCCAACACTTAGAAATTGTGTTACGCCCTCAGACTACTAATTAACATGCGGCGAATATGTATACGACGACTGAATTTACTCCAACACTTAATCATAACAAATTTAAACCATACTAAAGTCGTACCTTAACATGATGTCATCTCGATAAAAAATGCTCGCGATCAGACCCTGCAATTTAATTTAGTTCACAACGATCAACGGGTGTTATAGACGGCGTGTCCGCCATCATGTTGCTCTTATCAACCCTACTTCAGCTAGGAATCTCGGGGAGAGACATTCAGCTCAACTCGGGAGACGCGAACATCACGGGACACCCAATGATCCCCATCTTGGGAAGTATCATCATACCAGTGACTTTGGAAGTCCCTATTGTAAGACCCCCCTCCTGGAATACAAGACACGGCTGAGGGGATTCTTATGCCCAGAACAGCCGTCATGCGGTAACGCTGACGCACAGGTTGATAAATACTACAAGATGCTTATCATGCAGGCTAAAAGCAATATCATCTATGCCAACCCGACATAAAAAATAATCAGAAGTCAAAATTCACACAAGTATATAAGTCCAAAAGGGTACAGCGATAATAAGAAGCAACATCTTCTATAATATCAGAGAACATAAAAAACTTTGCACAAAGAGCTACAACATGAGTCTCTTCAAACTCACATTCGTAACTGACGGCAGCGAAGGTAACGTCGTATCAGGCACTGTCACCCTGGCCTGGCTGCCCTCCTGCAAAACCTGCTGCTGCGGCTCCATCCGTGGGGTTTCCTCCTAAAAAGGAAGACGTAACAACTGTTAGTCATAAAGACTAAGTGGCTATCACATCCGCTCTCCCGACGACTCTTAGACATCGGGCAGAGAAAAGAAGGGGGTACGATATATATAAGTAAGCAATAGTACAAGCAGGTGAAAAATTTATATATCATGAGTAGTAATAACAACAATGCATAACAACATTATATACATTCTACTCCAGCTGTTCTACACAAGCTATATGCATCCATCAAAATAAATAGGTTTGCAACAGGAAAGTAACTTAACTTATAAAAATGTCCATACATATTTATAAGTTAAGGATCAGTTTAACAGTAAAATACTCATCATATAAGAGTGTTCATACAGACTTATATGATAAGGATCTTGTGTATGTAATGCAATGTAATGTTATGAATATAATTTGATGACTCACCCATGCACACACACACATACTGTTATGTCGACACAGACTTGTAGTTCTCACTTTTCAAGCAGGTAGCTAACCTCGCAGGCGTCATCCGTCGTGGTCAGACCGTGACAGTGAA
The DNA here is from genome assembly GCA_039583875.1 of Platanthera guangdongensis. Lineage (NCBI taxonomy): Eukaryota > Viridiplantae > Streptophyta > Magnoliopsida > Asparagales > Orchidaceae > Platanthera > Platanthera guangdongensis. Next base: position 132,186,170 of record CM077149.1, read on the forward strand.
ACGGGCTTTCCACTTCTAGGCTGGTATCCACACTACCTGGCCTAGACCTCCGTACGCCTCAATGCCAAGAACACAACAGTGGAGCTCCCTGAGTACTAATGCTCAGAAGGGGTCTCGGGTAGATGTGCACCAAGAGCCCAACCCAACTAGCCTACCTTTGTGGCACGGAAGGTGCCTATGGGAGCGTATCACCACAGGACCAAGACCAACCGCCCACTTGGCATGGGGGTGCCCCAAGAAAAAGCATCGAGGACCAAGGCCCACCGTCCAAAGTCATCTTTCAACTCCCGTCGGTGTGACGACTGACGAGCCTGTAGATCTGTCACGTTATCCTTAACCCAGGATTTTGACACTGCGTGTCAACTCACACCGCATGCAATTTCGCATGGACTTGCCATCAACCATCCAAGGGCTCCAACCAATTCTCTTTTCATCATTACTAATCCAGTGCTCAACAACACTCAAGGGCTCCACACTGAGTCCCTTATCATCATTACCAATCCAGTGCTCAACAGCACTCAAGGGCTCCACACTGAGTCCTTTATCATCATTACCAATCCATTGCAGTCAAATACTCATGCACTTAAACCCTTTCACATTTTCATGCTCCCAAGCACTCAAGGGTTCAACATCAATATAAGTGGCAAGCCAGGGAGACACACCCTAAGCAGTGGACTATACAAATTATCCCTTCCAATACCTGAGATCACGATTCAACATTTTTCATGGTCATGAGATTTACCTCATCTGATTCCTTCCTTTTAATCAAACATTCACAAACAATTATGCTTCCATATATTTATCACCACAATATAATCACCCTTCACACTTTCACCAGGTTTGATAACATAAGTATAGATTTCACATTAAGTTATCAGACATCACAACCTATTTCAAAACTTATACCATCCATCGGATTACAATCACGCGCATCCTTATCAGATTTCCCACGTAGCCATTTGTACAATCAAATCCTATCCAACCATTTGTTCACTAATCCCCCAAATCATTTGTTTATTAAATTCCTCCAACCATTTGTTTATCTCAGCTACATATAATTAGGCTCATCCAAACCTCAACATCATCTTGTTATGTTTCTCCTACCTAGTCCAAACCCGATTATACACTAACTGAAAGCATCTTGCACATAAGTTGTTACCATGTAACAAATTCGACTGGACATTCTAGGAGCTACAAAGCTCCTATGAGAATATGTAATCATCTATTGGAAAGGTCTTCCAGAGTACTACAACTTCCATGTTCATCCCAAGACCTAGATCCGACCGTATCATGCTCGAAAATAGCCTCGAAGTCCGCTGCGCGCAGAAAACAGATTTCTTCACGCATCTTAAAGCAAGACGAACGACATCGGTTCGTCTTCTTCCTTTATCCATTTGTTCAAAATCACATACATCACTTCCTCCTCCCTTATTCACTCTTATTAGACCATCTTTCTTCACGAAACCAAGTCCACCGTCTTTATAGAGAAGAGAGGAGAGGTTGAAGATAATCAATCTCTAGGAAATGATCCTAACATGGTCTCTTCCTAGGAGATCTTCATCTCGTACATGTCAAACTCTTTTGAGTCGACATATCTCCTAGTTTATAACTAAAGATCTAGCACCAAGGGAGAGAGTAGGAAGCTCACCTCGTTTTCGGTCATGGATCTTGTTATCCTTCTCAGCGACATCTTCTCTCTCATTGGCGTTGTTCTTCACGGAAAGGAAAAGCTCTTCCTCCAGAAAATCTGAATCCGACAACTTTCCCTCTTCTGATGGTTTCGGCATAGGTAACGATTCAGTAAGAAATGAAGTGACGACTAGGGTTTTCCCGTAATTCTCATTTTATAAGAAGAATTAAGGCTAGATTGCTTTGCCATGTGTCACCCTAACATTGGACCGACCATCATTACTTTAATTAGGTCTTATTTGAGACGGTCGGGTCGAAATGAGCCATCAACGTTTATCCCGAAAACCCGGTTCAGCCCGTACACATGAACCAGCAATACGGTCTGCCGAAAATGCTCTAAGTCAAAATCGTCATGTATGCTATACACACTCGACGTATAATCGAAATTCATCGTGATCACTCGACGCCTCGTCGAGTCCTGTACTTTTCTAAGTCAAAGTGTTTAGTTCGTCGAGTATCACTCGATGCTCCGTCGAATGGCGTCGAGTTCACTCAACGCACTCGACGCCTACAGAATCCAGAATATTTTCTAAGTTAAGTCGTCGAGTAACACTCGACACTTGGTCGAATGTCGTCGAGTTCACTTGACGCACTCGACGCCTACAGAATCCAGAATATTTTCTATGTCCATTTCTCCTTATGCGTTGAGTATCACTCAGTGCCTCGTCGAGTGGCGTTGAGACCACTCAACGCACTCAACGCCCACTGCAACCAAAAAAAATCTAAGTCCATTCCTTCTTGTGCGTTGAAAATCACTCAAAAACAAGGTTGTCAGGATCAAGATCCTAGGTGGGATCGTTTCAGGGGTTGGATCAGATCGGATCGTAGGATCGGATCGAGGATCGTAAGATCCTACTACATTCATAAAGCCATACTTATATGATGAAAATGAATTTGAAATAATACAATTACACAAATAATCTATACAAAAAAATTATATAATTAATCATTTTCATTGTTTGACTCTAAGTCTAAGACAAAATAAGAACATGAATGAAAAAATATTTATAATTATAAATGTACCTGAGTACTAGTGGAACTTCTGAGTTCTGACTCTACTTTAGCAACTGTAAAGTCAAAATGAGTAAGCATTTTTGTCCTAGTTGTCCTATCTTTTTCAAACTTTCTTCAGTAACCAAATTATGAAAATGAACCTACAAATGAGAAAACATAAATCTGAGAGACAATCATAAACAAAAATTATCACATTGTCTAATAATCTAACCTCAGGAGCAAATGATGAAGCATCGGGAGCTACTTGACTAGGATGGAATCATGGAATGTTGTAAGCTTGCATAACAAATTTCCTATATAATGTTTATAGTTATAACGATAACAATGCTATCAGATCATTAATTTTGAAATATAAAATATAACAAAAATATAAATCATTATCAGTTGCATCAAATAGAAGTCTTCCAACACATCAAATAGAAAATACAAAAATAAAGTAACACAAAATAACAAATCTAAGTGATCCATGGTCTATCAGAAAATCATCAGTACAGATCATTAACAGAGACATCAACCATATCTTCATCAGCAATAATTGCATCTTCCCCATCACCACCACTGGCATCCTCATCATCATTTCATTCACCTTCACTAATATACTCAGTAACTTTGAGATCACAGCGCCTTAGGGTGAGATCTTCGACTCCACCTATAATAAAAGAATTTAATTAAACGAGTTATTTACACTTGATACTAATAGTGAAAACTTGAATTTTACAAATATTCTTCATTAATTATAAAACTTACCTTCTTCATTTACTTCCTTAGTAGATTCTTTATTGTTATTTTCAACACTCTCATCACTACAAATTTCATGTGTATTTGAAAGGATCCTCAACCAGTTGTTCTTACGTGGAAGAACTGGATCTTCCCTCTCTGTGATCCATTCATCATCTGAAGGGATATCCTCAAAATTATAAAACTTTTCCTTCAATTGTGTATCTCTTCTATCTTGTCGTTCCATTAACCTCATGTTGTACATCACAAAAACAGATCGTTCATTTTTTTTGATGCAAATGATTTCATTTTTTTAGTGCACCTATTAAATATCATGACAATTAAAAACAGTAAGAATACAAATACATGAATCATTCTTCATCATTCAAACAATTTCTTTATTTGGAGCTCACCATCTCAAATGCGCTCCAATTGCGTTCACATCCAGAAGAGCTACATGTCAAACTTAGAACACGAATAGCAATTTTTTTCAATTTCGGATAATTATCACCATAGGAATCTCACCAATCAGCTATAAAATACAATGTTGTAAACTTATAATTGATTAAAATGATATTAATTATTTAATATGCATAATGATTAATAAACTAAAACTATTTTACCTGTGGCTCTTTTACTTCTAGTTGCCTTTGCAGAGTCTAAGCCAAATAAGCCTCTTGCGTGTTTGAAATCATCCATCTGAATATCTATCTTTGTCCTCTCATCTTCGCTTGGAATCATCCGTTGGAGGCAGCTATAAAAGCCAATTTTGACTTCTACATCCGCTCTAAAAGTCGGGCTATAGTGCTAATGTGGATTTAAATAATATGCTGCCGCATGCAATGGTCTATGAAGTTGGCTTGCACATCTCTCATCAATGATGACTCATATTGGCTCATATCTACATAAGAAGCAATATTGTACATTGTCACAAAAAATAAAATAAAATAACCATTGTATATAATATAAACATTTAAATTCAAAATAATTAAATTACTAACTTTTTTGATGTTATCAAAATTGAGTTGAATTTTTTCCTTTGCTTTATCCATCTGCTCATATATAAATCTCATCATAGGACCTTCTGAGTCAACCATTCTAAATATCTTGATTAGTGGAAATGTTGCGTTCAAACATATGGTCACATGAGACCAAAATCGCCCCGTGTTTAAAACAATTTTTTGAATCAATTTTCCCTCCTTAGAACCAGTAAATCTACTAGACTTCCATTTGGAGGAAGTAAACATTGTCATCAAACCACTTTTGTTCTCTGAAAGACATACCATTGTCAAGTAAGCAGTTGCAAATCTGGTCACTACATGTCGGATCAATTCTCCCCTTTGTAAATTCAAGCAACCAAGCATGAACCAAAGTTCTAGAGTAGATGTATGTTGTTATTTTTCTACCCTTTGCTATTGTTGATTTATGCAGCTCAATTTTTTTTTTCAAAATCTTCTAATATCAAGTCAATACAGTGGGCAACACATGGTGTCCAATATAAGTGTTTTCTCTTCTCCATCAACATATGATCGGCCGCCTTATAGTTCGATGCATTATCAGTTACTACTTGCACAACGTTTTCCTCCCCGACCTTCTCCACAACCTCATCTAATATTTGAAAAACTTTTTCGGATATCTTAGCAATGTCAGAAGTATCTATAGAAGACAAGAACACAGTACCTTTGAGACTATTTATCAAAAAGTTACATATAGATCTTCTTTTCCTATCTGACCATCCATCAGACATAATTGTGCAACCAACTTTTCTTCATTCTGCCTTATAGTCCTCTAGTAATTGAAGAGTTATGTCGACCTCTTGTTTCAGGTATTTGACTCTTATGTCGTTATAAGAAGGAGGTTTCATTCCGGGGCCATGTTGGCCGATCTCTTCAACCATACTTATGAATTCCGGATTCTTCACACAATTGAAGTGAATTGCACTTGTGTAGAAGAAACGAGCAATTTGTTGGTATGCTCTTTTGCGTGCATCTTTTTTGAATATAACTCCAATTGTTGATTGACTGCTCTTTCTTACAAAAGAATTCATTAGCTCTTTTCCCTTTGATTTTTTTTAGTTGACCCAACTCAGCTTCATAGTCAACTGTTGCTTCCTCAATATCTCTTTTCTTCTTTATAGCGTCCTCTCTATGTGCTTGAAGAATGCTCAAAAATTGATTTCTCACTTTTTCAGGTACTTTAGTGCAAGCTTCCACGTTAAATTTTGTCCCGGTAGATGATGTTTCAATCTATATATTCCACCAGATCTCATGCTCCCACCCAAGATCACTTCTAGAGCCGGATGCATTTTTTCGGGACTTTTTGCTTATGGGATTTGAATCAGAAGGTACAGAACCCGAGGTGGTCATCTAAATATTAACAAAAATTAACAAAAATACAATTAACTAATGATAAGAGAAAACATCCAGTTTTTTGCAGAGGAACTAATGATTTGAGCAGTAAAGTGCATACTGCAGTAAAGTGCAGACTCAGAAATCATCCAGATTTCTGGTCCATGAATCATCCACATATAAGAAGAGTGCATAAATTTTGAAGAAGAAGAAGACTTGTGCCGTCGAGGGGAGGAGAGGAATCGCAGGGTTATTCCGTGCCTGTGCGCCGTCAGGAGGAGGAGAGGAATCGCGGAATGGTTAGGGCTATTTCGTGCATATGCGTGTTCTTTTAATAGCGACACGGGATCGCAGAATCGATAACTGAATCGCGATCCTACCGATTCCGCGATCCGGCTCGCGATCCTACCTGGACGCAGCCTAAATTCGATCCTGAACATGATCCGGATCGAATTACAAAATCCGTATCGTAGGATCGTGAGATCCTACGATCCAGATCACGATCCTGACAACATTGCTCAAAGCCTCGCCGAGTGGCGTTGAGACCACTCATCGCACTCGACGCCTCCCGAGTCCAGAACTATTCCAAGTAAAATTCTTCGTATGAGTCGAGTGTCACTCAACGCACTTGACGACAGCCTACCAGTCGACGCACTCAACGCTTCGTTGAGTCCAGAATTTTTCTAAGTGACATTTGCCTTATTAGTCGAGTACCACTCACGCCTGTTACCAGTGCACCCCGAGCCTGAGTCAACTTTCCTGACTCAAAACAGGTGCGAGGGGTCTAGCACGAATCGGGACGTTACACCTATGGTGCTAGCCACACACGACATTTAGTTTAACATCACACAAGCTATCTTAACATGCAACGCCATCCTTCGGGGACCGATATTGAGGGCACTTTGCGTTGACGGACTAGCCCAAAGCATCACGTTGGACATCCGCTTGCAGGACACATCTTACAGGGACCCCGCCAAGACTTGACACACAGAGTACGCCGAAGGAACTCCGCCACCAACCTCAATCCATCTTATATCATTACTAGAATAAAGGATGTATGTCCGACCCTGCACACCCCAGTACTTTCATTCAACATTAATCAAATTAATTTCGATTTTGCTAATTATAATAACTATTTGCAAGCTCGATAGCTCCCTGTCGCGATGGACAAAAGTCCTTCCATACCTCCCAGGAGAGATGGAAGAAAATCCTTCCGCACTTCCCAGGAGAGATGGATGAAATTCCTTCAGCACCTCCCAGACGAGATGGATGTAAGTCCTTCTGCACCTCCCAAACGGGACATATACATGTCTGTTTGCACCTCTCAGGTGGTCCATCTGCACCTTCACCTGGACCGACCCTGGTCCTCCCAAGGCGCAAACAAACAAAGATTCTTCGCCACATCCACCTAGAGAACCTCAGTTCTCCTGAGGCGCGAACAAATAAGGGTTCTTCTCCACCTCCACCTGGACGAACCCCGATTCTCCTGAGGCGCGAACAAACAAGTGTTATTCACCACCTCCACCTGAACGAACTCGGTTCTCAAAAGTCACGAACATATAAAGGTTCTTCGCTGCCTCCACCCAAACGAACCTCGATTCTCTTGAGTCACGAACGGACAAAGGTTCTCCGCTACCTTTACTTGGACGAACCCAATTCTCTTGAGGGGCGAACGAACGAGAGTACTTTGCAACCTCCACCTGGGCAAACCCTGGTTCTTCATCCACGCCACTTGGATGAACCCTAGTTCTCCTGAGTCATGAACGAAGAATGGTTCTTCGTCACCTCCACCTGGACGAATCCTGGTTCTCTTAAGGCACAAACAAACGAGGGTTCCTCGCCTCCAACTCCTAAGCGGCCTTTGGCCCTCTCAAAAAACGCAACCAGAGCATAAAAGATCCAAAAAGAAAAAGGGTTTTCGTTCAAATAAAGGCTGCTTCTCGGACTACATCTTCATGAAAAATAAAAAACATGCAACAAGCAGAGCTGCACCTGCAAAATGAAGAAAATCAAACAAGCATAGGAACTAGTGGCTCGTAGGATCATCCCTCAACGTCGACGCCAATGTCATCATCTGAGGCATCCTCCACGCTCGGATCATCGCACTCTGATAACCATTGAGCAGCCCGAAACCCCTTGTCGAAGCCCAAGCAGTACGCAACATCACGCTCGTCCTCCACAAGCGGGTCAATCCCGGTCGCCAGCATCTTAGAGCGGGTCTCCTCTACAATGCGAAATCGCGCCATCTAGAAGTCATGAGACCCTTTGTACTCAGTTATTGCGGACGCCCGCACAACCTCAACATCCTTCAGCTTTGCAGTCAGCTGAGCCTTCTCTCTCTTCAGACGCTCTACATCCGCCTCCTGTTGAGACATCGCAGCGTCTGACGCTTCCATACAATGAAGCAACTCCGCGAGGGTCGCTTCAACTACAACTAACCTCCCGCGAAGAACCCCGACCTCTATGTCAACAACGCTTAGCTTCCCCCCAGAGAGTCTCGATCTCCACCTGGGAAGAAGATAACCGGGACTCCGTATTAACCAGCAAGGAAATAACTTCTTTCTTCTTCTTCTTCCGAGCAACTAACAAAGAGTCTTCGGACGCGGCCAGCTTCCTCCGCAAGGAGAAAGAATCTTCTTTTTTGATCACGTAACTATCATTCCAGGAAAGCTCGATGTCACACATTTCATCCAGTTGCAAACGCAAGGAACATATCATTCTAATGCACAAACACAGATCAAAGGTGGAAAAATACTGAGGGCAACAAACGTACCTTCGAGAGAAGTGTTCGACAAGCAGAGCATTCCTGGCCTTTCCCCTTTGTTGTCACCAGTGATAGCTCGGGGTCCTCTCGAGAAGCCTATTTGATCGCATGGAGCTCCAGGGTATCCTCGGCCTCTGCAGGCGGCGAATCAGCAACTAGGTCGTCTGGGCATTCATCAGTGACCTCAATAACAGTCTCGGGGGGGGGGGGGGGGGGGGGGCGGAGGACGACCAACCTCCCCCCCCCGCTTCTTTAAAACTTTAGCTTTCTCTTCTTTCCACGCTCCAGCGGTGAGGCACAGCTCTGCTCCGCTTCCGTCGAAAGTCCCACAAGGACCAACCTTTTCTCGACAACGAACATGCTGATCTTGTAAAGAGCGTTGCCCGGCCTGCGCGGATCCTCAAATACCAATAGAGGAGAAAAGTCATACTCCTTCCCCGCCAGACAACGACAACGATCTGGAAGCTCTCGCCAAATCTCGGACATCCTCCACAGGTTCTTGACGAATCCAAACAACGTTCCCCCATGACGGCGATCAATCTTGCCCATAATCCTCATCAACCACACCAAAGAGAGTTGCGTGATGGAAACATCACAAAATTGGAAAATCGCGACGACATCATCAGCATGAGGGATCTGAACGCTCCGCCTTGAGACATCCCTCTGTAATCGCAAAGTGACCCGTGGAGGGATTCTGAACGCGCTCCAACGGAGAAGATATCATGACCTCCACATCCATCAAAATCCTGAAGTGTTTTATCCAACTTCTCACTCGATCGAGGCTTAGAGTCGAGGGAATGTACATCGACCGCGACGGAGCACTACCCTTTAGAACTTGTCAAAAAATACAGGTGTTAGCACAAAAGTGATCGGTGAAGAAAATTCCCCGAAAAAGCGTCCTGGTGCACGACCCCGCCAGCGCAGGTACATGCTCATGCGACCGTCCTCGAGCCTACGCCGAGGGTCCTTTGCCCCTCCTCTTCCACACATCCCCACATCGGTGCCGCCTCGTGCGGGATTCTCCGGCACACCCGCTTACACTCGCTCGCTCCCCCTCATCAGACTTAGAATATTTTCATAAAAAATGCTAACCTTTTTCGAGGGAGACATGACGACAATGTGATTACACGAACTCTAGGCGAGGGCTCAAGGACTCTGTGACAGTGTAAGGAAAAGACCAGACACCCTCTCAAGGACTCCGTGCTAGCCTTAACATTTCCGACCATCGCAAAAAAATCAGAAGACTCAGCTAGGCTAACCATATTGACTTGGTTGTCATCCTGTGGTGCTTTGGTTCTTTCTCGTTTAGGGAGTCTGCAATCAAATGCATTGTGCCCCCACTTGTTGTCGTTAAAATACTTACCCTTGAACTTTTTAGTGCGTTTGTTAGGGCCTGTAACATAGGAGCTACCATGAGAGAGTCTGGTCCTTTTAGGGTTCGACACGCATTTAGAACTGAGGACCATGTTAGCCACAACCTTCTGCTTGCTAACAGTTTATAAAGCGCGCCGAGTCCTATTTTCATCCTCAATTCGAATAAATCGCTGGAGGTCATTAAGACCGGCCTGCATTTTCTTGCGGTACATTTCAGTTTTAAAGTTGTACCCCGTAGATGACAGTTTATAAATGATCGTGCCAGCAACAAAGCTGTCAGTCAGAGAAATATTCTCACCATATAAAGAATCTACTAAAATTTCAAAATCCGATATCTGAGGGAGAATCGCCTTCTCCTCGTCGAACACGAAGGAATGAAATTTGTCCACCAGGTGCGCCTTGGACAGATCCTCCTCTTGCCTGAAGTGCTCCTCCAGTGCCTCCCATATTTTCTTGGCAGTCTTCATCTTGATGTACGTCTTCGCCGGGCTGGAGGACAGACAGTTCAGCAGGTAGTCATGACAGAAGTCCTCATCGTGGACCCACTGAGCTCGTCAACAGTCCCAGAAACTTCAGCATGGTCAGACTGAACTGTGTAGAACACGTTCAAGTACTTCATCCCAAACTGTGTATTCAATTTTCAGCCGTTGAACTCGGTCGCCGTGAATTTCTCAAGTTTGTTCATCGGAACCGGAGACGAGAAACTATTCCCCTTCATCATCATTGTGCGTCTTTTCTCCTCCAGTTTCTTGGAGATTAGATAATTTGTAGATCTCCTCTTCTCCTTCTGATTTAGAGCTGCAGCAGGAAAACACCAACGATGCAGGCCGATCCTCTTCTCCCTGATCATGTTCAAAACTTGGATCTGGATCTAGACGCCGACGATCCAAAGCAGAGTGGACGAACTGTGCAGTGAAAACGGCACAGATCTTCACCTTGGACGAACTTCTGAAGGAGAATCACCGGGGAGGATCGCCTGCCCAGCGAAAGCACTGTGGCCAATCTTCTGGAGGAGAAGATGAAAGCCTCTCGTCGATCTGGTAGGGAGCAAGGTCGCTGCTAGGGCAGGTCGAGTTATTAAGAGAAACGATTATTGTCGTTTCCTGCCGCGAGTGCCCTTTTGATTCGACTGCAGGGGCAGAATTCTTCCCGATCTAGATCCTTCTTCCTCCTTGAAAACAGGCGGCTACAGGAAATATGCAGAATGATGTTGTTCCTTTTTGCTGCCCGAAGCAATCACCGTCAGTCACTCAGAAATAGGGCTCCTTTTGCTTTTCCTTCACGAAACCAGGCGGTCGAAAGATCCTTTCTCCGTCCGATCAGAAAAAAAAGACAGCGTCAACCTCTCCTATTCGTTTCAATCAAGGCAACCAGGATGGAAACGGGGGGCCGACGAACAGTTGTCTCTTTCACGATTGAAAACGGCGAGGCGGAAGTTCCTTTCCGACTACAGCGGCAGGAGGATTTCCTTTAGTTGCGATTCTAGCGATTACAGGAGAGGGAAAACGTGAGCGACGAGGCCAGTTAACTTCAAGAATGTTAGTGTTGCTCGAATCATCCAGATGGGGATCTAGGTGGAATCCCCTACCAGTTGTCCCTATGTGGGTATAAATAGACAAACCCAAGGAATTTCTACGGGTATCAGATCTACACGTGTCCGAACTGACCCGTTATGCCTCCGAACCCGTTATTCGTCCAAATATAGAATAACAAATCTCATGTCTCAAAAGGGCGACAAAATAAACGATATCATGAACAAATATATCGCAAAAATGGTAGATAACTTTCCCCACGATTGGACAAGAAATATCCTAATATTTTTCATTCCAATTCCCTACGAATAATTATCAATGCCCTATGATGATGATCACAAGGTGCCGGAACCTCCCGAGTTAAAGCCAAAAATTTCCGAGCTCATCGATTCGCGGATCATAATTCACGAAAATTTGGGGATATTTGATGAGTTCCTTTTAAAAAATTCCGGGTCATGCCTAGGGGTCCAAGTGACTATGCAAGGAGAAGCACGCACAGGCACAGCCGACCCGAGCACGAGCACGTCACGCCAAGGCAGGCACGATGCACGCCCCTTGAACGCGCGTGCGCCAGCGGCCGCCGTCGCTTCCGGCCGTGATGGAGAGAGCCAACCCGACCAGCTTTGAGGATGCCCGCCGCAGCCACAAACATCGTGACAACCTCCGCTCGCGGCCACGTGGGATCCCATAGCTATGACCACATTAAGCACTGTTTTCGGGCGATGTTTAGGCTCTATTTGGTTCGGCGTTTTGCCGCTCTGTTTGGGGCAAACGCCGCCGGAAGGCGGGTAAACAAATGAATCTCCGACGGCGTTTGCTTCGTTTCCACCCGCCCGCCCGCCTTGAGAAACGCCCCAAAAAGCTTCGTTTGGAGAAGCCACCTCCCCCTCCAATTTGAACACTCCGTTTCCACCCGCCGGATCGATCCCCCACCGCCGAACCAAATGAAGCCTTAATCTCAGTAGTTCGTTTAAGTTAATGCTTTTCTTGGCAAAATTTTAGTTTAGTTTAATGTTTAATGAGTGTTGTTAATTTTTTTAATATTTTTATATTGTAAAATGTAAACATTATTAATTCTGTTGTGGGGAAATGAGATCGCGGTATTGGAAAACAAAAAAAGAAAAAACATAACAGCTAGGGTTCCCTGCTTCCCCGCCAGTGTCGCGTTCTTCTCGAGCGGAGCAGCCCGCCGGCAGGTCCCGCCGGCTTCCTCCCGCTGGACCAAGGACGACAGCAGCGCCGTCTCCTCTTTCACCCGGTGTGACTCCGGGGGACCCGCGCCTACAGCCCCTCTTTCCGGTGCGAGTCCGGTGGATCTCGTGGCGAGAAATTTTCCACTACGTCTTGAGTGATCTTGGGTAACGATTTCCTCCACTTTGGTGTGCTTCCCTTCCTCTTATTTACTTTTTGTGTTGTATTTCGGTGGATGAGGCCGGGTGTTGCCTTCGAACTTTGACTTGATCCGTTGGTATTTTTCCCGGTTCGTTTGATTTTGGCGTTCAAATTTGTTAGGATTGTTAAGGGTTTGTTCTTGTTGTCGTGCCGCGACTTGTTGGGAGTGGATCCGACTTCTTTCGAATCCTAACTTTAGTTGGATTCATCTCGGTGAATATTGTGAATGTGGCTTTGGTTCAGCTAATTGTTAATTGTGATTGCGTTGCGTAGTTGGTGTGTGAAAGAGTGACATTCGTCGAGTGACTCACCATCGTAACCCCCGCAAATTCTCCAGACACGTAGGCCTACATTAGTCTGTCGCAGACCACCGCCGCCGTCGGGCACCTTGCCTGGGTTGCCTAAACTGTCCGGGGGGCACTCTCGTTATTTCGCTAAAATTGGTGATCCAAGTGACCGAAACGGAGCGACGCCATTCGCCAACACAAATTCTACCCCGGCGCAATTATCAATATATGCCTACAGAAAACTATAAATAGGCCCCCACGACTTCATTTGAAGACAAACAACTTGAGAGGCTAGAAAGAGCTCTGAGGTCTTCCAGCGAGAACGTGAGACTTAGATCGTTCCTCCGCTCGGAATTCTCTCTGCTCGTTCTCTAGCACGAAGACGTCTTGAGACTTTAAGAACACGACTTTTACTACTCCAAAGGAGCTCTCTCATCAAGGCTCCAGCCCAACAAGAGCGCTTCCATCGAGACTACGAGGATTTAAACTCTATTTGTTTGGGCGTTTCGCTGCTCCATTTTGGGCAAACACTGCCGGAAGAAGGGTAAACAAATGACCTCCGACGGCGTTTGCTCCGTTTTCACCCGCCCGTCTTGAGAAATGCCCCCAAAAAGCTCCATTTGGAGCAGCCATCTTCCCCCTCCGATTCGAACACTCCGTTTCCACCCGCCGGATCGACCCGCCATCGCCGAACCAAATGGAGCCTTAAAGATTTTCACCACTAGAGCGCTTCCACCCAGGATCCAAGGACTTAGTTTTTTCTCCGTTGTTTTCATATTCTTCATTTGTAACGACGAAGTAACCTGTCACCCTTTGAGGAATTATTTTAACTCTTTTAAACTCCAACGAAATAATGGATTTTGGCCCGACACAGATCCGACCATGTGATTTTTCACCTTTCCGGGTTTTCCACGTAAATAAAACCTTTTGGCATTTGCTGCTGTTTTTCTTTGACTGTTTGTGCTCCTGGTTCAATTCCAAGATAAGGTTGTCCGATTCTCCGGACCGGGGAAAAACCGGGTGACCCGCAACATGTACATTGAGACAAATCAATTTTTTTGACATATTCACATTCACATATACCAAAATTTGGGAAGTATTTAGTGATTATCCAAAGCACAAATCAGGGTTGGAATGCCAAGGCGGAGTGGGTATTGTTTGCACTAAATCCGTCAGGTGCAGCAGTGGATTCGTTGGGTAGCTCTCCGAAGTAGTCGACGCTTCGGGTAGAGCATGGGATCAAACCTGCAACTGAGGATATGAGATCTGAAGGAGTTCAGGCATCATATCTCCGACGGAGGGAGAGGCGGCGACAGAGGAGGAGAAATCTGGAAGAGGGGGCTCAGGTAGGGCTGGTAGAGAGTGAATTTGCCTAGGGGAATCACGACGCCTGGAAGGCCCGAGAAGAGCGTCTGTTGGGGGGGAGGGGGGCTCGTCCGACGACTTAGGAGACGCCAACATTTCCGTCGGGCGGCGACGGTAAAAGCTCTAGAAGAGAGATTCAGCTAGGGCAAAGGAGTGCCTGTGGGAAAAATCGGGGAGGGAGTAGGGCTGCCACTAGGGTTTAAAGAAAATGGGGAAATGAGAAAGGATTTTAAATTATTTGGGCTGCCATTAGCCTAATGTGGGCTGCTCTTAACAATCCCTTTTCATATTAGGTTAAATCCCCTTAACCCTAAAATGACCTGAGTGCAGCTCACGGTCAAAACATTGCCCGTGAGCAGCCCCTGTACGCGACGAAACCCCAACTCCCGCGTCCACCTACTTTGGCGCTGGCAACCCGCCCTTCCATTCTCGCCGACAACCCATGCTTCCATTTCTGCCGGCGACCCATGCTTCCATTTCCACCGGCGGCCCATGCCTCCATTTTCGCCGGCAAATGTCTCCCCATCTGCCGCCGGTGAACCATCCTCTGTGACATTCTCTCCGTCGAGGTAAAACCTACTCGATCTTTTCCCCTCTTTTGGTAACTGCCGACTCTCTCTCCTCTTTTTTTTCCCATGCAGTGATCTTGCAGATTTTTCCTAGATCTCTACATAGCCGGTGGCAAGCAACTTGCTCCTCCAATAGGGAGAAAACAAGAGCCATCTTCATCATTTCTAAAGGTGATTCTCCAGTTCAGATTTCATGTTAATCCAGAGCTCTTTGAGGCCAAGAATCTCAAAAATTATAAATGACAGATTTGGTTTTGGATTTTTTCGAACCCACGTAGAGTTATCTTCATTTAGCTTTTGTTGTGTTTAACCTAAGATCTCTATCATTTATTTGGTTTTTTGCAAAGATTAGATTCATTTGATCATTATATGGATTGTAGATTATTCTGAAAAGTAACCATCTACAGAAAAGTTCCAAACCTTCCAGTCAGTCTTGTTTCTTTACTTAACAGTTTTTTGCATGGTCACAGGATAACATGTCTGATCCATTAATATTACTTGTTTTATTTTAGATATAGCACGTGTTTCACATGAACACAAGCACGTGGTTGCATCAAAAGTGAGAAAAATCTTTTTTTGTTTGCACTTAACAGGTTGGTTTGCGCGTAAAATTTTGTGGTTTACACATAATGATTTGCACATAAAATTACTCTAATTCATTTGCAAATAGTAATTTAATGTGTAATTGATTTTGCCGGTGTAATTGATTTTTTCGCATTCAGATTCGTAACGGATATCCCGTGCGGCGCCAGGGCTTCTTGACATCCAGAGTCCGCAAGCTCGTGCAAGGAGGGATTTAATGCCGCTTTCTTCGGGTTCGTTCTTCCGGCTTCCTGCGATGACATTCATAATCCGCGAGCTCCTCGACAGGAATTTGGTGCCGTTCCCTACACTCGAAGCGCCCGATACAAGGCCATTTTTCCTCCAGCGGCCGAATCCCGCTTATCTTCCCCTTCCCGACCCTTCATCGACGTCCACCACCCCAGCCAACTCTGGTCAGCCCCACCCTATTCTTGACCATCTCTCCACAAATCCCAACCACCGCCGCCTCCCGCCCCTACCTCCCCAAGCCTGTCCAGGCCTCCCCTCTTCCAGAGTCTCCACAGCTGCCCCTTGTCTCTTCCAACGACTCGCCCCTGCTCCTCCCCCTCTATCAGCCCCAAAGTCACCCCAAAGCCCCAACCTCCTTACTATCACCTACCAGATCTTACATATCCATCCTTCTCCCATTGCAGCCCCCACTTAGCCATCTCCACCCCTCCTCTACATCCCTACGCTAACTCAAATTCCTAAATTTCATAAACAATTTTAATCTCCCTTTTCATAACTCCCCACCAACCACACATTTAATCCTTTGCAACTCTCTTACAGTTGTCCTAGGCTATCATACCACTTCCTTTACCGTCGGTGCCGATTGCTTGATAAGTCTTTATATTAGGCCCCGTTCGTTTGCATGTTTTCATTGGAAGGTTTTTGTTTTGGTCCAAAACGTAAAAATCCTACGTTTCGTTTTGGGGCAAAACGAAAACTTATGTTCGTTTGCAGAATGTTTTTCAAGTCCGTTTTAGATCAAAACGAAAGCTTATGTTCGTTTGTGCATTCTCCTTCAACTAATCAAGGATAAATCTCCACTAGATTTAACAAAATCCATTCACGACCTTACTTTGATTCAGATCTCTGGAAATCGATATATATGAAATTTGAAAATGAGTTTTAATAATACGTTTGTATATGTTATTGATGAATGCAAAGATAAGACCTGCTTTGTTTATTTGTGGAGTGATGGGACACCTGTTTTGCTAGATCTGAAGAGGATTAGGGCTGTTCTTCTCCTTTAAGAAAAATTGAAGTCGTCAAACTTTATCTTCAAAGAAACGAAGAAGAGTGAAGGGGCTGCTCTTCTCAGATTTTTGAAAGTGAAGAACTGGAAAAGTAAGCAGGGATTAAGGGAACGCTGGCAAAACCATCGTTTCTCACATTTCTGAGCGTGAAGGGAGCTCGGTAAAAATCTTAGGAAAAGCAAGCAGGGAACACCCGCAAAAGGTAACGCCGGCGATGATGGATGTGAAACTTGCGGGAGGCCGAGGCCAAGAGGGAAGGCCCGTCTATTCTTAAAACAGACCAAAATAGACCTCGTTAGGTCTGTTTTGGTGGGGGACAATTTTAGAAGGAAATGAAAATCACCGTTTTCAGTTCAAAATCAAACGACGGAAAATTTAGCCAAACGAACACCAAATTTTGGTTTTCTAAAATCTCAAAACGAAAACCTACCCTCAAAACAGCTCAAACGAACGACCCTTATAGTTTTTATTCTCTGCATTGTATGATTGCTCACTTAATACCATTAATATTTTGCCCTAAATTATTTTGATTATTTCTCTTTTAGTAGATGTATTTTTCTTATTCGTCCAACATTTAATCTCAGTGTACTCTCGTTTAATTATAATTATTATACACTTTCTTACATTGATGAATTTGCGATCAATTGTGATATTAGCGCAATGCTTTAAAATTATCGTTTTTAATTAACTTCATCTCAGAACAAACTGCATGATTAAGTTGTTGCATGTGCATTAGGGTTAAGGTTTATGATGTGACACCCTGTTGTTCATTTACTTGCGTGTATACTTGTATCTTCATTTAGAAAATCCTATTGTTCCATTTGCTTAAGTCGTGAACTCTCATTGATTCATCTTGGGTTAGGACATCATGCGTCTGTCACCATAGATTCGTCTTGTGTCAACCATATAAGTAGATATAAATAAAAAACTTGTTAGGGTCAATGATGATGCATAAATACAAGATACATGAAAATGTTTTATACAGAGCAAATGAGAAAATCGTTTCACCTTTCATTTGTTTCACTTTAATACGGTGATATATTACATAAATTCGCATATCTAATCCTAATTTCTTCATAGACTTAGATCATCTCTCCAAATATTATCTGCACATTCAATTATAATATGATTAACAATACACCATTAGTTTGCTATTATTAAACTTTACTCATTGGGGATAATAACCAAAGTTATACTGTAATAAGTAATTAGCCTGACCAATCTATTATGATGAATGATCTTCATCTGATATTAGTATTGTTTTCAATTTAAGAGATGCTTCAAGTACTCATTATTTTCTATTATCTCTACCTTGGTGTAACACAACACAATTGTATTTTAGTTATAATGTGGTGACAAGTGTGCTATTGAGCTCGGAATGTTACGGTGTGTCCAATTTTTTTGTATTGTGCACACATGGTTTACCATAAAGGGAATCCATTATGCATAATAGAATATATGGTTTGAGGAGCGCTCAATTGACATATGGGTCAACTCAAATACACCTAATAATTAGCTGGAGAGTCGATTTGATGAGTTAATGTCAATCATGAGTTAACATCAACTTGATTATCATCCCATGAATTGGATCATTTAAAATTTATGATTATAAGTATACTTAGAAAGATTGTAAGAGAGATAATTCATTGACCTAATTCTAGCGAGTCTGCGTCGTGTGGGACCGCCCCATGTCTGGATTATTCCCGGTGACCCATGTTGTTGAGTAGTCCTACATTGCCTTCCGCGCATCACCCACCTGGGCTTATAAGCCCCTTCCCACTCCTATCCATTCAAAGTTTTGGGATGAAAGTGCAGGTTTCTTAGATGGTATATTGGTATCAGAGCTAGGTTTGATCTGCTAAAGGTGTGTGTTGGTTGACCTGATTCCAATGGGTCTGCGTCGTGTGGAATGTGGTCCCACACGATGCTGACCCATTGGAATCAAGTCAACCAACAAATACATATTTTAAATCCTAATGTTTTTTGTTATTTTTATTCTCAATTTATTTCTCCAAATTTCTTATTAATTTCTCATTTACTTCATAATTTTATTACTGCATTACTTTAGCTTGAGCTCGACAAGCCCAAGCTCATGTGGGGATGACTAATTGACTACCCAAGAACTAATGCAAATTGAGTTAGGGAAAATATTGTAGTTTCCTCAGTTTTTTCGTCAATTCCTCACCATAAGCGCATTTTATTGATTGATCTACAAATTCTTGTTTGACATTTGCAGTTAAAATTTTGCTTTCCAGTATGTATTGGAGGTGGGCCCTGCGGATTTTGAGCGTGAATGCAACACGCCATGGACGGAGTGCCGAGAGATTCTATTGTACAACTCGTTCTGGAATATTTAGAAATCCAGCTACTATATGCCAGAAGGTGAGATTTTCATGTACGCTACTTTCCTTCCATGCCATCGTTCTGATCTAACACTTGGATATAACCTTTGTTTTCTTTTGTTTTTATTGGTTTGGATCCATGGAAGTGTGCCATTTTGTACGAAGTACTTATCATTGAAGTTTTTCGAAATTCTTCGAACTCTTATTTATTGTTTGTTTGTTAGCTAAATTCTGCATAAGTCTGTTTCCCCCTTTACTATTCTGAGTGTTGGGGCCCTATTTCATTAATGAGCTTAGGTTGACAACTGGAGTTTGTGCTGTTTTTTCAAACAAAAAAAACATTGTCTTAGATATTAAGTACAAGTAGCAGATGAAAGGAAAATTGTAATGACCATTACTTTGCACATATGATGACTTTATGAACTTAATGAAAATGGTCTGGCAACTCCCCTTATGTCTTTGAGGTTTAGTTCTGATGATCGTGCTCTACTAGTTTGAAGAATCCCGCCAAGTTGTTCAACAAAAATGAAAAGTAGGAGAAATAAGGCGAACCCTGCCATCTACTTCTATAATACTAGAAACATTGGGATCATGAAAGGAGCTGTAAAAATTGAGATTTTGCCAAATTTACCATGCCTAAGTTAGTTTTGGCAAAGTAAATGATAAAGTAGTCATAAGTAAAAAATTAAACTTCAATCAATTGTGATTAATTTGTAGAAAATAAAGATGATATGATAAATTAAATATTATTATAAAACAATGATTAAGGATTAGATAGATTACTCTCACAACATCAATTTTCCTGTGGGGTAAAAAATTGACTGTAGTGAATATTGTTGTAGGAAGAAAAATGGGCTCTGGACTACTATAAATTTACCAAAATCCATCCCAAAGAAGTGATAAATGGGAATCTAATCTAAAGAATGGGCGACACACAAATAAGATGTTTATCCGATAGAAGTAGCTAATGGGAAAAGGGTTGTTGCCATGAACAATTTCAATCTACCTCTTATTGCACATCTACATTTGTGCTTGTTATTAGGTTGGATATTTCAATTTGGATGGCTAATGGGAAAAGCGCTTTACTTGTACTTGTTATTAACTTGGAGATCTTTTTTCACATTGAGAAAATTGTTTAATTGAACTGCACCTTTGGCTGTTGAGATTTTTTTCCATGTGTACCTGTTATTAGGTTGGATATTTGCGTTTGGATGGATTGTGCAGAGTAATTTGGTTGCGTAGATCATTTGTGTTGGGCCTACACTAATTGGATTGCGTTTGATTTTGTCAAACTAAAGATGGGTAAACATGCTTGATTTGCTCCTAAATTTTGGATAGATGATGGTGATGCTGTTTTAATCGTTCACATGGATAGTATCAGGAGACTTTTTAAGTGAACAATAAAAGCACATAGTTTCTGTTGGATGGTGATGCGGCTTTGTGTGTGTTGGGGCTGAGGGGGGGTGGTGGTACCGTGATAGTTAGAATTTCAATAGGGGCGAATAAACCCTTCCTGTAAATTATTAGTGAATCGTAACAAAGTTCCGCAAGCGCTAATCCAAGTAAAGCACAAAAACAATCCAATAATAATGAAGATTCAAATATCCTAATACAACAAGGGCTCGCCAAAGTATCAGACTGATCGAGACACTAAAGAATTTGGATCTGGATGCGTAGATCGATGATCTAAGCTGGAACTAGCGGCGTGTAAATGATGACGGTGGCTATCCTCAGCGGTAGGTGATGAAATTAGACAAAAAATGGGTAGATCCGACCACGTACGAGTAGATCCGGGCCGGAGAAGGGTTGAGGGGAGTGGATCCACGGGAGGCAAGGGGGATGGAGGCCAAGCTGGCGGCTTTGGGATGAGGGGCCAACTGTAGGGAGAGGAAGAGTGGGTCGGCGGTGGCTAGGGATGATGGGGAGAGGGGCGGCAGCGGTGGCTGGGTGAAGGGAAGCCGACGGCTGGCCGATTGGGAGTAGCAGGGAGGGGCAGCCTGCAATAAGCAGCCGGGCTGCATGGGGGCTGTTGCCGGCGGTGTGGGGGGCTGAGGAGGGTGCATCTAGGGTTTTTAGGGGTGGGGGAGATGATGACTATTGATGGGTAGTACCATGGGAAGGAGTTTGAGCACCTAGGAGTCGTCACCTAGGGTTTCACGGCGTCGACACCGTGGGGTGATCGCTGGAATCCGGGAAGAAAACTCCAAAATTCTGCAATTTCTTGGTTCAGCCCCTAACACCTCTATTTATAATAAAATGAAGACTAGGGCATCCTGGTGCACGATCTGATGGATCCCCATCAGTTATACACAAACGTGGGTCCTGCCTTGCGGCGAACCCCTCCCGGTTCACGATCTGATGGATCCCCATCAGTTATACTGCCCTCTCTTCATTTTATTACGTCTCATCCTCTCTCCATTTCTTTTCCACTTCATGTCTGCACTTGAGATAGGAACATTTAACATACTCTCCTAAATTTTGGATAGATGAGGTGGTGGAAGAACTGGTGATGCTGTTTTGGGTTTCGAGGTTGGTTAGCGAGCAAGAAGTTAAAACACGCCCATGTAAATCTCTAAATGCAATGAATCTCTAGACGTCTCTCTGGTTAGTGATGCATCTTATTCTTTTTCTTTTTTTTTAGCCTAAATGAAGGCATGAAAAATAGTATGTTGTATGAGAGTTACAACATACATGAATGTTTAATGTTGGGCACGCGGTCGCAACATTTTTATTATTTTGTTTATGCATTGTTCACTTTATACTGTTTATCGATCCTGAGAAGGCTTGTGATAGAGTTCCAAGAGAGGTATTATGGAGAGTCTTAGAAAAGAAAGGTGTAAATGTATCATACATTGACATAATCAAAGATATGTATACAAATTCAGTGACATGGGTGAGGACATCTGGAGGATTAACACAGTAATTCCCTATCAATGTTGGCTTACATCAAGGTTTAGCTTTAAGCCCTTATCTCTTTACCCTTATCTTAGATTAGCCCACCAGACATATTCAACAAGCAATACCTTGGTGTTTATTATTTGCGGATGATATCGTTTTGGTCGATGAGACTCAAGAGGGTGTAAAAGCAAAACTTGAATCTTGGCGAGACACTTTAGAAAATAAGGGTTTTAGGTTGAGCAGGGCAAAGACAGAGTGTATGTAGCTTAAATTTAGCTGTGCAAGAAGGACATATGACTTTGTTATTAAGTTGGGTGATCAAGCCCATAATGAATGTTTTAAATATCTTGGATCAATAGTTCAAAAAGATGGAGGTATTGATAAAGATGTGACACATAGAATCCGAACGGGTTGGTTGAAGTGGAGAGGTGTGTTAGGGATCTTGTGTGATCGTAAAGTACCATTAAAACTTAAGGGCAAGTTCTACCGTGTTGCGATTAGACCAGCGATGCTCTATGGTTCTAAGTGTTGGCCAGTGAATTGTGTAGATGATCAAAAATGGGAGTTCTGAAGATGAGAATACTTAGGTGAATGTGTGGACACACAAGACTGGATAGAATTAGGAATGAATGTATCAAGGATACGACAGGAGTTGCACCAATTGCAAAGAAGATGCGAGAAACTCGGCTAAGATGGTTTGGACACGTACAGAGGAGACCATTAGAGACACCTGTTAGGCGTTGCGAGAGTCTAGTCACTCGGCATGTTAAATGAGGGAGGGGTAGACCAATAAAGACTTGAAATGAAACTATAAGGAGAGACATGATGTACTTAGACATTAGTGAGATTATGACACAAGATAGGGCACGGTGGCGACAAAGGATCCATATAGCCGACCCCACTATGGTGGGATAAAGGCTTGAGTGTTGTTGTTGTATTGTTCACTTTAGATATTATTAATTTTCAAGATTGGCCATTCCATTAATTTTGAAGTTCACTGCATATGCCATCCTTTCACCAACATTTTTTGGTCATGGAGAGTCTATTTTGGAAATGCTGCAAACCGTGTATACAAGTTATAAATAAATTGATTAAATTAATTAATACCCCGTATGCATATTCTTATCACCACACACTTATTGTGCAACTTGTTGAAATATTAGAAAAGAAATATTTTGCACATTTTATTGAACACACAAAGGGGGTATTTAAAGGACTTACAAGGACTCATAAATTAGAAATTACAATGTGAGACTAAACGCAAATACTCCCAAAGACTCTAACAATGCGATAACACTAATAACTTCAACACTCCACCTCAAGCTGAAGGGGAAACTTCCAGCATGAAAATATCATAAAAAGAAAGGTAATGGTGGTAGACTAAGTGAAATCAACAAACGAGCCACCTGGGAGAATCCGGTCGAGGATATTCTGAATCATAACAGTCACACCGACCATCGGTCCACCTACCATGATCTCGTTGGATAAAATCAACAGACGAGCCATCGGGGAGATCCGATTGGGGATATTCCTAACCATAGCGGTCCCATCGACCATGAACTCACTGGATAAAATCAATAGGCGGGTGACTGGCGATATTCCCACACGATGTAACCCGCTTGAATAATGTCAACCAACAAAGACCATATCACCTACCCAACAATGAAGAAATGGGGAAACTTCCAACATGAAAAATATCATAGAAAGAAAGGTAATGGTGGTATACTAAGTGGGACAAATCAACAAACGGGCCACCGGGGAGAATCCGGTCGAGGATATTCTTAACCATAGCAGTCACATAGACCATCGGTCCACCTACCGTGATCTCGTTGGATAAAATCAACAGACGAGCCACCGAGGCGATCCGATTGGGGATATTCCTAACCATAGCGGTCCCATCGATCATGAACTCACTGGATAAAATCAATAGGAGGGTGACCGGGGATATTCCCACACGATATAACCCGCTTGAATAATGTCAACCAACAAAGACCATATCACCTACCCAACAATGAAGAAATGAGGACATGCAAATAACACAGGACAAAAGCCGGGAGGACCGCATGAGACTAAGGCGAGAGTCGGAAAATACCATCTGTGTCGCTTTCATCTCAAACACTCTCCCTTACGTGGAATACACATGTATAAAAGCATTGTAAGACACTAAACAAACACTAACAAAAACAAAAATGTTAAAGACGCAAAAACAACCAAATCCACACGAAGCTTCTTCACCAGCGAGAGGAAATCACCCGTGAAGTGGTAGTAGCGGTTGAAATTGACAGAAAACAATGACAGGAGGCGGCTGGTAGCATCAAAAACATGAAGGACAATGACATGAAGCAGTTGGAATCGACGGGAGTGGCATACAGGATCAAGAGACTCACCACTCTCTAGGACATCATTGATTGCCTCATACATGCTCACGACCTGGAAGAACATCTCATCACCAAATCGTAGGAGTTGAATGACTGGATGATCGCAGGTCGCAACCAAAGGAGACTCAACAGAGGAAGCCATCAGAAGATGTCAAAATCGGCGTATAGAAGGAACAACTGGATGAGCAGACGGGCTTGATGAAGCCAGCGGAAGACGTCGAAGTTGATGTCGTCGTCGACGAGAATATGAGGAGAACGAGACAAGATGACGCAGCATAGGCTGTGTGACTTGGGTGTGCCGACGCTAATTTAATCCTAAGTGAAAATGCAAGACAGGCTCGATAACTTTAACCGAAATGATGCATGATCAATTTCATTTTAATCCGGAAAAAAACTTAGCAGTTATATTTTATATGTTCGGCAAATTAATCTCAAGGTGAACTTGAAGTTCAAGTGGGCAAGTAATGCTATATTCAATTATGCACGAGGTGCTTTAAATATGAACCCTCCACAAATAAACTTAATAGGATAAAAGAAAAATGCAAACAACTACACAACGACCCAAAATTCCCAAAACAAATATGAAGTGTTTTCCAATATTCAATAATGAAGCAATTAAACACAATACAATAATACCTCTCAAAACAATGGAAATCTGGCGACTAACTAGTGATGTTGGATGGCTGCACATTGCTCTGTGGGGTGAAATTAACTGCATGTATTAAGGCTTGCCGTGAGGATGGAGTTCAAGTGGGCGAGCAATGTTATATTCGATTTGATTATGAACGAGGCGCTTTAAACTATGAACCCTCCACAAATAAAATTAATAGGATAAAAGGAAAATGCAAACAACTACTCAACGAGTCAAAATTCCCAAAACAAATATGAAATGTTTTCCAATATTCAATAATGAAGCAATTAAACACAGTACAATAATACATCTCAAAACAATGGAAATCCGGCGGCAGACTAGTGATGTTGGATTGCTGCACACTGCTATGTTGGGTGAATTTAATTGCAATTATTAAGGCTAGCCATGAGGATGGATGTCAGAAGACTGCCCAGAATTGCGGCTTGCTTGTTGGAGGCGGGAGTGGATTGGCTGGAACCAGGGCGTGCCAGAGAAGAGGATGAATTGCATTAGTTTTCGATGAGGCTCTGTTGGAGGCATTGATTTGCTGTGGTGGAATGATGACTGGTTAGAGAGTGTTAGGGTGAGGAAACATGATGGAGTTGCACGAAAGAGATTCTGGGCAGTGGAATGTTGAAATGTGGGGAATCTGATTAGGGCTTGCAGCAAAACAAAGGGATGCGTAGAGATGGAATCTGTCGGATTTGGGTGTCGGGTGAGGAGAACGAGCGGACGACGTGCGATGGAGAGGGGGATGGTCGCGTGGGTTGCTTGAGGCGAATATGACTCAACCTGGGATGCTTCGATTGGTCTGGAGGAAGAAGAGAGGGTGGTTCCGTGCAGTTCTGGGCGGGGAAGATGAATAGGGAGCGGGAGATTTCAGAGATCGTGCGATTCAGAAATGGGGATTTATGTGAAAACTGAATTTCGAGGGTCTAGGATTGAGGGGATGTGGGAGAGGGGGAGGACTAACGGGAGATTAAGAAAACAAAATAGGAAAAATCAGATAATGCGGGAAATAAACTAGGACATTGCACCCCGGGATCTCGCGGCGTCGCACTATCATAAGATTGCCAGTCTGTATTATCTCCCAATACAAGCAATAATAAAAAATGAAGCATCCACCTCTATTTATAACAGGAGGGGAGGTTGGGCACCGAGTGCGAACGACTATGATTGGCCATTACACATGATGTCATAAATCACTAAGGCTCTGTTTGGTTGGGCTGTTGCTGATGAAAAGCTACTGATGAACTGTTGCTGATTGAAAAAGTGCTGATTCTGGAAAACAGAGTTTTGTTAAAAAACTGTTTGGGTGAAACAGAGTTTACAAAACAGAGTTTTCGAAAAGTTGTTTGGATTCGAAACAGAGTTTTTAGCCAAATTTTTTTTCAAATATGAAAGTGACATAAAACAACACTAAACAAAGATTCATTCATAACACATAATTAAGGTTCTTTGATACAATTTTTACACTTTACGCTCTTGCTTCATACAACTGATTCACAATAAGATTACATAGCGCAATCATTTCCTCTACACCACCTGCAGTGTCAGTACATGTCTCCTGTGGACCTTGTGAGGGCATCTGATGGGAATCCATCGGATCGTGCACATGATGGGGCGGGACCCACGTTCATTTATTCCCGCCGGAAGTCGTGATCGGATCGCCGATCCGACCCCGCGGTTGCGTCCGGCACGTCGCCGCGAATCAGAATTATATATTTATGTATTTTTTTTGGACGCGTACTTATTTTATTTAAGGGCAAACCCACCGGCCAATCATAGCCGTTGGATGGGATGCCCTCATGCTTGTTTTCTTATAAATAGGACTAGTGGCTGATTTTAGGTTTTCATTGCTGAAGTTGGAGAGTCTCTTCCCTACTTCCGGTGGTCTCCCGCGGTGCCGACGCCGTGGACCCTTGGTGCCGACGCCTTGGGGTAAGTTTTCCTCTTCCTCTCCCTCACTTTTCCTTCCCATCCAGGCCGCCAACCCCTCCCTGTTTTTCCGCCCAGCCTTTGCCGCCCGGAAACCCCCCCCGCTGTCCCCAATCCAGGCCGCCAGCCCCCTTCCTCCCTCCGCCCAGATCCGGCCGCCGGAACCCCCTCCATCTCCTCCCTACCCAGGCCGGCCATCCTTCCCAGCAACCCGCCGCCTGGAATCAGCCACCCGCCCCCTTTTCCACCTCCTACCAGCCCGCCAACGCTCCGTCTCCACCCCAACTCCGTGGATCCACCCTTCCCGAGCCGGATCCGGCCATCTAGTACCAGATCCGTCCACCCGAGCCCGGATCCGAGCGTATTCATCCGGATCCGCCCGTTTTCGTCCCGATCCCTTCTCCCACCACCCAAAACAGCCCCTCCCCGTCATTTCCACCTCCGGCTCCACCACCCGGCACCCGATATACGCCACCCGCACCCTCCACTTCCATTGCCCGAAATCAGCCCCTAGTCTTGAGTTTTTTTTTGTGATTGTGGTGTACTATTTCTGGATATTATTATTGGAGATCTCATATTTGTTTGGAGTTAGTTTGTGGCATTTTGTATCAATTGATTATTAACCTGCAGGTGGATTCCTTCGCCGCACGCTTCGCTTCTGGCCCTCCGAGCGGAGGAAAGCCAACTAAGAAATTTGCCAAATATTAAAATAAACTCTTGTTGTAGTTATTTGTTTGTGGCGTTGCTATTTTCATTGCTCTATTAATCCGTTGCATGAACCAGTTGTTGTGTTGCATCTAGAGCCTAAGTGGTGCACTTCATAGCCTACCCTACATCAGTTGGTATCAGAGGCCAGGTCGGGCCATTTGCATGCTCCGTAGTGGTAGGACATTTAGAAGCATGGTAGATCCACCCGTCACAAATGACCGGGCAGCGGGCTCAAATTCGAGCACCGCTACCACAGACTTTCAACGCCTTATTCTAGAGCGTTTTGACGCAATGGGTACCCAGTTCGAGAACGTGCGTCACGATATCGCCGCGGTGACTCGTCGCCTAGATCTGATAGAGCGCGCAAGAAGTACTCCCTCCCTACACGACCATGAGGCGGGTGACCCGGGCGACTCTCCCCGTCGTGGGCAGCGTGTCAGAGATGATCCGCCACCTGCGGACCGCTACCACCGTGAAGATCCCGTGAGAGCCCCCACCCCGCCAGCATGGCGGAACCCAGAGCCACCTCGTGGCCGACCCCCACCCCCGTGGGAGGATTACCGTGTGCCACGACAGCCTGGCCCTAGGAACCGTGTGTCCCCGCTTGGTCGCCACGACCAGCGTCGCGACGAGTATTACCTGCCGGGTCGACGTGAGCGCGGACCCCCGCCCGCTCGACACGACTATGACCGTGACGATGATCCTGATGATTATCCAAACCCGCGAAGAGGCGACCGTGGCTTTGACATCACTCGTCGCATCCGCCTCGATGCCGCTTCGTTCGATGGTCGCCTAGATCCAAAAGCCTTCAGCGATTGGCTCCTGGACATGGACCACTACTTCGAGTGGTACGACATGAGTGATGAGCGCTGCGTCCGCTTTGCAAAGATGAAATTGATCGGGCAAGGTAAGGTGTTCTGGATTAGTGTCGAGAGAGCTCTAGAGCGGGATGGTTACTACCCCATCACCAGATGGGACGAGATGAAGGAGAGACTGAAGGAGAAGTACCTTCCCGCGTCATATCGGGATCAGCTATTTGAGCAGCTACAGAACTTACGACAGGGGACACTTACTGTCGCTGAGTACATGGCTCGCTTCGATGAGCTGGTCGTCAGGAGTGATATTTCAGAGGAACCTATTGCCACCGCCGCCCGTTTCAAGGCGGGCATTCGCTCCGATATTCGGAGAGAGTTGATTCCCCACCGCTTGGAGACGGTTGATCAGATATTCCAGCTCTCCCTCGAGTATGAGCAGTACCTTCGTTCGTCTAGTACGAGGCAGTTCACTTCCCGGACTGATTCCTCGACCTTTAGGAAGCCCGCTCCTCCCCAGACCACCACGGCCGCACCCTCGCGCATCCCCGCGGATGTGAAGGGTAAAGCCGTAGCCACTGATGGCCAGCGATCTGGGGGCATTGTATGTTTTAGATGCTCTGGCAGGGGCCACGTGGCGGCGCAGTGCCCCACGCGGACCCTGTTACTTGAGGAAGAGGAGGAACAGGGTTTAGAGGGTGAAGAGGAGGCCCCAGAGGAGGTTAGGGCTGCAGTCGAGGAAGGTTGAGAGAGTGATGCCGAGCGATCCTTAGAGGTGGGAGTGATTCAGCGCCTCCTACACACCCCACGTGTGGACGAGGACCGGCGACGCACGACCATCTTTTACACGTACTTCCCTAGCGCAGGCGGTCCCTGCAAGCTAGCCATTGATGGTGGGAGTTGCGTGAATATTGTAGCCCAGAGAGCGCTTGACCGTATGCAGGTGAAGGCAGAGCCTCACCCCCATCCGTACCGTGTCGTCTGGGTTGACAAGACGGCGATTCAGGTCACCCAGCGTTGTTTAGTCCCATCACCATTGCGTCCTTTCAGGACAAGGTCTGGTGCGATGTCATTCCCATGGACGTCGCTCACGTGTTGCTTGGCCGCCCCTGGCTTTTTGATCGTGATGTCACGTGCTTCGGTCGCTCGAACACGTGTGTCTTTTATGATAAGGGGCGGAAGATCACGTTGACGCCCACCCAGCCCCGAGATCGACCCAAGGGTGTGGTAGAGTCATCTCCGGGCACGAGCGCCTCGCGACCACTGCATATTCTGAGGCGAGGTGAGTTTCTGCGAGATAGTGCCGAGTCCGACGTCATTTATGTAGTCGCCGCTACCCAGGTTACCGAGGACGCTCCAGTCGATTTCCCACTCGCGGTGCGTCCCCTGTTAGGCGAGTTTGCGGACATTATGCCAGACGAGCTCCCCGATGAGCTGCCTCCCCCCCGGGACATTCAGCATGCCATTGATTTAGTCCCGGGAGCTTCCCTCCCGAACCTGCCTCACTACCG
Organism: Platanthera guangdongensis; assembly: GCA_039583875.1. Taxonomy (NCBI): domain Eukaryota; kingdom Viridiplantae; phylum Streptophyta; class Magnoliopsida; order Asparagales; family Orchidaceae; genus Platanthera; species Platanthera guangdongensis. The sequence goes on from CM077149.1 coordinate 132,216,280, forward strand.
TATGCACCCGGATGAGCACGCTGAGCTCAAACGGCAAGTTGACGAGCTCCTGCGGAAGCAGTTCATTCGCGAGAGCATGAGTCCTTGTGCGGTTCCCGCCCTTCTTACCCCTAAGAAGGACGGTAGTTGGCGTATGTGCATCGACAGCCGCGCCATCAATAAGATCACGGTCAAGTATCGCTTCCCCATCCCACGACTCGATGACTTACTGGATACTATGTCCGGTGCCCAGATCTTCTCCAAGATCGACATCCGCAGCGGGTACCATCAGATACGAGTTCGTGAGGGGGACGAATGGAAGACCGCATTTAAGACCAAGGACGGCCTGTATGAGTGGCTAGTCATGCCATTCGGGCTATCCAACGCCCGGAGCACATTCATGCGAGTTATGACGCAGGTGTTGCGACCCTACATGGGCAAGTTCCTGGTGGTGTACTTTGATGACATATTAGTCTACAGCCAGACTCAGGCCGCTCACCTCGACCATTTGAGACTTCTCTTTGGCACCCTCCGTCAAGAGAAGCTGTATGTGAACCTGAAGAAGTGCACCTTTCTGTCCGAGTCCGTCCACTTCCTAGGCTTTATTATTTCCTCCACGGGAGTCTCCGTGGACCCTGAGAAGGTCAAATCTATTCGAGATTGGCCTGTACCTAGGAATATCCACGAGGCTCGTAGCTTTCACGGGCTTGCCACCTTCTATAGGAGGTTTGTCCAGGGGTTCAACACGATCATGGCCCCCTTCACGAGCTGTCTCAAGAAGGGAGAGTTTCAGTGGACCCCCGCAGCCACCAGAGCCTTCGAGGAGATTAAGGAGAGATTGACGACAGCTCCCGTCCTGAGGTTACCAGATTTCAGTTGCGCCTTTGAGGTCGCCTGCGACGCGTCCGGTATCGGCATAGGTGGCGTATTGAGCCAAGAGGGACACTCAGTTTCCTACTTTAGTGAGAAGCTGAATGACGTAAAGCAAAAGTACTCGAACTATGATCGAGAATTTTATGCTATTGTCCAGTCTCTGCGCTACTGGCGACACTATCTCCTTCCCCGGGAGTTCGTGTTGTACTCCGACCACCAGGCCCTCCGTTATCTCGATTCGCAACGCAAGCTGGGCCACCGGCATGCGAAGTGGGTTAAGTATCTGCAGGATTTTCATTACGTTCTCAAGCACCGCGCGGGTGTTGAGAACAAGCCGGCCGATGCGTTGAGTCGTCGTGTCTCTTTGCTTCAGACGATGACCGCCCGCATTGACGGGCTTGAGCGCATGATCTTAGAGTATCCGACGTGCCCTGATTTTGGTGAGATTTACACCGCCATATCCCGAGATCCCCCAAACCCTGTTGAGGGATATCAGATCTTCGAGGGATATCTATACCATGGATCCCGCCTATGCATTCCCCGAACATCGTATCGTGATTTCCTGATTTGGGAGTTGCATGCGGGTGGAGACGCCGGACATTTTGGGCGCGACAAGTCTATAGCCATTGTGGAGGACCGTCTCTACTGGCCCACGCTTAGGAAGGATGTGACTAGAGTCGTCCGCCATTGCCGTATCTGCCAGACGGCCAAGGGCACGAAGCAGAACACGAGCCTATATACTCCTCTACCGGTCCCACGTCGGCCTTGGGAGGACCTTAGCATGGACTTCGTTCTTGGACTTCCCCGCACTCTTCGGAAGCACGATTCCATCTTCGTGGTGGTTGATCGCTTTTCGAAGATGGCTCATTTCATTGCATGCCGCAAAACGGCGGACGCGACCCACGTTGCATCCATTTTCATGAGGGACATTTTCCGGTTACACGGCCTTCCCAAGACCATCGTATCGGACCGTGACGTGAGATTTATGAGCTACTTCTGGAAGACCCTGTGGCTCAAGACTGGCACCACCCTTAAGTTCTCGACTGCCTACCACCCACAGACGGACGGCCAGACGGAGGTAGTAAATAGGAGTTTAGGGAACTTGTTGAGATGTCTAGTGGGTGAGCGAGTGAGTAGTTGGGACTTAGACTTGCCGGTCGCCGAGTTTGCATATAATAGCTCCGTCAATAGGACTACTGACTTGAGTCCATTTCATATAGTGTCAGGTTATGACCCCAGGAAACCCCTTGACCTTATTCCGAGCCCGTTAGAGTCTCGTCCTAGTGAGTCTGCCGATTCATTTGCCCAGCATCTGCATGAGTTGCATGAGTCGGTTCGCCGACGTATTAATATGAGCAATGAAAATTATAAAACCCACGCAGATCAGCGAAGACGAGAGCGCATTTTTAATATTGGCGAACGGGTGATGGTACGAATCCGCCCGGAGAGACTCCCTTCGGGGTCTGCCAAGAAGCTAAGCGCCAGGCGAATGAGTCCTTTCTCAGTTATTAGTCGGATTGGGACAAACGCCTACAAGCTAGATATCCCGACAACCATGGGGATTCATCCAGTTTTTAATATCGAGGATCTGACACCCTATTACGAGCCTCATGACTATGGGGACCCGAGCAGTGGAGGTGCGCCACCTTCTTCCCTCTTGCCCGCCTTCCCCACCGCCCCACCCACACCAGTTGGCCACCACAGCCCGCCCACTACTGACACCCTTTCCCCTGGGAGTTCGTCGTCATTGGTACCACCCGCCGGCATCACCACTCACACCAGATCCCACCATGAGAGACGAGAGCATCACGGAGATCAGATCCCACCAGATTGTTCCCACCACGGACGGGCCGCGCCTTCGCTACTTGGTTCATTGGCGGGGTCGTACAGACGCTGACGACGCTTGGATACTACCGACAGAGCTTGATCGACTTGCCCCCGGACTTCGACTCCAGTACGATCGTCTCCATTCCTCGGAGATGAATGCCTTTCAGTCGGGGGGAGTTGATGGGAATCCATCGGATCGTGCACATGATGGGGCGGGACCCACGTTCATTTATTCCCGCCGGAAGACGTATCACCGATCCGACCCCGCGGTTGCGTCCGGCACGTCGCCGCGAATCAGAATTATATATTTATGTATTTTTTTTGGACGCGTACTTATTTTATTTAAGGGCAAACCCACCGGCCAATCATAGCCGTTGGATGGGATGCCCTCATGCTTGTTTTCTTATAAATAGGACTAGTGGCTGATTTTAGGTTTTCATTGCTGAAGTTGGAGAGTCTCTTCCCTACTTCCGGTGGTCTCCCGCGGTGCCGACGCCGTGGACCCTTGGTGCCGACGCCTTGGGGTAAGTTTTCCTCTTCCTCTCCCTCACTTTTCCTTCCCATCCAGGCCGCCAACCCCTCCCTGTTTTTTCCGCCCAGCCTTTGCCCCCCCCCCCCCCCCCCCCCCCCCCCCCCCCCCCCCCCCCCCGCTGTCCCCAATCCAGGCCGCCAGCCCCCTTCCTCCCTCCGCCCAGATCCGGCCGCCGGAACCCCTCCATCTCCTCCCTACCCAGGCCGACCATCCTTCCCAGCAACCCGCCGCCTGGAATCAGCCACCCGCCCCCTTTTCCACCTCCTACCAGCCCGCCAACGCTCCGTCTCCACCCCAACTCCGTGGATCCACCCTTCCCGAGCCGGATCCGGCCATCTAGTACCGGATCCGTCCACCCGAGCCCGGATCCGAGCGTATTCATCCGGATCCGCCCGTTTTCGTCCCGATCCCTTCTCCCACCACCCAAAACAGCCCCTCCCCGTCATTTCCACCTCCGGCTCCACCACCCGCACCCGATATACGCCACCCGCACCCTCCACTTCCATTGCCCGAAATCAGCCCCTAGTCTTGAGTTTTTTTTTTGTGATTGTGGTGTACTATTTCTGGATATTATTATTGGAGATCTCATATTTGTTTGGAGTTAGTTTGTGGCATTTTGTATCAATTGATTATTAACCTGCAGGTGGATTCATTCGCCGCACGCTTCGCTTCTGGCCCTCCGAGCGCAGGAAATCCAACTAAGAAATTTGCCAAATATTAAAATAAACTCTTGTTGTAGTTATTTGTTTGTGGCGTTGCTATTTTCATTGCTCTATTAATCCGTTGCATGAACCAGTTGTTGTGTTGCATCTAGAGCCTAAGTGGTGCACTTCATAGCCTACCCTACATCAGCATCCCATGGTCTTGAACCCTTTGCTCAGACTCACTAAAATCAATGTCCACACGCGATGGATGCCGACGAATGAAATTATGTAAACAAATAGTGGCGATCACAATAGCTACTTGCTTGTCGAAACGATAGCTTGACATGTCCCTCAGTATGACCCATTTCTTTTTCCAAACACCAAACGATCGTTCTATCACACTTCTTAGGGAAGAGTGTGCGTGATTGAAAATCTCTCGATCTCCTTCGGCTCGCCGACCACCACGAGCAAAGTCTGGTAGATGATATCGCGTATCTTGATACGGTTTCAGATATACTCTTTGCAAAGGATAACCAGAATCCTCTTTATTAAAATGTGTGGTTGGCCGATTCCCAAATTCTATCTCTTTAATACATATGTCACAGAAAAGCATGATAGTTGTATTGTCCCAAAATGCGTCCACACCACCATCTTTAGATTTTCCCATCTTTAGAAAATAAAATAAGTTAATTTTTAATGAAAACACACACATACATAGAACAACACACACACACACACAAACAAACATACCCTACACACACAAACATACACACAAACACACACACACACACACATAACAACACACACAAGCATATCACACACACACACACACAAACAAACATACCACACACACACACACACAAACATACCACACACACACACACACACACACACACAAGCATATCACACACACACACACACAAACAACATACCACACACACACACACACACACATACAAACACACACACGCATATCTCACACACACACACAAACAAACATACCACAAACACACACACACACAAACACACACACAAACATACACACACACACACAAACATGTCACACACAGTCACACACACACACATACAAACATGCCACACACAAACATACCACACACACACACAAAACAAACATTTAACACACACACAGCACAAACACATACACAACACATCACAACACACACACACACAAAAAGAGAAAACGAAAAATCTAACGTGAAATATGGAAGAAATCAAAAACCCTAAAATTGAAAAGGAGGAGAAGGGGTATACCTGCTCGGGTCGGTGGAGAAATTTCTGGAGTCGTGCGGGAAAGAGCCGGTCGTCGTCGTCGGGGAAGAAGCCGGCTCATCGTCGGGGAAGAAGGCGTCGGATGTGTCGGGGAAGAAGCCGGCTCGTCGTCGGGGAAGAAGCCGGCTCGTCGTCGGGGAAGAAGGCGTCGGATGTGTCGTTGGGCGAGGAGAGGTGCGTGAGGAGAGCGATCCGTGAATCTGCGCTTCGACGGCTCCAACGAGCCGGTCGTCGTCAGGATCTCGAGCTCTCGTCCTCGTCGCGCTCCGCTCGAGCTCTAGGGTTGCGGCAGAAAGCAAAGGTTGCGGCTGAACGCAATAATTTCCAGCGGTTCGTGATCAATAGGAAGCCGCGAAATTTTAGAAACGGCGGTTCTAGAAACAGCAACGCCAAACATAGCTTATGCGTAAAATGCCGGTGCATTTCAAACGCACCGTAGGCAAAAAGCCCAACCAAACGCCACCTAAATACACACTCAAAATAATAAAATAAAATACACAAATAAACAAACGACAATCCCAATGCGCTCTCTATCTTGGATTGCTGAACTGATCAACACCTCCTGCGCAAATATATGAATGTGGGCCCCTCCGATTGGTGGCCTTTAGTATGGTGCCGAACTCCATCAACTCTCCCCGACTGAAAAGCATTCATCTCCGATGAATGAAGATGATCGTACTGATGTTGAAGATTTGGGGGAACGTCTATCAAGTTCCACCACAGACATCCAAATATCATCAAATATGGGGCGTCCACTCTAGTGCACCAAGTAACCGCAAGAGGGACCGTCTGCGGTGGAAATGCACTCATGCACCACAATATCAGTAATATGCTCAGCCCTCACCTCTCGTGTTGGTGGATCCAGAAGAACCGGTTGAATCATTGGTGCTGCGGGCAAGTCCGCATGTGTTTGCCCAAGGTGGCCAGGGAAGGGTAGGCTGTAAGCCTGTAACAAGGAAGGTGTAGGAAGTGGCTCAAGGTATGAATCCCTATGCTCGAGAGGCTCAAAGTACGGTGTTAAGTTTTCAAGATTAAACACAAGATGAATACCCATATCTGCTGAGAGGTTGACCTTATAGGCATTTTGATGCAACCCAAGTTTGCATTTTTATTTTATTTTATTCACAATATTTTTATTTGAGTTGCACACGCCTTTGCACATTTTATATGTTAGCTTTCACACATGTTTGTATCGAACATGTGACTCGCGCTCTATCGTTCGACTTAATTGTGTGACCGGCCAATAAGATCATGAATGAAAATGTCCGTTAAATTAGGACTAGCATTAGTAAAGGAAACCAAGTATTTTTAAATTAAGTATTTCATATTATTTACAATATAATAACTTTGAAATTAAAGTTATCTTTGTAATTTTTGGTGGGGGAATACCTAAAGTTCTCATTGTCCTTTCAAGCCTCCTCATATTCATTTATTTCTTTCCCCCCCCCCCCCATTTAAAGAAAACAAAAGCCTTATTTATTAAAGAAAACCTTCCCCCTTCCCATAGTTGGCCTCCACCCATTAATATCCCCTTAATTTAATATGCATTAATATTAAAGTTAAAATCCTTTCTGAAACCTATTTGGCTATTTTATAAAGCAACAAATTCCCAATGTAAATGGCAGTTGGAAGAAAAAGTCAAAACAAAGATTTCTCTGTGTTCCGACCTATCCAGTCGAACCTGCTTCCCGTCTGCAAGCACTCGAGCCTCGCCTCCACCTCCCGCGCCTCTCCCGACATTCGACAACGCCTCCTCCTGCGCGCCCCGTTTCAGACTAGTCCTCAGACCTCGCCCAACTCTGATCTGACGACTCCAGCGCTCAAATTTCACCTTCCAGGCGGTCAAACCTCCACCCGTTTGCTTCTTCGTCTTCATCCAAAACTCCTCCGCTTCTGATCGGCCCCCAATTAGTTTTCTCGTTCCCTTCCGACCTCTTCGAATTTTCGTGGGTAATGCCAAACTCTAGTTGTGGAAATATAGCTTCCTTGGGCCGCCGACTTGCACCACCATTAAGAGCACTCGAGGAATTCTCCTTAGTGCCTCTTGGTATATCCCTCAACTTATCTTATGTCTCGTTAATTATTAGTATAATCTTATGCTTTAATTTCGTGATCTTAATTTTCAGAGCTTGCTTGCTTAATCTAACATTATCCCTATTTGGCGTTTGCTTAAAAATTATGTTCCCTCTTTTCCGTCGTTGAAAGACTTGTGGATGATTTAGCTATATTGTTAAACACATGCGAACGTTATACATTTATGGGCGGTTATGACCGCTCGGGCAGTTATCGATAGAAATTGTTCGTGAAAATTTGAAAAGCGCCGCACAATTTAATGTTAAACTTAAATTTTAATTTTTTAAATTAATTCGTGAATTTTATAATACATCGAATTTGTTCCAATTTTCCTTATAATCGTATAAAGGCCCATTCATTTCAGTTGTAGCTTCTTAGCGATTTCTTTCGGGAGCCTCTCCATGCGAAGTCAGATCATGACTTGCTCGCATAGCCGAAAATGCTGCTCACGCTAGTGTTTATTTGCCCGCGCTTTATATAATTTATTTATGCTGGCAATCTTCTTCCGGATCATTTCATGGAGTTCATATATGTGATGAATGAAAGACTCGATTGACTCACTTGATCACTACTCTAAGGGAATATGGGCAAGGTCAATAGGATTCCTAGGCTCGTAACCTGACACTATATGGAATGGAATCATCCCAGTAGACCTATTGATGGAACTATTGTATGCAAATTCAGCTACTGGTAATATAGAATCCCAAGCCGATGGGAGGTCACCAACTAGACACCGCAAAAATTCCCCAAGCTCCTATTAACGACCTCGTTCCGACCGTCGGTCTGTTGGTGATAGATAAGCGGTAGTTAACTTCAAAGTCGTACCGGTCTTATGACATAACATTCTCCAAAAATAACTCAAAAAGCGAACGTCACGGTCGGACATTATGGATTTGAGTAATCCGTGTAATAAAAAAGTATCTTTCATGAACATGGCTGCCACATGAACTGCTTCAACGGTCTTGCGGCAGGCAATAAAGTGAGCCATTTTTGAAAATCGGTCCACCAATACGAAAATAGAATCGTTCTTCCTCAGGGTGCGAGGAAGGCGTAATACAAAATCCATGCTGATGTCGACCCAAGACTGGTGTGGGACCGAAAGAGGAGTTAAATCCAAACGCATACAATATCAAAATATCGATCCGAATGCATCAACGGAGTCAGATCGTCGATCCGGAGATGCCGTATATGGCATGTGGACAATCGGCTTCGAACGGGCACAAAACTCGTCCTCCGTCATCAATCCGCGTCGCCCTTCGGCGTCAATAATTTCCTCCACCAACCTGGAAATAACTGCTTATTAAACACTTAGCTATTCTACCGACCAAGTGATGTTTTTACCTCATCTTGGGCTAGGTTTCATTCGCCAAAGAACTGAACTTCATTTTTTAGATGAAACATTTAACTATTATAACAAGTTAATATCGAGGAAACCTTTATGATACATTTCAATGGAAATGGCTATGCTGCTACATTTAGCAATATTACTTATTTAGTTGTAGTTCTAACTTATAATTTGTTTTGAACTTTCAGATCTATATATTGTGGCTACTTATGATACATGCATCTCATTCAAACGTTTAATACACTTTCTGTGGATTAGTCAGTGTTAGGTTGCAGAGAAACTTTTTCCTGGTGTTCACATGGCTTGCATGACATCAGATATCAGGTTCAAGAAGATACGACTTCAGCATTTGAGGTACTTTGTTTAATTTTTATCATGTTGATCCTTTCATTAAATTTTACTGTATTCCTTTTGATAACTGAAAAATTGCTGAAAGTGTCAAAATTGTGTACTTTAGCTGGCGTACTTTTTCTTCCCTACAAACTTTCTTTTAGTCACATGTAATGATTCTTTGCTTCTTGTGGCATGGTCAGAGAGTTACGTTTGTGGCAGATATCTAATTTATTTTTGTGTTGAAGTTTATTAAGAGCGGAAAGTTGAATTCAGATACAGTGATAGACCATTCATACCTTTCATCTTAATGTTTCTTGTGCTTTCTTATTGATGTTTTATATAATTTTTAACCCTGCTAGATTAAACACTTTCAGTCATCGGTGTTATTCATTAGTTTGCCCATACTTTTACAATGTTTGAAATCACATGCAACTAATATAACACTTGAATTCTTTCATTGAGATAAAGTAAATGATTCTACAATGTACATATACTCATTCAGTTCAAGTTACAATGTACATAAAAAACATATTTCATATGGGGTTAGCCATATCAACCAGAGTACATGCACCAGAGATCATGTTGATCCATTTCACTTAAATTTTACTGTATTCCTTTTGATAACTGAAAAATTGCTGAAAGTGTCAAAATTGTGTGATGGGGTTGTAATTTAGCTGGCGTACTTTTTCTTCCCTACAAACTTTCTTTTAGTCACATGTAATGATTCTTTGCTTCTTGTGGCATGGTCTGAGAGTGACGTTTGTGGAAGAAATCTAATTTATTTTTGTGTTGAAGTTTATTAAGAGCGGAAAGTTGAATTCAGATACAGTGATAGACCGTTCATACCTTTCATCCTAATGTTTCTTGTTCTTTCTTTTTGATGTTTTATATAATTTGTGTAGAAGAGAGAAATGAAAATATGAAGTGCAAGTTTTATTCATCCACATAGGGGCAATATATATGAACTACAACATGACACCCAACACCGATAGGCGGTGTGAGACTAAACTCAACATATAGAAAATACTAACTCTAACAATTTGTAACCCTGCTAGATTAAACACTTTCAGTCATCGGTGTTATTCATTAGTTTGCCCATACTTTTACAATGTTTGAAATCACATGCAACTAATATAACACTTGAATTCTTTCATTGAGATAAAGTAAATGATTCTACAATGTACATAAACTCATTCAGTTCAAGTTACAGTGTACATAAAAAACATATTTCATATGGGGTTAGCCATATCAACCAGAGTACATGCACCAGAGATCCCTCATGATCTGTTCTCGCCGTAATTATATTTTTGGTGCCCCCCTGATCATGTTAAGAATTAATATATTTCATATGGGGTTAGCCATATCAACCAGAGTACATGCACCAGAGATCCCTCATGATCTATTGTCATCGTAATTATATTTATGATTATCGGTGGACGATTGCCCCCCCCCCCCCCCCCCCCCCCCCCCCCCCCCCCGATCATGTTAAGAATTATCTTTAAGCACATGTGGCCAGCCTTCTCAATCCATTGCCTCCCCTCCTTGTGTCTTCACCAGCTGACCTCTGTATCTCATGCAGTTGTAGGCCACTCAGATGTTTCTTAGCCCATAAATAACCTCTCTAGTCAGTAGTACTGGCCCACTCAACCATCTCTTTAGCCAGCTGCCCCTGCAACCTGACAACTCTAGCCGGCTATAACCCCCTCTCCAGCCAGCTTGTAACCATAACTGCAAATTACCTTTATCCCATATCTTCGGCACCTGGCCTCATGGGCCAATCGAGCTCACATTCACTTCGCCTTTACCTCTTCCACACTTATTGTAACCCAACCTTATCTCCAACACCACCCAAGCCTACCTCCACCCTAAACTATAAGCCCCACCTTCTTGTTCGCAATCATAGTTGACCCATATCTCAGTCTATCTCCAATAGCCGTTTCTCACCTGCCCTCATTACTCAGTGAGTTTTTGTATAGGTAGTTTTATTTTCGTATTGTTGTACAGAACCACCCAAATTGCTTTATGATGTTCCATTTATTATGTTTGTCTCTTTCTTTCATTGAACAAGCCAGACTCGTATAAGTGCTTTGCATTAGAGTAGCACTCTCAATCTCTCATTAGTGTACGACCATTGCTTGTAGCTTTTATCTGAAATAATTGCGTTCAAGTGTTACTGTCTCCTAAGTTTTCACGATTATTTTATTAATGCAATCACATGTCAGTTATTCCTGCATAATGAATCGTATAAAGGAATTGCATTAGAGTTTAGTTGTTAACTATGCTCATTGATTGCGTATACGAATGCATATTCACATAAATGTTTGTCCTTATAGCCTTGTCATACCCAGTTGACTAGTTCTACTACGTAGATGATGAATGCCAAATTTCAGAAACTCCTTTTTGTTTGGTTCACTCAAATCGTTACACGTTTAGATAGCCTTAACATCCAATTATGAATTTTGACCATTAGAGTTGATGCATTGAATGCCCCTAGGAGTTAGAGTCCAACCACTTTTTATTAGCGAGACCCCACACGATCTTTACTTGTCGCTTCATCCCCCAGAAAACTCCTACATCCACTTGCTCTACTCCCTTCAGCCACTGTCATCCCTATAGACGACATCTACTCCCCTTGTATAGCTACCCGCCTTTGTTCTTGCACCTGTGTAAGAAACAATTTTGTACAACTACAATCCACTCTCTCCCCTCCAGCCTCAACTGCAGATGTGCCCTTCTACCTTTGACCATTTCCCATCACTTCTTTGAAAATGAATTTGCATTAAATAACGAAAAAAAGATACAAACTAAAGCAAAGGTAAAATGTTATCTAGATCGTTCTTGACAAGCTCAAGAAATTCTGGATTAATACAAACTAAAGCAATCCAAAGAAAAGGAGAATGCAAAAAAAATCTGGTGTAGAAGTCAACCCGTTACGTGCCCTAGATTGCAGTGGGAAGGAGGCGGCAAATACAAGGGGGGCTAACCCGAAAATTAGGAAGAAGATGATGAGAACTAGAGAGAGAGAAGCTTGAGAGAAAAAATAGAACTTGATTAATACTTGCATAAGAGTTACATGACCCCAAGGGCCCTATATATAGACGTCGATGGCATAACGGTAAATATCAACATTCATCAAATAATAAAAACATTTAAACGCTTCGACAACCATGACTCGATACAACATGACTCAACTCGACATATAAATAATAATCATAACATAATAAGAGATAACTGACGGATGATCCGTAACACTCCATCCTCCCTTGACAACGAGCTTGACCCCAAGCTCGAACTCCACTTTGATGGTCAGATCATCTGACATCTTGATCTCCCGCCAGAATAGTGCTTGATGGCGCCGAGCGGCGACAACAGTGTTGGTGAGTAGTGGCGGCGCCGTCGTAAAGACGTGCTGCCGAGGGAATGACTTCTGCAAGGTCGGTGGAGCAGTGGTGAGTAGCAACAGTATGGAGGTCGAAGAAGCGATGAACGACGGCAAAAACGGATCCGTCGGGGTCATCGGAGCATGGCCTGGCAGAAGAGGCAGTGATGTGGCCGGAGGAATCAGTAGAGCGGGTGCCGACGGAGCAAGAGCCAGCAGAAGAGGCGACGATGCGTCCGGAGGCAGCAGAACTGAGGACCGAAGTGGAGGTGGAAGGGCGGCCTGTGGAATTGGAGTCGGGGATGACATGGTAATAACCGACCGAAGAGGCAGCGAGGGGGCGAGGGCCAGCAGTTGTGGAATGGTGGCCACGAAAGTAGACAGTGGTGGTGTGTCGACGGCCCGCGACGAAAGTAAGAAGTGCAGAGTGGTGGATGGCAGAACACATGCCGACAACAATGATAAGGAAGGCCGTGGGGTTGCAGTTCCCAAAGTAGATGGTGGTGGCGACTGCTCGAGAGGGATTGGTGGGGGTGGAGGTGGAAGCTGCGTCAAAATGTTGACGGTGGAGTCCAAAAGTGAGGATGGCAGTGATATCTGGGGAAGTGGGCCCCCGAAATATCGAGCGAGATCTGCCAGAAAACGTGCGGTGTTGGCGGCGAGGGTCGCCTCAAGCTTCAAAAGACGCGCACGAGCGGAGGTCATCTCGGCGACGTTTAAATCCATAATGATAGAGAAAATGTTTTTATAATTAATAAATTAATCAAAAAAAGTGATCAATAAATTAAGAATAAAATCAAATTAAACTTTGCTGTGAGGGGATGAGTAGATGGGACGGGAGGCTCTAGGAGATGGGAGATGGTGTGCAGCAGGGGAGAAGGTGGATGTACTTTAAGGAGAAATATAATTAAAGGGACCCGCGTCGATACGATGAAGGTGTGCTGGACGGGACCTGCATGGGGCTCGAGGAAAACCAACGGCTTAGGTTGCACCGGAAGATGATGGGAGATACGCGCACACCCAGTCGTTGGAGACGTTGTGGCTGTCGCCGGAGGAAGGAACCCCGGTGTTGGAAGTCGAGGAGGCGGTGGAAGTCGGAGGAGTTGGAAGTCGAGGACGGAATGGCGTCTGCTGGAGTCAAGGAAGCAGAGAGGTACGAGATGCGCTGGGAACATGCTGTGCAGGGCTCGAACAGCTCAAAAAAGGCAGGGGACAGCGGTGCGGAGGGGTCGTGGATGGCCACGACGGAGGTCGTGGACGTCGGGGGTCCTCAGACTGGAGGTTGCGAGCAGAGCTAGTGTCAGCGAAGGCAGCGTCGTCCCCAGAGGATGAATGGAGTGAAGTTACGGCTTTATTAAATTTTTTTTTGGAATAGCACTGCCTGTTGTGTGCGAAGGCAGCAACTAAATTTTGGGTTGTGGGTGTCGCGTGCGGGGAGAACTCACTGGTCGGAGGGGAGGAAGGATCTCCGATACCAAGTTGTTACGTGCCCTAGATTGTAGTGGGAAGGAGGCTGCAAATACAAGGGGGGACTAACCCTAGAATGAGGGAGAAGACGAGAAGAACGTAACTAGAGAGAGAAGCTAGAGAGAGGAAATAGAACTTGATTAATACTTGCATAAGAGTTTCATGACCCCAAAGGGCCCCATATATAGGCGTCGATGACATAACAGTAAATACCAATTTTCATCAAATAATAAAAATGCCTAAACGCTTTGACAACTATGACTCGACTCGACATATAAATAATAATCATAACATAATAAGAGATAATTGACAGATGATCCGTAACACAACCACACGATTCGCCTCCCTTGGGTCATGATGAAATAGCACCTGAGTGAAAGTGTGAAACCCAAGAGGAAAGCAAGGTCCTCCACACGGGTAGTGCTGACCCGCGGACCGCTCTTGGTTCTGGCTTGGCAATAGCCAATTAAGGGTGCGTTTGAGAACCCAGTGAGCCTCCTTTCCAGTCTAAACAGAACGAAAAGCGGGTGTTTGGCGTGCATCTCCCCTTTCAGAACTGGTCCCAGGAGCTCCACCCGCCTTTACAGGCCGACCGTTCCTATTTTCCGCCATTAATAGCATGCAATTAGCGTTAGTTTTTCCGCTGCAGTTTTCGCCATTAATGGCCGTTCCTGTTATCCGTTGCAGTTTCCGCCATTAATGGCTGGCAAGGAAGCCGAAGCATAGGAAGAAGATGAGTAGTTCCATCTCCTCCGCCATTAATCACCTACGCTAGAGCAAATATTGATGTTCTGCTCTGCTGCCAGCGTTCATCACCGGGAATTAACTCTGCTATAGGTGTGGGCGGGGAAGATGGAGGTGAAAGTAAATTAGTTAATATAATAGTAAAAGTAAATTAATATATAATAATAGTAAAAGTAAATTATAATCCCTGTCCGCTCATCTGATCGAGAATCTCTCTCTTTTTCCTTGCTATCATCTGCTGGTAACTGGAATCAACAATATGATGGTGAGGAAATATCCAGAGTATAACACCTCTCTACGAATCTCCCTGTCTTGCTATTAGCCCTAGGCTTTCACACACAGTACCATTCTATGGTCTCTTTGCTTGGGTTCCTTCCTTTCTGGACGTATTGATACCAAAAGTCACAGGTGGCGAACTGAAACATCTTAGTAGCCAGAGGAAAAGAAAGCAAAAGCGATTCCCGTAGTAGCGGCGAGCGAAATGGGAGCAGCCTAAACCGTGAAAACGGGGCGCGCTGTGCTCTCCTTTGCCCCGATTCTTGTTTTACACTCTTTCGTACGGAAACCATGTGCTATGGATCGAATCCGTAGTCACTTTATTCCCTAAACAACTGATTCAAAGAGCTAAGACTGGGTTAAGCATTCCAAAGTTCTAATAAAGAAACTACTTGATTCAGTCAGCCGCTTCCCTTGTAGTCATCAGCTTGTTCTTGACAGATCCGATCGGTTTAGATCGGGAAAATCGTACAGAAACCATGTGCTATGGCTCGAATCCGTAGTCAATCCTATTTCCGATCGGAGCAGTTGACAATGGAGGTGAGTAAAAGCAGTTGGGCTTTTAGGGGGCAGTCCGTAGAGAACGAGGACTTCGAAGACCTGCTTCCGGGTCGAACAATCGGATAGGAGCTCTTCAGAGAATCGACTCTTTGAAAGCGAAGCGAGAACTCTTCTCTTTTCCTGCAAGACGAGACTAGAAAGTCTCAAATCACGATGAAGGAGAAAGTAGGTAATGCAATTCGTACTCGAAGGGGATGGGCCGAGGGGGTGTGGGTAGCCCCCGTCTACCACAGAGTGTTCTTCCCACTTCAACGTAGATGAGCTGACTTGGGCTCTTCTTTCCATGGGCTGTAGAGATCCCACATGTGACTCCTCCTCACTTAGCTTGGCTGTGAGAGAGTTGAGGGCCTTCATCTTTGGGCATTCCCTTGTTAGGTGCATTGCATAGGAAACAATTACGGAGCTTGTCCCCACCTTCCTTTCTCTTGTCCCCACCTTCCTTTCACTTCTTCGGGCTTCTCTTGAATCGAGAAAGAGGTTTGATTTTACATCTTTTTTATATATAGTTGGATATATATAAGGTATCCCCCGGATAATTCCAATCGATGCAATTTGATGTCTGACTCGGGCCTATATGTCCTTGTTTTGGGTGGAGTGAGGAAGGTGTAAGATAGAAGGAAATTCTCAAAAAATCTGCGTGACTCCAGGGCAACAGGGTTTTGTTTTCTTCCGGCAAGAGAACGCTCTCTTTTCTTTACCCGAGGGAACAAGTTTAGTTCAGCCAATCTAATTGATTGAATAAGTTAAGTAGAAGGGAAGTTTTCTTCCATTTTGTTTCACAAGGAATCAGAAGTTAGAGTACCCCTGATAAAGGGGCTTGACTTTCAGTCAATTCACTCGTTCTGTCGTCTCATTTCAGCTTTCAACCGCATTTCCACCACGATCTTTCTTCAAACGAGAGGTTTTGGCTAGCCGTTCACTCACTCTCGATGGTCTGCCATTTAGTTCATTCGTTGTAGCACAGCGAATAAGGTGTCATTCTTAGTCGAAAAAGATTGGGCCAAGTTTCATTGCAATCAATTTAGGATAACAAACGACAATTGCTTAATTATACGAGTTTACCTACCTTCACTCGAATAAATCGGTGAGGAGGTCTTCCCAATTTCCAATTATCTTGATGTGTCTCCAGATCATAATCTTTGTAAACTGGGCTATCTTGATAGCGTGCCTCTTTAATCAATTGATCCGAGACCCGAGACCCGGATTCCTCTCTTTCCAAGAATGAACGCTCAGACCTTCCAAATGACCCGGCCTCCCTGGCTCTTTCACCGTCCAGGCTCTCTTCTATTCTGGTTCATGGTTTATCTTGGCTATATGGTTTATCTGGGGGGGAATATTTTCGGGATGTTAATGAGCAAGCCGTACTTCTATTCATCGACAATAATAAAAGTAATAATATAATTTAATATCTGTATAAGATATTTTAAGAAAATTAAATTATATTTAGTAAAATGTAATTTAATATATAATAATATATTTCGATAAATTAATTAATAATTGTTAGAAAAGCCCATTTAGTCTAGGCCCATTATGTATTTATTATTGTTTTTCTCTCTCCTCTTTAGTCCCACATCATGTATAGGACCTTCCTCTCTCTTTCTCTCATCTATATTTGTACTCATTCTTTGTATTTTATACAAGTGAACATATATATAAGGTTGACTTTCTCCTTCTCTACATGGTATCAGAGCCATCAATTCTCCTTGAGCGGCTTCCCTCTTCTTAAACCGCACAACCCGCGTGGTCTTCTTCCCTGCCTGCGGCCTGCTGCGGCCTGTTCTTCTGTCCGCTGCCCGCTCGGTCTCCTGCGGCCTGCCTCCCTGTCCGCTCCGCTCCTCTTCTTCCGCTTCCTCTTCTTCTCCGTGGTTCCACCCCTCCCCTCAGGCATCTTATAGCCTCCCCCCTCTCTCTCGTCGGGTCCACCTCTCCCTTTTTCTCCTCTAGACCGCTCTCTCTCGCGGCCTGTTCCAGCCTGCTGCGGCCTGCGTCTCTCGCGGCCTGTTTCTTCTCGCTGCGGCCTGCTTCTCTCCCGACCTGCTCCAGCTCGCTGCGGCCTGCTGCTCTCGCGGCCTGTTCCATCTCGCTGCGGCCTGCTTCTCTCGCGGCCTGATCCAGTTCGCTGCGGCCTGCCTCTCTCGCGGCCTGCTCCAGCTCGCTGCGGCCTGCTGCTCTCGCGGCTTGTTTCATCTCGCTGCGGCCTGCTTCTCTCGCGACCTGATCCAGCTCGCTGCGGCCTGTCTCTCCTGCGGCCTGCTCCAACTCGCTGCGGTTTGTTCCTGGTTGCTGCGCTCTGTTCTCTCTTTCCGCTTGAGTCTTCTCTACTCGCGGTCTCTTCTCTCTGCCCGCTGCTGGCCTCCTGTTTCTCTGACCGCTGCTGTGCTCAGCCAGACCGTGCGGACTGTTGTCTTCCCGCATTTAAGTCGCGGTCCTCTCCTCTTTCCTATCCGCGCGGCTTGTCTCTGTCCGCTGCGGCCTTCTCTCTCCCGGCCTCCGCCTTTGGTCGCGGCCTCCTCCTGCAGCTGGTGTCTTCCCATCGTGACTGAGCGGTCTCAGCTCTAGTCGCGCGGTTTCCTTTGTTGACCGGTCAGTTCTCCTAGCCGCTTCTCTTCTTCATGGCCTCTTCTGTTGATGC
Organism: Platanthera guangdongensis; assembly: GCA_039583875.1. NCBI lineage: Eukaryota > Viridiplantae > Streptophyta > Magnoliopsida > Asparagales > Orchidaceae > Platanthera > Platanthera guangdongensis. The sequence goes on from CM077149.1 coordinate 132,234,235, forward strand.
TGTCGGCACGGCGGTTCCTCCTGCTGACCGCCCGACCTCTCTCCCGGAAGTGCGAGATGAGCTCCGTATTACTACTCTGACCGGCAAAAAAAATTTTGTGGAATGGGCGCACTCTGTTCGTTGTGTCCTGCAATCCAAGAAACCGGGTTTCGGTTCAGCTCACTTGACCTAAGACGTTATTTTGGTACTGCTACTGATGATTGGTTACGCAATGATGGTCGATAGGTGCAGTTTTACATGGATCCTTAATTCTCTTGATTTCTTGGCGAGTCTTATCGCCTGGCCATGTATCATGAGACGGCCAAGGACATGTGGGACGAGCTCTATACCCTTTACTCTGGCTTTAAGGATAGTCTCCACATCATCTGTTCATGAATTGCTAGAATTCCCATGGTACAGATTATCAAGCCATGCTCTTTATGCCAGGCCCTTGATAATTGCGGTGGCGCGATACCGATCTGACCTCCTTATTAGTGGAGGACTGCTATGATATAAAACACTTTAATGGCTAACGGTCTCTGGTCGAGACCGTTTGTATAAACCGAAAACTGATCGCAGCCTCAATTACACTCTGGACGTCTGCTGCTGCCCAACGTGCCCAATCAAGACGACCAATGCTGTGGGTCTATAGCCATGATGACATGGCCCTCGGGTACCGCTCATCAGGTCTTTACAGTGTACTGTGGCCATCACATCATCTCAGTCCTCTACTGTTACTCCGTCTTTCTCAGATGTGTGCTCGATGCTTCTCAAAGTATCCCCGCCTCCGGATGTGCCCGGGCCTCCTTCTCCGGCCCTTGTTCAGCAAGCCCCTGCTCCTTTATTGCCTCTTCCATCTTCCGCTCGTGGAGGCCGCTCTGATTCTCGGGGACGTGGTCGGGGTGGACGGCCTCGACCTAAGTGCTCCTTCTGCGGCAAAGACGGGCATCTTGAAGCCACGTGCTATCGCAAACATGGTCGCCCTCCTTGTCCGCAGACCTCTGTTGCTGCCACCGACCCCTCTCCCACTCGTACTGACCTCGACAAGATTCGTCTTCAGCTCCAGCATCTTCATGGACTGCTTAGCCGCCCGCCTGCCTCGGTTGCCTCCGCTGCCTCCATCTCCAATGAAGGTATCGCATGCCTCTCCTCTGGCCCGCGATGAATCCTTGATTCTGGTGCCACTCATCACATCACCTCTGTTCAGCCGCCTCAGTACTTGTCTTCACCTCACCCGAAGTACATTACTGTGGCCAATGGGCATCTGTCCCTGTCTCTGGATGTGCTGATATTTCTCTCACCTCTTCTCTCCTACGCTCGGCTCTTCACATTCCAGGGTCTCCTTTCAATTTCCTTTCTGTTGGTCGCCTTACTACTGATTCTAATTGCTCCATAACCTTTACTTCCTCTTCTTTTCTGATACAGGATCAACAGACGCGGACTATCATTGGTAGGGGGCGACTGCAGAACGGACTCTACCTTCTTGATGACTCTCCTACTCTCCTCGCCTCTCTCTCCTCTTCGGATTGGCATCGACGTCTTGGTCATGCTCCTCTTCTAGTCCTCCAGAAGGCTCTCCCAGATGTATCTCTTCCTGCATTTCAGTGTGAAACATGTATTTTTGGCAAACAACCACGTTCATCTTTTCTTCCCATTGTACTCGGAGCTCCGCTCCTTTTGTTTTGGTACACTCCGATATATGAGGTCCGTACAAAATTACTAGTTTTGGTACACTCCGATATATGGGGTCCGTACAAAATTACTAGTATTTCTGGCTACCGGTACTTTCTTACTTTTATTGATGATTACTCTCGCATGACGTGGTTGTATCTCTTACGCGATCGTTCTGAGCTTCCCCGCGTCTTCCGGGCCTTCATTCTTGAGACTCACACTCAATTCTCTGCGCCCATTCGTACTATTTGTACTGACAATGCGCGCGAGTACACTAGTCATGATTTCGCGACCCTCTGCTCTGAGTTCGACATTCTTCACCAAACCTCGTGCGCGTATACTCCACAACAGAATGGTGTCGCCGAGCGCAAGAATCGTCACCTTCTTGATGTAGCTCGCTCCCTTATGCTTCAAATGCAGGTTCCCAAACCTTACTGGACCTTCGCGCTCTCCACGACCTGTTTTCTTATCAACCGTCTACCATCTTCCATCCTCCAGTATGCTACTCCTTTCGGCCTCCTCTTTCCCTCCACTCCGCCTTTTCCTGTTACTCCCCGGATTTTTGGGTGTACTTGCTACGTTCACTGACTTGGTCCCTCTACCGACAAGTTGGATCCCCGTGCAGCCAAACATATCTTTGTCGGCTACTCGCGCACTCAAAAGGGTTATGTGTGTTATTCGCCTACTACCCGCGAGGTGACTGTCTCTGCGGATGTCACTTTCCGCGAAGGTCTTCCCTTCTTTTCTGCTCTGGATATCGCTCCTGGTCCAGACCCCGTCGTTCGTCCTGTCATCCCTGCTCCCCGTTCCTCATCATCTCCTCCTCCTGCACTGCCTCCGGTCAGTCCACCTCCACCTGTTATCCGGGTCTATTCTCGTCGCTCTCCTCATCCCGTTGCCCCTGCAGTCGGCTTCGACCTCTGCTGCTCCGCTACCTGCTGCTCCGGCTCCCGCATCCACCGCTCATCCGATGGCGAATTACGTCTCTCTACATTGCCTTTCACCATCCACTTATTCACTTTGCCACCTCTTTATCCTATGTTTCTGTCCCTAACTCTGTGCAGGAGGCGCTTCAACATCCAGGCTGGCGGGCTGCCATGGACGAAGAAATGACGGCTCTTTTGGGCCAACCAGACCTGGGTCCTTGTACCTTTACCTCCCGGTCAGCACCCTGTTGGGTGTAAATGGATTTTTGTCATCAAACATGCTCCGGATGACACTATTGCCCGCCTGAAGGCCCGACTTGTGACCCGTGGCTTCACTCAGCAGGAGAGCCTTGATTATGAGGAAACCTTCTCTCCGGTGGCTAAGCTCAACACCGTCCGGGTTCTTCTTTCCGTGGCTGTGCACCGCCACTGGCCCCTTCATCAGCTCGATATCAAGAATGCTTTTTTGAATGGAGATCTTCAGGAAACCGTCTACATGCGCCAACCTCCCGAGTTTGAGATCACGGGGGAGTCTCGTGTGTGTTTTCTCAAGAAATCCATCTATGGTCTCAAATAGTCCCCTCGGGCGTGGTTTGACAAGTTCAGCAAGGTGGTTCGGGACATGGGTTTCACTCGGAGCTCTGCAGACTTCTCCCTATTCACCCGACACCGGGCCACTGGAACAGTCCTTCTGTTGGTTTATGTTGATGACATCCTACTTACTGGGGATGACTCAAAGGGGATTCTAGAGGTCAAACAACATCTGAGCACCGTGTTTCAGACCAAAGACCTGGGGCATCTTCGCTACTTTCTCGGTCTTGAGATCGCACGACGGCCGGACGGGCTTGTCCTCTCCCAACGGAAGTACTGTCTCGATCTTCTCAAAGACGCTGGCCAGTCTGGTTGCAAGCCAACTAGTACCCCGATGGAGGCAAATCACAAACTATGTGCTCACGCCTCTGATGATGATTTGCTTCTTCAGAACCCGAAATACTATCGACGCCTTGTGGGAAAGTTGATCTATCTAACGGTCACGAGACCTGATATATTGTTTGCAGTTGGGGTTGTCAGTCGGTTCATGCATGCCCCCCGGGTTTCTCATCTTCAGGCGGTTGAACGGATTCTCCGATATCTTAAGGCAGCTCCGGGTCAAGGGCTTGTTTACAAAACCTCCGATTCGGCTCCCGCATTGGTCGCTTATTCTAATGCCGATTATGCCGGTTCCCTGGACGATCGGAGGTCAACAAGTGGGTTTTGTACTTATTTTGGTGGTCATCTCATTACATGGAAAAGTAAGAAACAAGCCGTGGTCGCTCGTTCCTCCGCGGAAGCCGAATACCGATCGATGACATCGATTGTCTCAGAACTCACATGGCTTGAAAGTCTCCTTACTGACCTGGGAGTAAAACTTCCTTCATCTGCTGTTCTATTCTGTGATAGTCAAGCCGCCATACACATAGCAAAGAATCCGGTGTTTCACGTCCGCACAAAACATATCGAGGTCGACTGTCACTTTATTCAAGAGAAAGTTCAATTGAAGAAACTTGAATTAAAGCATGTTCCAGGCACTGATAAAGTTGCTGACATTCTCACAAAGGCTTTATCAAGTACCTTATTTTACCAATGTTTGTCCAAGCTGGGTGCATATGACCTATACGCTCCAGCTTGCGGGGGAGTGTTAGAAAAGCCATTTAGTCTAAGCCCATTATGTATTTATTATTGTTTTTCTCTCTCCTCTTTAGTCCCACATCATGTATAGGACCTTTCTCTCTCTTTCTCTCATCTATATATTTGTACTCATTCTTTGTATTTTATACAAGTGAACATATATACAAGGTTGGGTTTCACCTTCTCTACAATAATTAACACCGTCATTTGGTTAATATTAACTCATTTAATTAATTAGTTAATATTAACTTGCTTCGCTGGAAGTTACCCAAACACTTCTCTCAGTTTTGAAAAGTCAGTTTTGAAAATACAGTTTTTAAAAACTTATTTCTCAGTTTTAAAATTGCTCCCTTTTAAACCGGCACCGATTTCTCAAACAGAGCCTAAGTTTTAGCAGTCACCTTCAATTCTTGCACCTTTGTCTTCCAGCATATCGGGCTGGATGAAGTCTTTGAGAGCTAACAAGGCCAATACCCGCACTTAGGGTTCTCCGTGAGCACCCCATCAATGGTTAATTTAATCCCATCATTTCTAGCATCTCTTTTCGTTTGCTAAACTCTTGTTCCCCAAATTTATCAAATCCGAATATCCTCAAAATTTATAGCGATTTCCCACACCGCAGTCCACCCACTAGGTTTTAAGACCTCCCCAGGCCCCTTTGTCACGTCCTTCACTGTTAGATCCGATTACGTGGTGAGTTTTGTATTTAGTTTCACATTATTACATTGCACGAATTTACTTATATTTCCGGCCAACATCAGTTTATAGCTTTGCTCATTTATATCCCATTACTGGTAGGGTTGTATTCGCCTTGTATTTACTTTCGATCACTTTCTTGTAGCATGCAATTATCACCCTTGAATTTGTTTGAATTCTTTGTGATCAAATATGAACAGTGTGCAAGTTTTAAAATATCGTTATTTAATTAATTATGCACCGGATCTCATTGCATGTTTATTCATACAGGTGCATTGCATTAGAGTTTAGTTAGCTGTTTATGTTCATCAATTGGGTACCTTCCTACATTCTCATCTAGGATTTGGGCAGCCTCAATCCATATAGCCTTCTCATTCACTTCATTTATGAATATCTACAGCAAACCACTATAGAATATATGTTTGTGCACCCACTGTTTCCTCCTTTCTCATGTTCTGGAAATTTTTTATACTTGACAGGAACCTGTGGATCCATTTTCGCTTGTTTCAGATGAACTGTCAGCTATTGCCAACAGATTGAGATCAATGGTAATTGCTGAGGTACAATTCTTACTATCTTTCAGCTGGATCTGTTATATCTTTTACTTTCCTTTGTTGTACGCTTCTGATTCTTATCCGTGATGCACTTAATCAGGTCCCAAAGCTGGCTCAAGCTGCTGAATACTTCTTCAAAATGGGAGTTGAAGGGAAAAGATTCAGACCCACAGTAAGAGAAATAGGCTCCCATTTGGCATTTTTAACAATTTTCTTTTATAAAATCTTGTAACATTTTTAATTATGTTTTTCCCTTATTGTTACATTTTCTCTCTTTCTGTTTTTGAATTTTCTCCCGTTGATGTTTGCCATTTTGCTAGGTTCAATGTGAATCCTGTTTCTTACTTTTTCAAAAGTTATACTGCTCTAATCTCATTTTTAATTTATTGTGTAGGTCTTGTTACTGATGTCAAAGGCTTTGCATATTCCAATACCACAACCTACAGCTGATAGAGTATTTTGTAGCTTAAAGAAGGAACTGGATGCAAGGCAGCAACGTATTGCAGAGATAACTGAGATGATTCATGTTGGCCACCCAAATAAGAATCTTATTTTCTGTGTACAATAGAGTTTTATATTAATATTAGGGTATTAGAAACTGTACCCTTTAACCTTTTATCTGTTGGCCACCCAATTACTTCAAGTCTTTCTCTCGTTTATATCTTATCTCACTGTTATGGACATTTCCCCCCTTTATTGATCATTTTTAATTTCTACAATAGGTGGCAAGCCTTCTTCATGATGATGTCTTAGATGATGCAGAAACACGGCGTGGTATTGGTTCGTTAAATATGGTGATGGGAAACAAGGTATCTTCTATATATTTTTCATGTTTTATAATTTCAAGATATTCTTAAATTAGAAAAACTTAACAGTGAATTTTGATTGCTCATACATGCAAGTACAAAAGGAAAAGTCAAGTATTCTTCCATTTAACGGTCTAAATGTGTGAGCTTGATTCACTCTTGACCTTTTTGATGTACTTGAAACGTACTGCAGGAACAGGACCTGAAGGTAGACTGTGAATACGTTTTGTCATCTTTCTTGAGGATAAATTAGAAGCATTCATGTTTCTGCCTCTACTAAAAAAACTTAGCTTGAATAGCCAGCTTTGTCTTTGGGTTGGTTTATGCCCGCTGGTCAAAACATGTAGATAGGCAATGAATCTTAAACTCTTGAGTACTCATTCTTTTGGAAAGAATGACCGCCAAGACATTTCCTAAGTGATTGTTTGACAAATCGGAATGAGTTATCGCCAAGACAGAATTCAAAAGTGGTCATTTGACCTGAAGACCCGATCGTCGGTACTACTTTTTAGCAGGGAAACATATGATCATTCAAGCACAACACATTGTATGCTGACTATTATAAATGATGGAGGTTAGCCGCTTAGAGAGCATGCGTATTGAAGACCTGTGTAGGTCTATTTTTTGTCCTGGTCAACATTAGGTTGTTGCATGGACTAGTAGTCGTTATTTTTTTCATAATTGTCGTGTTTTTATTTTTTATGAGTTGCAGTTTGGGAATTAGGTTAAATAACTCGTTCTGGCAATCTGAACCGCTGAGTGATTTATTATAAACTCTCCCCCTACCACGAATACGAAGCCTGTTGCCAGCCACTGTCTCCTATCGCCGCTAGTTGGTGTTGTTGCCACCACCATCTCTACCATCCCAGCACCGTTCTCCTCTGCCCTTCTTCCCCCGAGACTCCGATTTCAGGTTGTTCCCAATCTCCATTTCCCGTCCTAGTACTTGATGAGTCTTAGTTGTGTTACATTTCATTTGCATTGTGTGGATGCTATCTATATTCACCTAGTGGTATTCAGTGATCGTGCTTGTCACTTTATTTTATTGGACGTGTATTACTTAGTTCCCCTTCATATTATTTAATCAATTCCCTTTACTCTGCAACTTTCTTCATTAACCTTAAATTAAATTTGTTAAGGTCATTTTTTTTACTTAAGCCTAAGTTTAAAAGTTAATTAATGATGCCAAATTTTGGATTTCCTTGTTTGATGAATCATGTAGGTGCACCTCATCAACCTTAGGAAGTGTTAGTTCAGTCATCAGTTGTGTGTATGTGTGTATCTGCATCTCTCATATAATATTAGTCGCATGTCAGATCCTATATATTTGTCGTGTTAATAATAATAAGCCTTCCTGATAACATCCCTACCGAATACTATAAAACCCAATGAGGGATAATTAAAGGGATCTGGAATCCCAGGTTTCCTCCTACTCTGTTTTGTAGACTGGGGAAAGCTTTATAATTGTCTGTTCTTGTTCTCAAAGTATTTTTTTGTAGTTTGGAATTAATCACATTTTGAGACATTGTTTGTCTGCAGTTGTCTGTGCTAGCCGGAGACTTTTTACTTTCCAGAGCTTGTGTTGCACTTGCGAAACTAAAAAATACAGAGGTAAAGAGTATATATGACTGGTTTCTCTTATTCTATAATTTCATTTTTTTTCTGCATTCTATCACCCTCGATGCAAATTAGCATGAAGTTTTAAGACACAAATGAACATCCGGATACATGCACAATGTAATGTTATTTCCATGCCATCATTAACGCTGAATGTTTCTGATGAAGATTTTGCGTAGATCAAACAATGATCCCATTAGGTAAAAGTACCTATCATTTTATATTATCGGATATTTAAAGAAAATATCAAGTATCATATATTTCTTGGTTTGTTGAATACTATTACTCATGAAGAATTCTATTATTTTCTTGACGAAAATTGGGTTTGTTTTTTGGAAAATAAAATAACAATTAGATTATGAAAACTTTAAATGATTTAAAAGATTAACACTTGATCTTAGAATCCTTATGGAATAAAAAAAACAAAATGAATGATTTGCAAGCTTCCAAATAATGTCTTTGATCGTGGAGGTTTCTGTAAAATGATAGCACTTCGCTTGGGGAATACTAACACCTAAATTTAGGTTGATAAATCAAAATTCCTTTCTACAATTGACACCCCTAAAGTTTGCTTTAAAAGGTTAACCCTGTTGGTGTTTTCAAGGTGATCTGGAAGTAGTCAAGCACTTGGTCTCACTGCCAACACGATGTGATCATATATTTCTATAGGGTCGCACATAAGAGTGTTTGGAGAAATTGGAAGAAAAATTGTATATGGGTGAAGGACCAATCCTATGACATGAAACAATCGACAAATTACGTTGACTGCGTATCGACCCATGCCGAGTGTGTATCGACGTACGTTGACTTCAAGTCGACGCAACCGAACTCGAAGTAATAGCGGGTATTTGTCGACGCTACGTCGAGTAGATATCGACGTAAGTCAAGTTCTATTCGACACATGCGTCGAGTGCATGTCGACGCACGTTATGTCGAGTGCTTCTGGACGTTGGGTCGATTTCTTATCAACGCACATCAAGTGCAAGTCGATGCATGTCGACGCAAGTCGAGGTCTTAATGAATTGTGGAGGTTTGTTTGTCTAATACCCTTTGGTATAAATAGATTTGAAAAAGGGTTTTTCGTGAGACACTTCGATTGAGAGCAAGCCGAACCCTAGAATCCGTTGTTACCTCTTCTGCGTGATCTCATTCAGTTGTCGCCACAGTTCTTATGGGACAAGACCCAGTTCTTGGAGACGCAGAGGACACTCCGTCTCTCTGACCCAGTTCTTATGGGACAAGACCTTGGGGTTCTTTGCCGCTCGTGTGGATACCTGTAGAGTTGCAGATCTATTTCTGCGTGGACACAACCGCCTACTATTTAGATAGTTTTTTGGAACAGATCTTTGGAGCATCTTGGTTAAGTAAAGACTCAATCTTATTCAGGTACTTTGCATTTGCTATATATATATATTTCTTGATTCATGAATATTATAAGATCTTTTACTGTTTAGGGTTTTCCTGTAAAATTTATTCTGTTGCACACATGTGATGTGCTGTGCCACTCAAGTATATAAAACTCAACAGTGGTATCAGAGACAGGTTATGCGATTTCCATGTTTTAGAAATGTTTTTCTCCTTAGCAATAATCATCTCTCTATGTGGTTTGTGAAACCAAAAGGATTTGTCCTAGATTTGGAATCCATGAATGAGAGTCGAGTCTGTGCACATGTGAGATGTATCTGGAATGTGAATGTTGTAATTTATGTTTTATAAATGTGTACATTGATTAAATGTTAATCATGATTAAGTGTTAATCAAAGATCGTGAAAATCCCTTAATCCAATATTAAGTATGTGGATGTCTTCCGATGGATGACACTCTCCTACCTCGATCGATGAAACGTGAGATTATCAAAGCAAGATGCATTAATCTATTTTGGTAAAGGTGCAAACGAATAATTGTGATATTCCACTGTCGACATCGGGTCCAACTAAACTAGGTGACCTCAAAGGTTGAGTGTCTATAGGCATAAGGTTGACATGCACCATATGATGAATGCAAATAAATAGTTATTCACCAACCATATAAGAGTAGCATGATGTTGCAATCAACAAATGTTGTCTATCTAAATAACCACATTATGGGTGATCAGCTAAAGCTGATTTATGATGTTGGTGAAATACGAATCTTATCCACTAGAGAGTAACGCTCATAAACTCTCTGAATTGATATTGAGGGTTATCAATTTGATTAAAATGGTGGGAGCTTTTAATAAAAGTCCATATTAAAATAAAATGTATTTTGAAATATAGTACTAAAACTATTTTGCATAAATTTTTGTAGAATTTCTTTGGCAAGTGGTTCAAACTCCACTTTGTCCCTTAGAGCCATCTTTGAGAAGGACAAGCTCAATGAGACTAACTTCCTAGACTGGTATATGAACCTGAGAATTGTTCTCAGGCAAGAGCGTAAGCTCTATGTCTTGGAAGAAGATTCCCCTAAGGAACCAGCCGCATCTGCCTCCCATGCAGATAGAGATACTTATAAAAAGTATGAAGACGATTCCTTAGATGTGGAATGCCTCCTGTTTGCTACCATGAACTCTGAGCTTCAAAAACAACATGAGAACATGTATGGTTATGAGATAATCGAGCAACTGAAGAAAATGTTTCAAGTGCAAGCTCGATAATATAGGTTTGACATCTCTAAGGCGTTGTTTCAGTGCAAGATGAGAGCTCGAGACCCAGTAGAGACTCATGTACTCAAGATCATTGAGTACATTGAGAGCCTTGAGAGACTGAGGTTTCCTTTGGGCCAAGAGTTGACCACTGATCTGATCCTGCAATTGTTGTCGGACAGTTTTGAGCAGTTCGTCTTGAATTACAATATGAATGAGATTGACAAGACAGTGTCTGAGCTACTAGGCATGTTGAGAACTGCAGATATAAATATGAAAAAGTTCAAGCCTACTAGCCCCATATTGATGGTGCATAAAGGCAAGGGCAAAGCCAAGGGATCCAAAAGACTAAGATAGGACCTAAGTCATATCTTGATCCCAAATCTTCAACACTGAAAAGGAAAGGCTTGATTAAAGAAGGGAAATGCCACCATTGTGGTAAGACAGGACACTAGAGAAGGAATTGTTCTCTTTATCTTGAAGATCTGCAGTAGAAGAAGGGAAGTGTGACTTCCGCTTCAAATATTTTCGTTATACAAATAAACCTTTCTGCTACTTCATCTTGGGTAGTGAATATCAGATGTGGTTCTCACATTTGTACAAATGTGCAAGAACTGAGAAAAAGAAGAATGTTGGGTAAAGGAAACGTGGACCTGCGCGTTGGAAATGAAGCAAACGTTGTTGCCGTTGCCGTAGGTGTTTACCGTTTTTCTTTGCCCATAGTATTTGTAATAAAACTAGATAGTTGTTATTTTGTTCTAGTCATAACTAGAAACATTATATCTGTTTCATGTCTTGACATGAAAATATTTTTTTAATTATTAAGAATAATTATTGTTTTATTTACTTGAATGATTTTTGTTATGGTGTAGCCTAATTGTTAGACCTTGGTGGAACTACTTGAAGGGGTACGACCCATAGGGTGCAAGTGAATCTTCAAGAAGAAGACCGACATGAATGAGAATGTACATACATTCAAAGGGCGACTAGTGGCTAAAAGTTTCAAGCAAATTCATGGTGTTGACTATGATGAGACCTTTTCTCCTGTTGCCATGATAAAGTCCATCAGAATTCTACTTGCTATTACTGCATATTATGACTACGAGATCTGACAAATGTATGTCAAAACGGCTTTCTTTAATGAAAATCTCATTGAAGAAGTGTACATGACACAACTCGAGAGTTTGTATCTTCAAGTGAAGCCACTAAAATATGCATGCTGCAGAGATCCATTTATGGATTGAAACAAGCTTCTCGAAGTTGGAATCTACGTTTTGATGAGAAAATCAAATAGTTTGGTGTCATCAAAAATGAAGATGAACCTTGTGTTTACAAGAGGGTTAATGAGAGCATTGTTGTTTTCCTGATATTGTATGCATATGACATACCGCTTATTGGGAATGACGTTCCGATCCTTCAAGTTATTAAGAACAGATTATGAGACTACTTTTCTATGAAATACTTGAGTGAAATAATTTATATACTTGGTATTAAGATCTATAGAGATAGATCGAAAAAGGTGTTGAGTTTGACCCAAAATACATACATTGAGAAGGTGTTGTAGCGGTCAACATGCTTGAGCTTAAGAAGGTATTCTTATCCATGTCTCATGGTGTGAGTCTCTCTAATGAGCAATGTCTTAAATCTTTGGAAGATAAGGACCGCATGAAGTTGATTTCATATGCTTCAGCAATTATATCAATCATGTATGCGATGTTGTGTACTCGACCCGATGTCTCATATGCTTTGAGTATGACTAGCAGATATCAGTCTGATCCTGGTGATGGTCACTGCCTCACTGGACAACAGTCAAGAATATCTTGAAGTACTTATGAAGAACTAAGGATGTATTCTTGGTATTTGGTGCAAGGAAGAGCTCGTTGTAAAAGATTACACGAATGCTAGCTTCCAAACTGATAGAGACGACTCAAAGTCTTAGTCAGATTTTGTGTTTTGCCTGAATGGAGGAGTTGTAAGCTGGAAGAGTTCCAAGCAGAAGACAGTTGTTGATTCTACAACTAAGGCTAAGTACATCGTCGCTGCAAATGCGACAAATGAGGCTGTGTGGATTAAGAAATTCATCGGGGAGTTTGATGTAATTCCTAGCATTGTTGATCTCATAATTCTTTACTGTGACAATAACGGTGTTATTGCATATGCTAAGAAACCTAAATCTCATCAGCGCTTCAAACACTTACTTCGACGATTTCATCTTATTCGAGAGATTGTCGATTGAGCATATGTGAGCATATGTAGAGTACCGACCGAGAAAAATATTGCGGATCCACTGACCCCTCTTTTACAGAGAAATCATGATTGTCATACTAGATCAATGAGTATTAGATACCAGAATGATCAACTCTAGTGTGAGACTTGTGGATTGTATGTATATATGTCGGTTGTTATTCTTGTGATGAATAGAGTACTGTATATTTCCTTTTACATTTTTAACAAGTTTTTTTTGTTATGTTAATTGATTTATATGTGATAAATTAATTAACATAATAAATGCCCTTAGAATGCTTACTTTCATAAGAATTCGAGTGCGTGACTTGAATGTGAGGCTCTATGTTCATAAGAAGCATCATGCTTAAATGGTCCCTAGTCGACGTATCATCTTAAAAAACATGGCGATGATGATACATTAAGACTAGTATGTGCGTTGACTGATGACCGATTCTCACGGGTCATGATATTGTGATGTCAAGTCATCACATAGGTACTTGTTAGCGAACAAGGTGTACTGGATAGATCCACCCTGAGACTACTTTGTGGATTCTTATATGAACATGTTATAAGTATATCTCATGTGGCAATGATGTTTGTTGTTCTTTGACCTGAAGTCACAACATCCATCAAGAGAGGAAAAACGTACTTTGATTCAATCTAAAGTCTTCCTTGAGAAATGCTGATGATAACGGTGGTTTTTGGGTATGTTATGAATCATTTGAGTGTTTGTGTGTGGACAAAAATGAGATTTGTCCACCTATATGACAAAAGTTGCATCCATGAGGCCTCTTCATGGAATGAGACTGAGAAATACGTGATCATGCTTGGTTGAGTCAATATATGATATTGAACTCACCAATTTCTGGAAGTCCATTCTGGATCAAGAAATTAGGATTGAATAATTATGAGGGTGACACGGTCCGTATCTCTAGTTCAATCCAGATATAAATGACAAAGGGACATGACAACACTGATACATTGGTCACAAGAAGGCTTGTTGAGTTGTGAACTCTTATTGCTTGGGTAGCAATGTTTTATTGCTAGATGCCGCTCATTGCTTGTGAGACTTTTGTTGATACGTTCTAGATTAAGTGGAAGACTGTTGGTGTTTCCAAGGTGATCTGAAAGTAGTCAAACACTTAGTCTCACTGCCAACGCGATATGAGCTTATAGGGTCGCACATAAGACTGTTTGGAGAAATTAGAAGAAAGATTGTGTTAGCTTTACTCATATGGGATATGGGTGAAGGACCAATCCTATGACATAAAGAAAATTGACGGGTTGTGTCGAGTGCGTATCGACGCATGCCGAGTGCGTTTCGACGCACGTGGACTTTAAGTCGACGCAACAGAACTCGAAGTAATAGTGTGTCTTTGTCGACGCTACGTCAAGTAGATATTGACGTAAGTCGAGTTCTATTCGATGCAATTGCGTCGAGTGCGTGTCGACGCATGTTACGTTGAGTGCCGTCGAGTGCTTCTTGACGTTGCGTCAATTTCTTATCGACGCACATCGAGTGCAAGTCGACGCAAGTCATGGTCTTAATGGATTGCCGAGGTTTGTTTGTCTGATACCCTTGGGTGTAAATAGATTTGTAAAATGGTTTTTCGTGAGACATTTCGATTGAGAGCTAGCCGAACCCTAGAATCCGTTGTGATCCCTTCTGCGTGATCCCATTCAGTTGTCGCCGCCTCTCTTGGAAACGAATCTAGTAATTCGTGGAGACGCAGTGGACACTCCTTCTCTCTGACCCAGTTCTTGTGGAACAAGACCTTGGGGTTCTCTGCCGCTCGTGTGGATACCTGTGGAGTCGCAAAACTATTTCTGTGTGGACTCAGCCGCCTACTGTTTAGACAAAGTTTTCTGGAACAGATCTTTGAAGCATCTTGGTTGGGTAAAAACTTAAGCCCATTCAGGTACTTTGCATTTGCTATATATGTATTTCTTGATTCATGAACATCTCAAGATATTTTACTGTTTAGAGTTTTCCTATAAAATTTATTCCGCTGCGCCCATGTGATGTGTTGTTCCACTCAAGTATGGAAAACCCAACAAACCCCACTATTGGATTTGACTTCAATCCGTAAAATTTATGTCATCCTCTCTCGAGTAGTGCATGCAACTTCTTTTACCCTTTGAGTGATCTCTTCTATGCACCGGCCTCTCAACCAATTAGAATACGGACCATAGATTGAAAGGCAAATGTCGCCGATATGTAATCAACACAATTAACATCAACGGTAAATCAAAGTCTTTATTAAAGAAAGCTTGCAAATATAAATGATCAAGACATATTTATTTTATTCCAATGTTCATCATGATCAAGTATAAAATGAAGTTTTAGTTACTCATCATAATTGAGGAAACACAAAAACTGTAGTGAGACATGATTATAAAAAATCTAAAGTAAAAGTTTACAAGTATAAATGAAAATTGCTTGAAAGTAAAAGCTTACAAATTCGGAGGATAATGAGAAAAATAGTTCAAAACAACAAAATACAGTAGAATGAATTGGAAATAAGTCCACCCCCCCACCCTCCCCCCCAATTTGGTCCTCAGCTCTTGGAGATGTTTCCCTTTTATGAAGGAAAGAGTTTGAAGTAGACACCCTGACCTAGGACGTGTAACATTAGAAAAACTGCCAAAGTATACCCAGGAAGTGTAGGGAGTGAAAGCACTATTTTTTCATCATAATTTTGTTGAACACACCCTATGGTCGCGCCCCGACAAAGGGCATGTAACTGTGCGTGATGAAACGGCCATGGTCAGGGGGTGAACCGGTGAATGCTAACCATTTTGTTGTTGTTGTAGAGGTCACGCTCTGACCGGGGGTGTAACTTGAATTTAAAACTGAGCTGGCAGGGAACATGGCCTGCTGGGACGACCGTGGCGGTGATTTGGAGCGGCCCTTGGTCATGCCTTGACCGAGGGCGTGTAACTTGAATTTTGCACAAAACTGCTCCAAATCATCCTCATGTCATGCCCTGATCCATAATGAAAATACTCATCTCCTAAGGCCGGAAAACACAAAACAAAATGACAGGCTTAAAATTAAATAAAATATCAGTAAAATTGCTAATATATAAATCCAAACTATATTAAATATATATGTAAAGTTGGCATTATCAGTTTCCTTCTGGTTGAATTTTGTTCTCTTCCCTTTATGAGCCAAAAAAGTTCTTTCAGATTCTCCCTTATTATTTATTTATGCAGGTTGTATCTTTATTGGCAACCGTAGTGGAACATCTTGTAAATGGTGAAACAATGCAAATGACAAATTCATCGGAGCAACGTCGGAGGTATGTTTATGTATAAAGCTATTGAGTTCTTTGATTTTACGCTCAATCATCAAAGAAAATATAGTTCCCACCCTGAATTGCTGCTTTTGCAAAGCATAGCTATTGTTCCTGCAAGAAAAATAAAGATATATTTGTAATTTATTTCAGCGAAACAACTTTTAGAAATGAGAAATTGATGCAGTGACAGGCCGACTCGATAAGAAATTTCTAAATGCAACACTAAATGCAATGCGGTGTAATGCAAGTGCAAAGTGATCTGCTCCAAAATTGCAGCAACTAATTAATTATTATATGATTATCAGCAGTGGCGCGTGTAGTCGTAATTAATTAGTTAAGGAGACCAAAATATTAATTTTGCAAACGAACGAGGCACAATAATTTTAAGCGAGTGCAGAATAAATCCTGCAAGTAGCACCACAGTTGAACTAATAACACATTTAAACAGATATCCACAAGTACAGGTGCCAAATAAACCACAACAAAAGATAAGACTGTATATCACAATTCACACGTGCAGACAACAACAATAACAGTGGTGGGAGGGCATCCGAGGTTGCTGCAATATTGGGGTACTGGACTGACTTGGCCAAAAGTTGTAGAAGGGGGTCGGGAGAATGGGGTGGCTAGTGGGGTCCACGACAAGGTGCTCTGGTTGGATAGTGATGAGTGAGACAATTGAAGCATGGAGGGGGGGGGGGGTTATTTGGTCGGCTACATGAGGGGAGGGGATGGATACATGGAAATTTCAGGGAGTGTATGGGGATGAAGTGGAAAAATGCACAGAATAATCAGGCGGGGTTGTGGGAGGGAAACGACCTAGGTAGTAGCGGGTTTGGATGGGGATTGGGATGGCAGCGACTTAGGGCTGAGAGATTGACGGGGTTGGTTGACGCAGGGATGGAGAGAGCCGAACGGCTCCAGTTAGCGGCGGGATGAAGATGGACGGAAAATTATCTCGAGGGAAGGTAACAGCTTTTCAGGACCAGGTGGGATGAGCAGGAAGGAGGTGAGGGATTTCCTTGGAAGGGAAGGCCACAGTTGCCGGAGTATCACCAGGGGAATTCGACCTGTAGTATTGGTGGAGGAGGAGAGCGGGGATGCCTCGCCGTCACACCGAGAAGTACTCCAGGAGTCGCTCCTGTGAAGACCGACGATTCTGCTTCTTGCAAAACCCACAATGCCCCAAAATCGTTGCTTGCCTGTCTTTTTATAAGCCCTGCAATAACTGTTGTATAACTGCATCATAACTCCCAAATCGGACGCCATATACTGTTTTGGCCAATCGAGTTCTAAATACAACTAAAAAAAAGTAAAATATAAAACTGATTCAGATCGATCATCCGGGCGCAACCATAGACTCTGATCGTCTGACCGGGCATCAAATCACCATCTCCTGCGGGAATACATGCGTGTTGGTCGTGATGCGCCGTCAACTCCCCCCGGCTTGAAAGCACTCAACTTCGATGAGTGAAGGTGATCGTACTCGCTATGTAGTCGCGGGGCGAGTTGCTCAAGCTCCTCTGAAGAAATCCATGTGGCATCATGTGGTGACCGACCGCTCCAATGGACAAGATAACGCACAATATCTCGCCCGCCCGCGGTGAAGAAGTCGTGACTGATGATCTGAAGCACCGTAGCACGCCGTTTGTAGAAGTGGATGACACTAATGTATCTTCGTCTGGCAGGAAGGTATCTCTGTTTGGCAGTAATGTATCTCCGTCTGACAATGATGTATCTTCGTCTGACTGTTGTATCGGTGAAACCGTCAATGGTGCAATGCGATTTGCTTAGCGCGATTCCGTGGGTGGCAACAAAGAGGGACTGGTGGAAGCAATGAGAGGCGAAGGCTCAGGTAGAGGGGCTATGGGAGAAGAAGGCTCGGGTAGAGGTGTGAAAAAGGGGTCCACTTACACGTGCTCCTCGTAGTAAGGAGTCAAATCCTCTACGTTGAATACTCGGCTGATGCGCATACCATGAAAGATGTCTATCTCATATGCGTTCGTATCAATCCACCGTACGACTGTATAAAGGCCCATTCTTTGCTGGTCCTTGTGGGACCCTCGCAGATCGAATGTGAATCAATACTTGTTCTCCTACCTCAAAGAGTTTTTCCCGCTTGTGCTGTTCCACTCGATCCTTATCATAATCGTTACTGGTTGCAATTTCTTTACGAACCGACTCATGGAGTGCATGCACATGTTGTATGAAAGATTCTGCTGACTCCTGCGAATGATGCGGATCATACGGTGAACTCAAATCATGCAACATAGGAGAATCAAGCACTATATGTGCATGACCATGCATATTATGCAACAGACGCAAATGACTGATGACTGATAAGACGCATGCGTAAATTAGTAATGAGAGTCTCTAGTGATGGGTGGTTTATCTGGAGGTTTCTTGGGCGGAGTGCAGAAGAATTCATTAAGTGTACGAAGACCACCCAACTGATTAACTGAGATATTGACAGTGAGTCGCGAAATCAGGATATGCCAAATATCTCCTAAACGATACAAATCCTCGGGAGGTCTACCAGGTGGTCGATGAAAATATTTGGCTTGAATAACGTCATCACCCGAAAGATCGTCGTAGATGGTGACAGAATAGTGCAACACACGAGTGTGAAGGGTGCCTCTCAAATGACAAAGCCCGACAGACGACTCACCATAGGGTGTATACTAAAGGTCATCACGTGTGAGATGATCGCTAGTGCGGATACACGACCCATCACTAAAGTGTCAGCAGGGAAGTTCGTCAAATGTGCCTCTCAGGGACTTAATCCCGGGGAGGTCAACAATGACATGATAGCCCTCCATGAGGAAAACACTAATAACGGTTGTGTCGATGAGAACAAGTAGGTCACCTACAACAAGATCAAGGTTCTCATAAGTGAGTGGTGCAGTCACTCTGAAGTCAACCCTATGCTCTCGGCTCTCAGTAGTGACGTGACTCGAGATAGTACTAAGGGAAGTATAGGGAGTGCCCAGACTCAAATGTGGGTCAATCAGTATAGTGTCGACAATTGAATTTCTGCCCACTGGGGACACTAGGTCTAAGTGAGGTGTGAAGGATGGATATACGATCACAGTGTCACTGGGTTGCTCATCCTCACGCTACCACACTCACTAATCATACTAGTATCGCCCTCCACCTGTATCATAAGGTCATGATCAGATTGAACAATAAGGTCACATGGACACGAGGCCTTGTGATGTAGACTCAAATCGAGAGTTTTGAACAATAATTAATTTTTTGATTTTAAAAACTACTTTAATGGAAATAGAAATTTAGTGTTTTGATTTTAAAGAAATCACGAAGGCCGAGCGGCCAAAACTGAATTTTCGCGCGCAAAAATCAAACTCGTCGCTTTGGACGTTAGAGGTTCATAATTCCGTTCGAGTGATCCTCCCGCGTGTTTTATGATTTGAGCCCTCCACAGAATTAGCACGGCCACAAACAAAAATTTTAAAACAATAACTTATGAAATAACGATATTAACAATAGTGTGAACGCAACAACAGGCCCAAAGATTATTTATGTGAAAGAAAAACATAAATTTTATACTAATTTAGAGGAACAGACGAGTATACCCAAACTAACGGCGGCGAAGTGCTAATCCTGCCCAAATCCTTCACGCACATGCAGAATAGGTCTTCCGGAATATCGTGGCGTCTGTCGTGTCCAGCGACCGGAAGGGAGGTGCGGTCGATGGCGTTGGATGTGGCCGGGCCGTCGGTTGAATTTACCGAGGTCGACGACGCCCGACGATGCGGACGACACAGGGCAGCGACGACGGCTGGAGCTCTCTGGGGCGGCAGAGTCGGTGCCGACGCTGGAGAGCGTGATCGCGGATTCGAAGCGGCGTCGGAGGTTGACGGAGATGCGGTTATTTGGCAAGGAGTAGAGAGTCGGTATTCCGCCTCTCCACTATGTCCAAAAAACCTGCCTCCGATTTCTTCACGGTGGGGTTTTAATAAGGATCCTCCCACCGGTTACTGTTTCCAAAATATACTATTTTCCCAAATACAGAGTTTTCCATCTATAACTCACGGTGGCCACAATACTAGATTTCAAATGGTTTCCTTTTATAATAGTGTTTTCAAAATATAATAGTTCCCAAATATATTTATATATATATTTTCTTAAATAACTTTCGGCTTGCCTCTACGTCCTACTACTAATAATACCAGACCTCTTTGTTTATGGTCCCAACGACCGGTCACACCGATGAGCCGGAAAAAAATAGGAGTACAAAATATTGAGACTAGTACATGAAATAAAACAAGTGCATGAAAAAGTGCTTAAATAAATAAATAAAAACTATGATGCGCTGCAGGAAAATAAATGAAAACTAAGATGCGTCGCAGGATGTATAAATTTTCTCGGGATTGAAAGAGCTTGATCCCGGCGAGGACTCGCAAAAGCTCGCAATAGAGAGATCTGGGCGGCGGCGGCGTGGCTCGTCAGTGCTGATCCAAGAGCTGTCTGTTATGTCTCGTCCTTGCCAGGGGACCAAGTAGCATTGGTAAGTCCCGTGGCGGGTACGAAACTCTCGTACATCAAAAACCTGATATATCTCCTCAGTGACGGGCGTCTGCAGTGGAGCTAAGTCAGGTGGTATCGCTGGAGCTGTTGTAGGTGGACTCGGCTGGAAGTAGGTGGATCTCCATAGAATGGCGTCAGATCGTCCACATAAATATTGGTGAAGTACCGAATTCAACGGACAAATGTAGGTGATAGGCATTCTCCCCGATGCTCTTCCGGACTTGGAAAGGACCAAACTTCCTCTACTGCAGCTTATAGTATGTACCCAGAGTGAATTTCTGCTTCCTGAAATAAGCAAACACTCAATCTCCTTCTGAAAAGTATAACTCCCGGCGATGACGATTGACCATTGATTTATATTTTTCAGAAGTCGCTCGCAATTTATTAGTAATAGATTTATGCAATTCCTTTAAATAATCAACATGAGCTTGCACATTAAAGAAAATACGTTCATGAATCAGAAGAGAGTGGCGATCAAGTAGATGAGGTATAGAGAATCCGTAAACAATCTCGAAAGAAGATTTAACTGTGGCGCGATTAGCAGAGTTATTGAATGCAAATTCAGCTTGTGGCAGTATAAGATCTCATTTTTTCGGATTCTCTCCAGTCAAACACCTAAGAAGGTCCCCCAAACTCCTATTAACTACCTTAGTCTGCCCATCGGTCTGAGGGTGATACGCGCTACTAAATTCGAGTTTGGTAACTAGTCGGACCCACAGTGTTTTCCAAAAATACCCCATGAATTGAGTATCCCTATCAGAAGTGATCGACCTAGGAATTCCGTGCAATCTAACGATTTCTTTAAAAAAAGTTCGGCAACGTGTACAACACTAGAGGTTTTTCTACACGGGATGAAATACACCATTTTCGAAAACCGATCTACGACTACAAAATTGGAATCGACCTTCCTCTGAGTGGGAGGAAGTCCTACCACGAAGTCCATCGAGATGTCATCCCATGACCGCTCAGGTATCGGTAAGGGGGTGTATAATCCTGTGTTTTGAGCATGCCCCTTATATAGCTGACAAGTGGTGCAGTGCCTAATGATTCAGTGACATCACGCTTCATATTTTTCCAATAATAATGTGCGCTGGCGAGATCTAATAATTTAGACTGGCCTACGTGTCCACCTAATCCAGACGAGTGGAGCTCTCTAAGTAGTGTCTCTCGAAGTGGGCCTTCGCAAATGCAAAGGCGAGTGCTCCTAAAGAAATAACCCTCACTTGGCATGACGTCTGATCTCCTTCTGGGAGTTCAGATGCTTCAGAGCCTCATGATCAATGTTCAGCACAAACTCGCGTTGAATCAGGTAGTGTCTCCAATGTCGGAGAGCTTGAACGATAACGTAAAACTCTAAGTCGTAGATGGAATATCTAGTCTTCGCCTCGTTCAACTTCTCACTAAAGACTGCGATGGGACGACCCTCCTGACTCAAAACTGCGCCAATGTCTACGATCGATGCGTCACAGTCAACCTCAAAATTTTTTTCAAAATCAGGCATCACTAATACAGGTGCACTCGTGAGTCTCTCTTTAACCAAAAGAAATGCTCACTCGGCTTACTCAGTCCAAATATACAATCCCTTTTTCAGATAATCAGTCACAGGTGCTATCATGATACTAAAGTTTCGAATAAACCGCCGATAAAAAGATGCTAGCCTATGAAATCCTCGAGCCTCAGTAATCGTCCTAGGGATAGGCTATGATTCTATCGCTTTGACCTTCTCTCTATCAACTCTAATGTCCTCAGAAAAACGATATATCCTAAGAAGGTCAGACTATCACTCAAAAATATGCATTTCTTCAAGTTTATATATATCTTATTTTCTCGTAGGATCTCTAAGACTTGCCTAAGATGAGTCATGTGCTGATCCTGATTAGTGTTATAAATCAAAATATCATCAAAGTATACCACTACGCAAACTCCTATGAGTGACCTAAGTACTTGATTCATCGCTCGCATAAATGTACTGGGTGCATTGGAGAGCCCAAAAGGCATCACCAGCCATTCGTATAATCCTTATATAGTTTTAAATGTCGTCTTCCACTCGTTCCCCGGTCGAATTCTAATCTGGTGGTATCTACTTTTTAAGTCAATCTTCAAAAATACGGGATCCACTAAGCATTTCTAAACGTTTCATCCAATTCGGGAATCAGAAAACGATACTTGATCGTGATTTTATTAATTTCTCGACTATCCACACACATACTCCATGTCCCATCTTTCTTAGGAACTAGAAGCGCGAGGACGACGCACATACTCATACTCTCCCTAACGCGACCCTTCAAAATCAGATCGGTCACCTGCCTATGTAGCTCCTCATGCTCTTTCAGACTCATTCGATAGTGGGGCAAGTGAGGTAAACTAACTCCTGGGATGAGGTCTATGCAATGTTGTATGTCTCTCATCGGAGGTAGCTGATCGGGAAGCTCCTCCGGCATGATCTCAGAGAACTCATCTATGAGGGGTCCCACCGTACTAGGGATGTCTAATGTAACGGGGGTGGTGTCAAAACCTGATAACATATAGACGACCTCGCTATCCCTCATCTCCTCCTGGAATTGGGGCCATGTCAGTAACATGGTGGCGGAGGGGAAGGATATCGCGGAGACAATGGTAGAAGGGGGTGAAGTCCTCTCTGGGGCTCTGGGAACAAGACCATTCTTCTGGGGAAGAAGAACGATCTTGCGTCCACTGCGCTCGAAGCAGTGAAAGTTCTTTACACCATCATGAACTACGTGCCTATCGTACTGCCAAGGTCGTCCTAGCAGGATGTGACAGACCTCGATAGTAGCTACATGACACCATACAACGTCCTGATATGCACTGCCTATGGAAAACTCTACGAGAAACTGGTGCGTGATAGAAATGGTAGTGCTACTAGTGACCCATGACAGACTGTAGGGTTTTTCTAAGGGCTGTGTTTTTAATTTCAGCTTATCCACCATGCGTTGAGAAACAAAGTTCTCCATACTACCGCTGTCTATAATGATGAAACAGAACTGTCCCGATATGCGGGCGGTGATACAAAAAATATTGTTCCTCAACCAGTCGTCGTCAGTAGGCGTCTTGGGAGTTAGGAGACTATGTTGGAGAACACACACTAACTGCTCGGGTTGTTCTCCCTCAACTTCGTACTCAGTCTCTAACTCAGTCTCAGGAGTCGGGTCAGTCTGGTAGTCATTAAGAAAGACCCCATACTCGGGTTCTGACCCACTCTCAGAATCAATGATGGCGACGAAGTGGCGTCGCGGACACTCAGAAGACTTTTGGCCCCGGTTCCATACACTTAAAACACCTAAACGTCCTAGGTTTAGGTCTAGTGTCTGTATTCTCCTTGCCCTTGTTGGGAGGGGCAGGGAGTATTGGGGTGCTCGTGGACGCTACCGGTCGAGAGGACCCGACAGGGGTGAAAGTGTGAGTCAGGTGGGGCATGTCAGTTAGGTGTGCACAAAAAAACCGGTCCCAACCGGTCCGGTTGGGACCGGACCGGTTGGGACCGGACAGAGACCGGTCCCAGTTAGGACCGGTCCGGTCCCGGACCGCTCCTGTGGTCCCCGCCAGTCCATCTAAAAAGGGTAAAAACCGGTCCCGAATCGGGACCGGTAAAAGACCGGTCTTTTACCGGTCCCGGTCCGGGACCGGTTTCGGGACCGGTCGGGACCGGTCGGGACCGGCTAGTTCTTTAAACCCCCCTCTCTCATATTTCTTTCTCTCTCTCTCACTATCTCTCTCACTACCTCTCTCACTCTCTCTCACTCATATTCGTGTTTAATGGCTTCCTCCTCCTCCATGCCGGCGTCCTCCTCAGCGTCCGTCGATCATGAGATCGTTGAGCACCGACATAAAGCGGCGGTATGGGATAACTTCGACAAAGTGCGGATCGGCGGCGAAATTAAGACGAAGTGCAAACTTTGCGCGAAGCTTATGACCGCTAATAGTAGCAACACAACGCTCGCCCGACACAACAAATCGTGTCTTTCCAAACAAGCCCCGTCGGAGGCCAACCAAGCTCAAATTTCGACGACCGGGCACATTTGGACGTATGACCAAGCTCGACAACGGGAGCGACAAATGGAGAATGTCATCAAAAGCGGACTTCCGTTCAACCACTACGACAACGACGAAATGACGTCTTACATACACGAAGCACTTCAACCAAAATATCAACAGGTAAGTCGTACTACAACTCGACGTGATGCTTTACAAGCTTACCTGCAATCAAAATTTTTTTTACAAAATTTTTTTGAAACATTCGACGGTCGAGTTAGTTTAACGAGCGACGTTTGGACTAGCGGTTTAGTTGACGGTCTTTCGTACATTTGCATAACTTGTCACTGGGTCGATCCCGATAGTTGGGAGTTAAATAAACGTATAATTTGTTTTGAAGGTTTTGAATATCCGCACACCGGTAAAGCTATTTATCAGGTGATTATTAAGTGTATTAGAGATTTTAAAATAAAAGATAAAATTTTAAGTATTTCGTTTGATAACGCCTCGAATAATAATATGACTATTAAATATTTGATAAATGATTTGGAACCTATGCTAGATGGTATTTTTTTTCATACACGTTGCGTATGTCACGTTCTTAATTTAATTGTGCAAGATAGTTTAAGTTTTATGAAAAATTATGTTATTAAAATACGTACTATGTTACGAGTTATTTATAGTTCAAAACGGCGAAAACAAGATTTCAAAAAATTTGTTATAGCACAGGGTAAAAAATTTTTGGGTCCATCTTATGATATGCCGGTACGATGGAATTCCACGTACAAAATGTTAAAACGGCCTTTGTCACAAAAATCGTTATTGATAGAATTTTATAATAGTGTAGAAGAATCACATGATTTAGATGCGTCAGATTGAGCTATAATCGAAGATTACGTAAATTTATTAGAAAGTTTTTATCGGGCAACAACTATTTTATCGGGCGTTTATTATTCTACTAGCTCGCTTGTTATTGAAAATTTTTTATTAATTACTGAAACGTTTAAAACTTACAAAATTAACCCAATGTGGTGTCCGTTAATATTAGTAATGGAGGAAAAGTTTTTAAAATATTATACGCATATGCCACCTATGTTTTCTTGTGCTGCGGCTTTAAACCCTTTAATGAGTGTAGACGGGGTTGAAAATTTTATAGAGGAAATTAATCGAAATTTAGAGTTAAACGAATCTTCTAGTGATTTTCACAACGTTAGCGTTGCAAAATTTAATTCTGATTTTACTCGCCTATATAATTATTACGATCAACTATATGGATTGCGACCTCGCGAGGAATCCACCGCCCCTCGAACAAAAGATATTTTAAAAAATAGATTTTTAGAATTAGCTTCGAAGAAAAAACAACGAACTTCGAGTACTTTAAACGAATTAGGTTTATATAGCAAAACCCAGTTTCAAGATTTTATGACCGCGTACGAAATAGAAAATTTTGATATTTTAAAATTGTGGAAAATTAAATGTAATTATTATCCTATTTTGGCCTTAATGGCCCGTGATTTACTAACCATCCAAGATAGTACGGTAGCTTCAGAGTCTGCATTTTCTTTGAGTGGCAGGATTCTGAACGAGCGAAAGAGCCGTTTGACCGAAGAATCTTTGGAGATTTGCATTTGCTACAAGGACCATTTGGACGCTTTGAGGAGGAGACAACACGTCTCGTCAATTGAAGACAGTGAGTCTGAAGTTGAAGACGAGTTTAATAACTTAAATCTGGAGAGCGCGGCAGAATGAAGACGAGTCCAAGGCTCAAGTGCTCAACTCAAAATTTTGAATTTGTATTTTGTAATATAATTTCAAATTTAATAAAAATCTTCGTATTTTGATTTTTTATTATAATTTGTAATTTGTATTTTGATTTTGTAGTTTAATTTCAAATTTAATAAAAAATTTTATTTACTTTGCAATTTTGCAATTCAATTTTATTACATGTTAGTATTTAATTTAATTAAATCATTAAAATTAAAATATAATAATATAAAAAAATAATTAAAATAATTATTTTAAATAACCGGTCCCGGTCTGGGACCGGTTAGGACCGGTTTGGACCGGTCCTTCCGGTCCCAGACGGTCCCGGTTTTCAAAGGAAAAACCGGTCCCGGACCGGGACCGGTTTTGGCAGGACCGGTCCGGGACCGGTGTCCCAAAAGACCGGTCCTGCCCAGGACCGGTCCCGGACCGGGACCGGGGTCTTTATGTGCACCACTAATGTCAGTGGTCTTATTCCCCGATGTTCTCTTCTGAAGCGCCTTTACTCTACGTGCGCGACTTAAGACTTCTCCTAACTCCTTGTAATCAAGGAGTTCCAACTGGTCTCGAATGGAATAGCGTAACCCGTTCAGACAACGGGAAACGGTCATGTCATCTTTCTCTCGGAGGTCGAGGCGAGACTGCAGGACTAGGAACTCGTTTGTATACTCATCGACAGATAATTTATCCTGACGGAGATCATTGAACTTACGATACAGAGTTTGCATATTATCAGACGGAACGTATCTCTTACGCAGTTGAGTTTTGAAGTCGTTCCATGTTGTGATCGGGGGCATACCTAAATTGAAGCGTGACATACTCAACTTGCCTAGCTTGGAGAAATTTCTTCCAAGACAAGAAACGATCCATACTTTCACACCACTCCAAGCAACTCTCGGGCTCTATTCGCCCTTCGAAATCACCCACGTCTAGCTTGATTCCCATATTTCAACGGGGTTGGTGACGCGGTTCGTTATGTGCTTCCGGGTCGGGGTCTGCGAGTTCCTGAGGTCTATGGTCAGGGTCATTTTTGACCACTGGGGCAGGTGTTCGATTAATGTGCAAGGTTGCTTCAATATTATTAACCGAATTGCGCAGTCCGTTCATGATATGTGTGACACTACCCATATCGGTGATGTGAGTTTCGACTGTTTTCATCAAATCACTCATGCGTCAGACATACCGAAGTTGAACCGAAGTGCGCGCCTAGCGATGTAGACGACACGGGGCGGCGACGATGGCTGGAGCTCTCTGGGGCGGCAGAGTCAGTGCCGGCGCTGGAGGGCGTGATCGTGGATTCGAAGCGGTGTCGGAGGTTGACGAAGATGCGGTTATTTGGCAAGGAGCAGAGAGTCGGTATTCCGCCTCTCCACTATGTCCAAAAAACCTGCCTCCGATTTCTTCACGGTGGGGTTTTAATAAGGATCCTCCCACCGGTTACTGTTTCCAAAATATACTATTTTCCCAAATACAGAGTTTTCCATCTATAACTCACGGTGGCCACAATACTAGATCTCAAATGGTTTCCTTTTATAATAGTGTTTTCAAAATATTATAGTTCCCAAATATATATATATATATATATATATATATATATATATATATTCTTAAATAACTTTCGGCTTGCCTCTACGTCCTACTAATAATAATACCAGATCTCTTTGTTTATGTCAGGTCTCTCATATCAATGGGAGCACTGCTAGACGTATCAGTGACTTGACCCAAATCCCTAGCTTTCTTCCTAAAGTAGATCTTATGGGATCAACTTAAGCATCTAAGAGATCAAAGCGGTCAAGAACTAATCACTGAAATTCAACCTCAGATAACTCTACTTGTGGAACACTAGAAAGGTCGTGAAATGTGTTGTGATCCTGGCGAGGGTGACCTCGATAGGGTTCCTGAGGGTCTAGACATAGTTCGTAACATAATCAATTGTGCTCGTGGGTGGACGTGGGCCCTACGAACGTGCAGTGGTGGATGCACATATTTAGACTCGGGTTCCTCAAATAGGGGAGATATGTGGCAACGATGAACTGAATGGTACTCAACTCTACCATAAGGTTGTGGAGAAGTGTATTGATGATAATGTGAAGACCTCTCATCATGGTAGTCATCTCTAGAATAATGGTATCGTCTCGAAGGGTCGACACGATCCCGGGGAGTCTTGTGCTGTGCAGAAGGATAATCCTCGTAGTAATAAGAGTGCCGCTCAAGTGAAGCCGAAAGATGACGATAATAGCTCGACATAGGACAAAACTTAGACTCAATAATTGTGTGATAACATAAAGCCTGAACCTACCTTTGCACATAAAAATGTGGCCCAAACCTAGCTCTGATACCAATTTGATGCAACGGCAGGACGACTCGATAAAGGATTTCTGAATGCGACCCTAAATGCAATGCGGTGTAATGCAAGTGCAAAGGGGCCCGTTCCAAAATTGCAGCAACTAATTAATTATTATATGATTATTAGTAGGAGCACGTGCAATCGTAATTACTTAATTAAGGAGAACAAAATATTAATTTTGCAAACGAACGAGACACAATAATTTTAAGCGAGTGCAAAATAAACCCCGCAAGTAGCATTACAGTTGAATTAATAACGCATTTAAGCAGATATCCACTACAAGTACAGGTGCCAAATAAACGACAACAAAAGATAAGACTGCATACCACAATTCGCAAACGGCGACAATAACAGTGGTGGGAGGGCATGCGAGGTTGCTGTAATATCGGGGTACTGGACTGACTTGGCCAATGGTTGTTGAAGGGGGTTGGGAGAATGGGGTGGCTAGTGGGATTCATGACAAGGTGCTCTGGTTGGATAGTGATGAGTGAGACAATTGAAGCATGGAAAGAGGGGGTTGGATTTATTTGGACGGCTACAGGAGGGGAGGGGATGGATACAAGGAAATTTCAAGGAGTGTATGGGGACGAAGTGGAAAAATGCGTAGAATAATCATGCGGGGCTGTGGGAGGGAACCAACCTAGGTAGCGGCGGGTTTGGATGGGGATCGGGATGGCATCGACTTAGTGGTTGTTGAAGGGGGTTGGGAGAATGGGGTGACTAGTGGGATTCATGACAAGGTGCCTGGTTGGATAGTGATGAGTGAGACAATTGAAGCAGGGAAAGAGGGGGGTTGGATTTATTTGAACGGCTACAGGAGGGGAGGGGATGGATACAAGGAAATTTCAAGGAGTGTATGGGGACGAAGTGGAAAAATGCGTAGAATAACCCGGCGGGGCTGTGGGAGGGAAACAACCTAGGTAGCGGCGGGTTTGGATGGGGATCGGGATGGCATCGACTTAGGGCTGAGAGATTGACGGGTTCGGTCGACGCAGGGATGGAGAGAGCCGAACAACTCCAGTTAGCGGTTGGATGGAGATGGACGAAAAATTATCGGGAGGGAAGGTAGCGGCTTTTAAGGACTGGGTGCAATAAGCAGGAAGGAAGAAAGGAGGGGAGGGATTTCCAGGGAGGGGAGTGACCACAGTTGCTGGAGTAACACCCGGGGAAGTCTACCTGTAGTCCGGCGGTGGAGGAGGAGGGCGGGGATGCCTCAGCGTCACACCGAGAAGTACTCCAGGAGTCGCTCTGAAGACCGGCGGTTTTGCTTCTTGCAAAACCCACAATGCCCCAAAACCGTTGTTTGCCTATATTTTTATAAGCCCTGCAATAACTGTTGTATAACTGCATCATAACTCCCAAATCGGACGACATATACTGTTTTGGTCGATCGGGCTCTAAATACAACTCAAAAGTAAAAAAGTGAAATATAAAAGTGATTCAGTTCGATCATCCGGCGCAACCACAGACTCTGATCGTCCGACCGGGCAGCGAATCACCGCCTCCTGTGGGAATACACGTGTGTTGGTCGTGGCGCGCCGTCAGAAACACTAACATACACCTATTGTAGTGCAATTGTAAGTTTATGAAAGTGATTGCCTGATTAGATTTCACTTATCAAATTGCATTCAAGTGTCACCTGGTGATATTTTTTTTGTAGTTAGAAAACTTCAAATTAGTAAAGCTAAAACCCAGTATATGACTTGCAATTTTATGGGATAAATATTAATATTTGTTAGAAAAACCCATGTAAATAGCCCAGTATTGGACCCATTTATTTTCTTCTTTCTTCTCCTCCTATTAGTCCCACATCATTGTATAGGATTTCTTCTCCTCTTCTCTCTCCTATATATTTGTATTCTTTCCTTGTATTTGAATACTGAAGTAATACATACAAGCTTTTGAGCTCTTTCAACATGGTATCAGAGCCAGGTTATCCGACCTCGCGGTTTCACTTTCTCTAACCGCACGGCTTGTCTTCTTCGCCTGTCCGCTCTTCCTCTGCGACCTGGTCCTCTAACTCGCATCGGGTAGCGGCCTCCTTCTAGCCGTCTCTTCTTCCCGCGGCTTCTCCCTTGCTAAGCCGCTACCCTCTCCTCTTCTTCTCTCCCTCCCGCGGATCCACCCTCTGTCTCTTTTATAACCTCTCTTCTCACCCCGTGGGCCCCACTTCTCCTCCTGCGGCTTCTCTCGTCGCTTGCGGTTTGTCTGCTTCAAGCCGCTCGAGTTCCTTCTCGCGGTCTCCTCTCTAGCCGCTCGAGTTCTTACTCGTGGTCTCTCTCCTCTAGCCGCTCGAGTTCCTTCTCGCGGTCTCCTCTCTAGCCGCTCAAGTTCTTACTCGCGGTCTCTCTCCTCTAGCCGCTCGAGTTCATTCTCGCGGTCTCCTCTCTAGCCGCTCGAGTTCCTACTCGCGGTCTCTCTCGTCTAGCCGCTCGGTTTCCTCTCGCGGTCTCTGCTTCTACTGGTCGCGCGGTCTGTTTTCCTTCTAACCGCTGCGACTTCTCCTTCTCTCTTTCCGGCTGTCTTTTCTCCCTCCTTTGCTTCGCCGCTGGTGGTTTCTCTGTAACCGTGCGGGTTGTCCGTCTATATCCCGCACCTGGTTGCAACCTCATTTCTTGCCGCGCGCTCTCCAATTCGCGGCGGTCTTCCCCGGCTCCATGGGCTCCTCCATTGACTCTACCGGACAGGCGGCTACTCCTCCTGCTGACCGCCCGGCTTCTCTTCCTGATCTTCGAGATGAGTTGCGGATCATCACTATCTCCTTATCTGGAAAGAAGAACTTTGTTCCGTGGGTCCACTCTGTTCGGCGTGTTCTTCAGGCCAAGGGCCTTGCGCTTTACCTTAATACGGAGGATTGGTTACGCAATGACGGCCGAGTTCAAACATGGCTCCTTAATTCGCTGGAGGGTGAGTCATACCAAATGGTCATGTACCATGAGACTGCCAAAGCCATGTGGGAGGAGCTTCACTCCTTATACTCTGGCAAAGATAGTCTTCAACACCTCTACGACATTATTACCGACCTTCAGTCTCTTGATGCTGGCGGGGCGGCTGGCATGATTTCCTTTGTTGCTCGGGCCAAGACTCTGGCAGAGGCCTGGATCCAGCATCAGCCTTCTACCACCGACCTTGCTGCTCAGCGCACGCAAAAGGAGGCCGTTTGCATTGCCATGATGATGGCTCGTGTCCCCCCTCACCTTCAGAGCATTCGGGCTCAAGTGTTGGCCTCGGCTTCTACTCCCTCCCTCTCTGATGTCTGCTCTATGCTCCTTCGAGTATCACCACCACTGGATCCTCCGGCACCCTCCTCTCCGGCTCTCCTTTAACAGGCCCTTCCCCCCTTACTTCCCCCACTGCCTTCTGCTCGCGGTTGACGTTCCGGCTCTCGCGGAAGGGGCCGTGGGGGTCGGGCCCGCTCCAAGTGTTCCTACTGCGGCCGGGATGACCACACAGATGCTGTTTGCTACAAGAAACATGACTATCCTCCTCGCCCCACTGCGACTGTTGTTGATGGCTCCTCCTCCACTGGTACCGACCTTGCGGCTGTTCGCCTCCAGCTACAGCAACTCCAGGGACTTCTTAGCCCTCCTCCTGCTTCTGTTGCCTCCACCTCTACTACAGGTATTACTTCTCTTTCCTCCGGTTCGCGTTGGATCTTGGACTCAGGGGCTACTCATCACATCACTTCGCTGCGGCCTCTCCAGTACTCGGATGTCCCTCATCTGAAATCTATCACCGTCGCTAATGGTGCGACTGCTCCGGTCTCTGGCTGTGCCGACATCTCTCTTGCCCCCTCCATCTCTCTTCGCTCGGCTCTTTATGTTCCGAGCTCTCCTTTTAATTTGTTTTCTGTTGTTCGCCTCACTCATGATATGAATTGCTCTGTCACATTTACTCCCTCTTCTTTTTTGATACAGGATCGGCGGACGCGGGCTACCATTGGTAGGGGACGACTGCAGAACGGGCTCTACCTTCTGGATGCCTCTCCCACTATTCTCTCATCTGTCTCCGTTGCTGACTGGCATCATCGTCTTGGGCATTCCCCTCTTCCTGTTCTCCAAAAGGCACTGCCTGATGTATCTTTACATGCTTTCAAATGTGATTTTTGTGTTTACGGCAAACAACCGCGTACTTCTTTTCCTGCTCATTGTACTCGGAGCGCTGCTCCATTTGATTTATTACATTCTGATATCTGGGGTTCTTTTAAAGGTATCAGTATCTCTGGATACCGTTATTTTATCACCTTCATTGATGATTACTCTCGCACCACATGGCTTTACCTCCTCCGTGACCGCTCCGAGCTCCCTCGCATATTTCGCGACTTTATCCAAGAAACTCGCACGCAATTCTCTAAAACTATTAAAACCGTGCGCACCGATAACGCTCGCGAATACACCGGCCATGAATTTGCCAATCTATGTGCAGAATTTGGTATTCTTCATCAAACCTCCTGTCCCTACACCCCCCAACAAAATGTTGTTGCCGAACGCAAGAACCGTCACCTACTCGACGTTGACCGCTCACTCATGATTCACATGAATGTTCCAAAACTTTACTGGAACTTTGCGGTCTCCACTGCCTGTTTCCTCATCAACCGACTCCCTTGCTCGGTTCTCAACTCTGCCACTACATTCAGTCTCCTCTTCCCCTCCACTCCGGCCTTCCCTATTACACCAAGGGTCTTTGGCTGCTCTTGTTTCGTTCACCTCCTGGGTCCCTCCTCGGATAAGTTGGATCCCCGAGCCGCCAAATCCATTTTTGTCGGCTATTCTCACACCCAAAAGGGCTAGCTGTGCTACTCTCCGGTCACTCGTAAAGTCATCGTCTCCGCCGATGTTACTTTTTGGGAAGATCAACCTTTCTTCTCCCCGCCTCCTGCTCCTTCCTCCCCGACGGCATCTCCACCAATCCCTATACCCCGCCCCGTCATCCCTACTACTGCGCGTGTTCCCCTACGTCCTTCTACCCCTACGCCTGCTCCCTCCAAGCCACCAGTTATCCAGGTTTACTCTCGCCGCCTTCCTCCTCGTTCCGCTACCCCTCTGCAGTCGACCTCTTCCACAGCTACCCCGCGCCCTGCTGATCAGGTATCTCCCTCTACCGCTCATCCTCTGGCAAATTATGTCTCCCTGCATCGCCTCTCCCCCCAACTACACACATTTGCCACTTCTCTTTCCTCCATTTCAGTTTCTAACACTGTGCAGGAGGCACTACAACATCCCGGCTGAAGGGCTGCCATGGAGGAGGAAATGGCTGCTCTCTGGGCCAACCAAACTTGGACTCTTGCACCGCTTCCACAGGGTCAGAAACCGGTGGGGTGTAAGTGGGTCTTCGTCGTCAAACATGCCGCTGACGGAACGATTGACCGTCTGAAAGCTCGGCTGGTCGCCCGGGGCTTCACCCAACAACACGAGATGGACTATGAGGAAACCTTCTCTCCGGTGGCCAAACTCAACACCGTTCGTGTTCTTATCTCGGTGGCTGTCCATCGCCGGTGGCCCTTACATGCCTTTCTGAATGGCGACTTGCAACAACCTCCCGGGTTTGAGACCACGGGGGAGTCTCAGATTTGCCGTCTTAAGAAAGCTTTGTATGGCCTCAAACAATCACCACGGGCATGGTTCGACAGGTTCAGCAAAGCTCTTCGGGAGGTTGGTTTTTCTCGAAGCACGGCAGACTTCTCTATGTTCACTCGCCACCGTACAACGGGGACGGTTCTTTTGTTAGTATATGTTGATGATATCATAATTACGGGAGATGCCTCACAGGGAATACAGGAGGTCAAACGACATCTCGGTACAGTTTTTCAAACAAAGGATCTGGGACCCCTCCGATATTTTTTGGGCCTTGAGGTTGCTAGACGACCAGATGGTCTCGTCCTTTCCCAGCGAAAGTATTGTCTCGACCTTCTCCATGATGCAGGTTACTCGCGTTGTAAACCGATCAATACCCCAATGGATGTGAATCACAAGTTATGTGCTCAAGCCTCTGACTCAGATCTTTTACTTGAGAATCCTGAATACTATCGCCGTCTAGTTGGAAAATTGATCTACCTCACGGTAACTAGACCAGATATATCTTTTGCAGGTGGTATTGTCAGCCGATATATGCATTCCCCGCGGAAATCTCATCTTCAAGCAGTTGAACGCATTCTCAGATACCTCAAAACAGCCCCTGGTCAAGGATTGGTGTACAGGACCTCATCTTCAGCTCCTACATTGATAGCCTACTCTGATGCTGACTACGCTGGTTCTCTTGATGATCGACGGTCAACCAGTGGCTTTTGCACCTATTTTGGAGGACACTTGATTACGTGGCGGAGCAAGAAACAAGTTGTTGTGGCTCGATCGTCTGCTGAGGCTGAATACTGGGCAATGACATCTGTAGTTTCTGAACTAACATGGCTGGAGAGTCTTCTTACCGATCTGGTATAAAACTTCCTTCCCCAGCTCTTCTCCTTTGTGATAGCCAAGCGACGATACACATTGCCAGGGACCCGGTATTCCACGAGAGAACTAAACATATTGAAGTTGATTGCCACTTCATTCGAGAAAAGGTTCAAATGAAGAAGATCGATCTGAAGCATGTTCCCGGGACAGAACAAGTGGCGGATGTACTCACTAAAGCTCTTCCTTGTACACTCTTCTATCAGTGCTTGTCCAAGCTTGGTGCATACGATTTGTACGCTCCAGCTTGCGGGGGAGTGTTAGAAAAGTCCATGTAAATAGCCCAGTATTGGACCCATTTATTTTCTTTTTTCTTCTCCTCCTATTAGTCCCACATCATTGTATAGGATTTCTTCTCCTCTTCTCTCTCCTATATATTTGTATTCTCTCCTTGTATTTGAATATTGAAGTAATACATACAAGCTTTTGAGCTCTTTCAACAATATTTATCAACTATCTCATTAGAAGATAAATAGATGTGTATGTGTGATATGTTTGAGCACACTGGATCTATTATTAAAAATACAGTGTCTGTATATATATATATATATATATATATATATATATATATATATATATATATATATATATATATATATATATATATATATATATATATATATATAACTTTGTGTTTAATTTTGAAAAATGTTGCGGGAGTACTATGCTATAAGAGGTATCATGGTGACTTAAATATAAATTATAACATCGCAATTAGATAGATAATACTGACTGGATCTAAGTGTAGGGCAGTAAAAATGGTTGATTTCTAGGTTGAGTATGACATTGACGAGAAGGCTAAAATGGATGCTGGAATATGTAGAAAGATAAATTATAAACGATTATATTAGAGAAATAATGTTAGTGGCATCCATCAAAGATAAGATAATCAAAAATAGACTTGGGTGATCTAGGCATGTGCAATGAAGGTTATAAAATGCATCAATTGGACAAGTGGTTATAGATAGTGTTGGAGAATCACGTAAATGTGTGACATAAGGTATCTGTTTTGGAAGTTTTTCAACATGTTCATAGTTTAGGTTTAACAACTAAAGCAACACTCCATGAAATCAAATGAAAATTGAGCATTCATAAAATCCGACCCCAAATTGTTGGGACGAGGCTATTGAAGGTTATGAAGTATTGAAATATTACTGTGATGATTGATAAACGCTAAACAAATAAACACCTAACTTGGGGTAAAATTGAGTTATCGTAGAATGATCGGTGCTATCAATTCACTTCAAGAACAAAAATCCAACCACTTAGTGTGACACAAATTGGAGATGAATGTATGTGATGGTTTTGTGTCACGCGTGATATGTCACATGTCTTGTGTGGATTGTTTGTCTGCTTATATATTGTATTTGGCCACTTGTATGGTGTATTGTTGTTAACCTAATAAATTTTTTTCATTCGACTGTTCCACTTGACTTGGTATCATAGCCAAGAGACCTAATCTGGCCACTTCCGATCCGGCCTCTCCCGCTCCATCGTCATCGACGCTTGCTCCAGTGTTTTTTTTGCTCGACTCGGCTTGCCCGCGTAGTTCTCCAGTCGAATCCCCCCATCGTCCCCTCAGCTCGTCTCTTCAAGCAAGTCGTATGGTCCGCTCGTCGCTTCCGGCGCGTAGTCGTTCTTCCTCCAATTTACAACCGCTCAATCGTTCTTCCTCCAAGTTCTAATGTGCAGCCTTTCCCACTACCTAGCGTTGGTCCAGGGCTATAATTGCTTCTCTCCGACACAACTTCTCGTCAAGTTTCTTCCTCTCTTTTTCCGCTCCCTAGTATCGCTCCTTCGGTCCAGACCCACAACCAGCTTCTCTCCACCCGTCCAACAGGCAAATGTTGGTTTCCGATCGTTTTGTCCTCCATGACAGTCGCCAGAGACATCATGGCACAGCCTACAATGTCCTCTCCAATGGATCTATCTAAGGGATGCTCGTATGATGTGATGCTTCTTCATATTATCTTTTTTGATTGATTGTTTCTAGTTGGCTCCCCTTCGTTGCCCATGAGTGATTCTTCATATATCTTGTCCATTTATCGATTTGTTCCTCCTAGTGACACCCATGGGCAATCTGGATCGTTGAAGATCACTAAAGTGGCTTTGGATGACACAAATTACCTTTAATGGTTTAGGGCCGCACAACATAATCTGTGGTCATCAATTGTATGGGCATATTGATGGAACCATTGTTGAACTGCCATGGTCTGATCCCTCATGAAGGAAATTGGATGCAGATAATTCTTTGGTTATCTCATTATTACTTCACTTCATGCTCCCTCTAGTTTACCGTAATTATATGCTCATGGACTCCTCCCATGCAATTTGAACTCGAGCCCGTGAAACTTACTCGCAGGTTGGTAGCTCTACGCAAATCTATGAGCTCACTTATCACGCTTTGGAGCTAAAACAAGGATCTTTGCTGCATCTATCTATTAGTCAGAATTTGAATGTCTCTATCAAGAATCAAATTGCTTCAATACCTTCACTCCATCATGCTGATGTCGTCAACCTTTGAAAGGACAAAGACTGTTTTCATGTGCATGTCTTCCTTATGTGCCTCAATATGAAGTTTGATACTGTCGCCTGTTCTTCATTGTTAGCCTCTTTTCTCTCTTAGGGAAGCATTCAACATGATCCTTAGTGATGAAAATCGTCGCCTTTCTTTTGCTTCTATCGCTCTGACCGATCATTCCGCTCTTGCTGGGCTTGGCCGTGGTCCTCCCATTCACACCCCTCTTATATGTGGCCACTGCGGGCAGAAAGTCAATACTAAGGAGACCTACTATCAGTTGAATCCTCATCTTGCCCCTGGTCGGGAGACGGGTGGTTGTTGTAGGAACAGTAACCGTGGTGTTGGTTGACAGTTTTGGTGCACACTCACAGTACTTTGCCCGTACTAGTGAAGCTTATGAGGATGGTCTTTCCTCATGGGGTCTTTTTGCTGAGGAACTGGAGGCATTTTACTGCGTGTTGCGTTCACAGTCCGATGTTGCGTCCATTTATTCTGTCACTGCTTTTGCCTTTTTGGGTATCTTGAGTGCTCATGTTGCATCTCCGTCTCAATCCATGTGGATAATTGACTTGAGCGCTACCAATCATATGATCAGATCCTCATCTGATTTTACCTCCTACACTCCTCTCTCGGGTCGTGATAAAGTTATTGCAGCTAATGATTCCCTTTCATTTACTGCTGGCAGAGGAACATTTCCTTGTTCTCTTGCCCTTTTCCTCTTTTCTGTGTTGCATGTATCTTCATTCTCTTGCAATCTCCTGTTCATTAGTCATTTAACTAATTCGTTAAATTACTCTGTGACTTTTTTCTTGATGTTTGTGTTTTTTAGGATCTAGTTTCGAAGCGGGACACTGACAATGGTAGAAATGTTGGCGGATTGTACTTGTTGGACCAGTCGTTGCCCCCAGTCTGATCTCCACCACCCGTGCTCCTATTATCCATGACATTTGACCCTGGCATCAATGTCTTGGGCACCCCTCTTTATATCTTACCAAACTTTTCTTTGCTTTTAGTTGTTTGCTTAAATCTTTTTCTTATGATGTCTGTGAACTGTCGAAACATGTTCTTCACATCTCGTTATGTATCTCTTTCTAATTCTTCTCCCATTGATGTGATTCACTCAAATGTTTGGGGTCCTTCCACTTTGTTTTCTTTATCTGACTATAAATGGTTTGTGACTTTTTTTATTAGTTTTCTCGTACTATATGAGTTTATTTGTTAAAACAAAAGAGTGAAGTGTTTAGTTGTTTTTGCCTCTTTCATAAGATGATTATGACACAGTTTGGTGGAGTTATTAAGGTGTTGCATAGTGATAATGCAGGCGAGTATGATGATCGGGGATTGTTTGGCACATATCCTGTTGTTAATGACATTCTTCACCAAACCACTTGTGTCCACACCACTCAAAATGGAGTTGTAGGACAAAAAATTACACACTTGTTGGAGATTGCTCCATGCTTGTTTCCTAACATGCACCTTCTCAAGTCCTACTGGGGGGGTACTGTTTTGATTGCTACCCATCTCATTAATCTCCCTTCTAGCCGTTATCTACACTATGCTACTCCTCCTTGTTTTTCCTCTAAACACATTGTTCATATTTCTCACTTTACTTCTCGTATATTCGGGTCCGTATGTTTTGTTCATGTCCATACTCATCGTTACAAACTGAATGTTCGTTCTCTTAAATGTGTTTTTGTGGGGTACTCTTCCACCAAGATCACCACCAAAGGTTATTGTTGTTATCACCCTCATACTTGCCGCTTCTTCTGTACTGTTAATGCTACCTTTCGTGAGGGGATCTTACTTTGGTCCTCGTCAAGGGAGATAAGTAGTGCTTATGACGGGACCTCTGACTCTTCTCTTCCGATCATTTCCCTTCCGTTGGTTGCTTCTTCCCTCCTATCCTTTCTACTCTTGTTCCTCCTACCCCCGTTCCTTCTTCGCGACCACGGCCTCTTTAGTTGCATACATACTCTCGCAAGTCTCATAAAGCCGTGCTAGTGCAGTTCCCGGATGTTCAACCTCTGCAAGTGTTTGCTTCTTCTCTGGATTCTGATGATGACCTTCATACTCACATTGCTCATCTCAAAGGTAACACTGGTAGTACCAAACATCTCATAACCAATTACATTTCATATCATCACCTCTCTCATGCTCACAAAGCTTTTATCTTATCTCTTTCTTTATACTAATTACCAAGACCTGGTAGGAGGCTATCGAGATACCTGAGTGGAACAATGCTATGGAGGAAAAAAATGCATGTTTTGGACAAAATTACACATGACAACTTGCACATCTTCCTCCTGGAAAAAGAACAATCAGGTCACGTTGGATTTTTTTAGTTAAGCAGAATCAAGAGGGGATTATGATGCTCTATAAAGCTCGATTAGTGGATCAAGGGTACACTCAAATTCAAAGAATTGACTACCCTAAAACCTTTGCTCATGTTTCAAAGATAGACTCTATTCGGGTGTTCCTTTCATGTGTTGCTTGTCTTGGATGGGACCTGCAACTACCGGATGTTAAAAATATCTTTCTGCATGATGAGTTGGAAGAAGAAGTTTATGTGACGCTTTGACGCAGGTTAAGGCCCTAAAGGGGATAGAGATATGTTCTATATGCAAACATACATCCGGCATTATCAGTTTCTTGCAATAAACTTTTAATTTATAAACCCGAATGTCAATTATGACACAAACGATAAAGCAACAAACAAGGATACACGAGATGGAATATATGCGAGAATGTGCTTAAAATTTGAATAACCAACAAAGTGGAACTTCACAAAGTTCCAGAGTTTAAAGCAAAGATTACAAAATACACTCCTTGAGTAGACAGTAAACACAACATTGAATACTCAGAATTAACTTTAAAACAAAACGACTCACACGGTAGTAGTGGTAGAAGGTTTGGAGAGGAAGCTTAATGCGACGGCAGGTAGCGGGAGTTCCGTTGGTAGTTGGAGCGGGTTTTGGGGGTGCTGGGGTAGTACCCAGCTGCTGGGAATTGGGTGATCTGGCAGCAAGAATTAAATTCCTAGTGCTGGAATGAGGCCTATGCGCAAAAATTTTGAATTATGGCTGCAGGGAATCAAAGATTGGGTGTTGTAAATGAGTCTAGCCACTGGTATTAATGGTATGGGCGGCTGGTTTAAGAGGCTTGGTCTCTGTATGGGGGCGACAAAAGGAAAATGGAGGTGGGGGTGGGTTTGCATGTGGATGCGGCTTGGTGGGGTTCAGTTGGAGTGGAAGAGGTGGGAGAGGGGCTGGGTTTGAAGGGGTGAGTGGGGAGAGGGAATGGGCCAACTGCAACAAGGGAGATGGTTATGGAGGTTATGGGGTAGTGGGATGGTGGCTGACCGGAGGTGGTCGCGAGCAAGGGGGCCGGTAATGGTGGTGGCCGAAGTTGTTTTCCGGCGATTGCCAGAGAACTGAAAATGGAGGAAATAATAAGGGTATTGGGGAGGGATCACCGGAGGTGGAGAAGAGGGGATTTTGGGTCCTGTTTTGGGTGGAGTTTTGAAGGGGAATTGTGGAGGTGGTCATCTATGTGAAGGGAGTTGGCTCCATGGCAAGGTGGGTGGGGGGGATAGAGGGTGGTCGGCTAGTGGAGGGAGGTTGTTCCACGACAAAGGGGAGGCTTCTGGTGGCTGGCCAAGGGAGTAGAGGAAGGGGAGATGGGTGACCGACCAAAGGTGTGGGGAGGGGACTTCATGCACACAAGCCTGGCTTCGACACAAGGATGTTCAAAAGAGGGCTTCTGCACTCAACTTTCAATGCCTCTCTTTAGAGCCTTCTAACTCTATATATAGACTTGTGAGTTTGCAACGAACGAGCACGATTCTCCATGTTTTTTACCTTAAACCAAACAAAATACACAGTAAAATAAAAAGAATGCAAGAACAAAAAATGTTACCATCGACGATCCGCTTAGGATGAGCTGTCCCGATCATCACTGGGTCTGTGGTCGGCGGTAATAGACCCTAACGGATTGGGTGGCCTAACCCCATCACGCTTCCTCCTGGTTTTTCCAAGGAGGAGTCTAATGGCAAGGTTTGTATAATAGGATATATATGGGTATCTTGATAATTGCATATGTTGTAAGGATATAAATAGAGCATCTGTGATTGTAATAAGGATCATGGAAAAATTAATAAAGTTTTAGTTGTTCCTTTCTCTTCCCGACCACGCCCTTCATCTTTCTTATCTCCGGCCACCCCGGCCATTCGTCCTCTCTCTCGTCTCCGACCGCCTCCTCTTCTTGGTCATTCCCTTTATTCCTGTTATCACTTATCTCGTAACGAGTTAAGATCGTTGCAAATTGGTGCTTTCGTTGAGAAGACATTGACGGCTGCCAGATTTATTGAAGGCATCTTCCTCACCGCCAGTTTTTGTCTGCTGGCTCCGTCTAGAAGACGTTTATTGGAACAGCATTGGCACATCAATTCTTGTTCGCGAACGGCACATTAGTATTGCATTGTCTTCTTCGTCGGAATAGCCATCATCGGACTAT
Organism: Platanthera guangdongensis; assembly: GCA_039583875.1. NCBI lineage: Eukaryota > Viridiplantae > Streptophyta > Magnoliopsida > Asparagales > Orchidaceae > Platanthera > Platanthera guangdongensis. The sequence continues at coordinate 132,276,425 of CM077149.1, forward strand.
TCGGCCACCTCAAGAACACCACCCTCCATCAATAACATCATCGGAGATAAGAGCGGGTCAGCTTCTTCAACTTCTGACATCAAGAAGGTTATCGACGATAGGAGGACTCTTCAATATCTCCGGTGAACTCTCCAGTTCAGCGCGCTCTCATTAAGATCGTTCTCTGCCAACATCGTTCTTGAGCTGCTACAGGAACGACATTCTCTGCCAACGATTCATCAACAACAACGTTGAGAGATCTCCCTCCCAGCAAACTATTTGCATCACTGGCACATCGCCGGAAACGGCAAACTCGCCAAAATCTAGGGCAGGAAGAGGAACGGCGAACTTTATCACAGGAGCAGAGGACACTGTCAGCTCCGGTATTCCAAATATTGTCATCTTGAAGGGCACCGAAAAGCAAGCCGCTCCTCTGAGAAACACGACGGACTCCCCGCCAACCACTACTTCACTAGCAAACACTTGCTATCTCGCCGACGTCATTGAAGGGTCTTCTACTGCTCAGCCTTGTTACTGGTGATGGCAGGAGAATCCATCTGTCATTATTTTACAGCTGCTCTGTTCTGCAGTAGTTGATTGGAAGGTTGCTGTTAAAAAAACAATACAACCTGCTGTCATGCAGATTGGAGGTTCTCCTTCCACATTACAGATTTCCGTCCCAACATTTCCTACAAATCCACTTTTGGGTAAGGGACAGTTTGGTTCCAGCGCAACTACGGACTCGTTGAATACTTCGTCAGCCAAAGTTATGGGCCCAAGATTAGCGTCGGGCGATCCTACTGATTGGATTTCTAAGTTTGAAATGTTCCTCGAGTATAAGAACACCAATCCACTTGATTATGTTTTCATGACCTCATTTTATTTGGACAAGCCGGCGTCGAAGTGGTGCCTAGAATTTTTTAGGGATGACAGGTCATGATTGACATCATTTCAAGGTCGCTATTCAGAACCGATTCGGGATAGAAGCCTCCATCACCTATTAGTCCTGATAGCCATGAAGCCAAGTCCAGGGAGCATGACTCTTGTGGGACACTTGAAGAGCCAATTTGTGTCCGGGCTCCGATAATCCATGTTGGTGGAGAAATACTTTCATCATTTATTATTCTCGAAAGTCGTGACACCAAGTCTGAGGAGTTTGATTATTTGCCAAGTGTCGTCATGTGGATACCTTCTGAGGTTTCTTTTGTTGATGACAAAGTCCAGAAAATTGAGAATATTGCTCGTGAAGAAATCAATGGGTGGAATCTTGATTTGGATTCAATATTGTTAAAGAATCCACCAAAGTTCACCTTGCCAATTCATGAAGCATCTTCTTGGACATTTTGGGCATTTGATCCCGACGAACTCAATGACGACACAGTTTTTGTTGGACGTCGTTTCTCAACAACAAATTCCCGAATTTTTGATGTTCACTAATGAAGAATCCTTTGCGACACCAATTTTCATTTTCGATCCAGGAGGATGTGTCAATGAGGAGGGCATTAAAGGTGTCAGAATACCAGAAGGATCAGAGAACGGACACCATTTTTTTTAGATGACCAAACGATGAGGTTGTTGTTTTTATGGGATGGGTAGGAGTGTAACAGGATATATATGGGTATCTTGGTAATTGCATATGTTGTAAGGCTATAAATAGAGCCTCTGTGATTGTAATAAGGATCATGAAAAAAGTAATAGTGTTAATTGTTCATCTCTCTTCCCGACCACCCCCTTCATCTTTCTTATCTCCGGCCACCCCGACCATTCATCCTCTCTCTCGTCTCCGGCCACCTCCTCTTTTTGGCCATTCCCTTCATTTCCTGTTATCACTTATCTCGTAATGACTTAAGATCGTTATAGTTTGTCATCTAAAGAAATCCTTATATGGGCTGAAGTAATCCCCCAAAGCTTGGTTTGGATGGTTTCATAAAACCATGTTAAAACTAGGTTATATTCATGGACATGCTGATGACACCCTCTTTGTTAAGAGAAGAGAATCTAAAATGTCAGTGCTCATTGTATATGTGCATGACATCATCATTACAAGAAATTATTTGAAGGAAATCACGCACCTGAAAGGGCAATTTTGCAGGGAATTGTAAGTTAAAGATTTGGGAAAAGTGAAATATTTTTTAGGGATTGAAGTGACAAGGTCTAGCCGAGGTATCTTCATATTTTAGAGAAAGTATTTCCTTGACCTTCTGGAGAAAACTGGTATATTTGGGCATTCTTCTATCAATACCCACCCCACTGAGGCCAATCAGAAAATTGATGTAGACATAAAAGAAGATAAAGTTTTCTTATCGAGCCACGAGAGATGCCACGAGAGATTGGTTGGTCTACTCTTACTTATCTCATACATGTATTAATATTACGCATGATGTTGACATAGTGAGTAGATTCATGCATGCTCCCAAGATCCACCATCAGAATGCAACTCATCGGATCTTGAGGTACCTTAAGAAGTCTCCGGGATGTGGTATTTTTTTTCTGCAAACAAACTCTTGAAAATTGAAACTTTTTACTGATGCTAATTGGACAGGTAGCCCGGATGACCAAAAATCCACTACAGGATATTGTGAGGGATTGTGGTTGAAACCAATTTTTCCGAATTTTGGTCTCTTCGAAGACAAACCTATTAGTCTTTATTGCGACAACAAAACATCCATTAATATTGCTCACAATGCAGTTGAACATGAATGAACCAAACATGTTGAAGTGGATAAACATTTCATTAAAGATCACCTCAACAATGACAATATCTATACACCCTTTTTTGAACTCTCAAGATCAGCTTGCCAACGTCTTCACTAAAGGTTTAAGCTATGACAACTTTACTGGCAAAACATTCAAGTTGGGAACGATTGACCTATACTCTCAACTTAGGGGGGGGGGGGAGACTTCAATATATGTAATATTTTCTTGTCATGCATATATATATTGCATATGACATAAGTTATTAACAATTTGTACCGAGTATGTTTCTAGTACTAGTATGTTTCTGTTACAAGTACGTGTATTGAACGTGTTGATACGACATAAGTTATTAACAAAATGACTAACTTGTCTCTGGACTAACTGGAAATTGGAGATGTTGATCTCCAACAATGAAGAAGAAAAAAAAAGACTGATGAGTAGACTTACGTTTAATTTTATCTCTTTTGGTTAAACATATAATATGTTAAATTTTGTAATATTTATAAATACTTAATGTTTGAAAACTTTATGTTATGTTATATAAATATAGAGGGCTGATCTTATACGAACCATGCAAGTGCGCACAGTGCGAACTCCCACTGTCAGCCGCTCGATCAACATTCTCTCCAATGCATCCGACGACACCGCACAAATCAGCTCCACCGCCGGCGGCCGGGGGCTCGCCTGCCACCGGCCGCACGACATTCGTCGGCGTGGCAACTACCGAAGGCCTGGCGGCCGATGGCCGGCGGCGCTGGATTTGCGAACTCGCAAAATTCCGGGCAGCCACCACACCGACGAACCCCGGGCGGCCACCACGCAGACTAACCCCGGGTGGCCGGTGGCCGGCGTGCCCACGGCCAGCGGCGGCCGCCCGAAATTTTGCGAGGGAGCACTGTGCATATTTAGCACAGTGCGCACCTGAGTAATCGTCTATATATATATACATTTGTTATGACGTATCATGGCGTACGCGTATCCTTGGTTTTTAAATTTTGTCGTGCCGCCGTACCGGGTACGTATCGTACACGGTACCCGTACCCGTACTGGTGCTTCCTGGGGTCACATTTATGGTGGAATGTTTTTAACCTAATAAAACTTCTTCATTGACTGTTCCGCTTGACTATTGGCTCTTATTTCATTTGTTGTTTGTTTACACATTCATGTTACTTGGCTGAAATACAAACATGCAGCATGGAGTATTATTTGCAGAAAACATTCTATAAGACTGCTTCCTTAATTGCAAACAGTTGCAAGTCCATTGCTCTCCTTGCAGGACAAAGTGCAGAAGTAGCTCTGCTTGCTTATAGTTATGGTAGAAATCTGGTCAGTGCATTGTTTTTTGTGCTTCCTAATCGGCTTTTCTTTGAAAGGGCTTAGTAATATTTATTAATTTTTCCGTTCAAGCAGGGCATGGCATATCAGTTGATCGATGATGTTCTTGACTTTACTGGCACATCAATTTCGCTTGGAAAGGGCTCTTTGTCTGATATAAACCAAGTATTGCACCTTCTGATGCACAAGTCATTCCATTTTCTTTTTGGTTGATTCTGTTCTTTCTTGTAAATTACTGTGCTTTGCATGATATAATCGTAGCCGGATAGTTTTAAGCTGTTTGTTTATTTAGCTGCTAGCATTTCAATTATTCAAAATTATTGAGAAATACAGTATGGAATGAGTAAGAAATAGGATCTTACGCCTGAAAATTCTTTATTGACATTTTTTTTTCATTGCACAGAATATTGTAACAGCTCCTATTTTATTTGCCATGGAGGAGTTCCCTCAGTTGCGAGAAGTCGTTGATCGTGGTTTTGGAAATCACTCAGATGTTGACATTGTAAGTATATTATGAATCTTCAAGTAAAAAAATATAAATTTAACTTAGAAGGTTGTATAAAATAGCCTGCATTTTTTATCTTGTTAACTTTTAACTTTGCAGACTACACAACTTATGAATGTCATATGTTAGCTCATCTACAATTCGTGTATGCAGTAAAATTGCACTTTGTTGAACCAAGTTACTTGAAAGTTCGAAGACATGCGTTTTTGGTTGAATACCATTTTGTATAGCTTCCTTGTATTTAGGGTTTAGGTACCCATTTGGTATTTTTGTAATGATCACTCCATTCATTGTTTATTCCTCTCCTCTTAACACGGCATCAAAGCTTTGCCTTAGGATCAATTCAGTATTTTCCTTCTCCCTTTATGGATCCCCCTGATTACAGTTTCACCCGCTTCCACCTTCATGCAGCTTCCACCTTCATGCAGCTTCCACCTTCATCCAGCTTCCCCCTTCAAGCTTCTGCATTCTTCCAGCTTCCGCTCGGGCCCTTTGAAATTCCCTCTTCTTCAGTCAGCAATTCTCAACGCTGATGCTTGCTGCCATCTTCCGCACCAACTTTTGTTCATTTCTATCGGCAGCCTCCTCTCATCCTCCATTGTCTTCGACCCAACGCTGACAGTGAACTACAACTGTACGGTTCCTTCTACGATATATCTTCCTCGCAGCTCAACTTAGTAGTTTTTTCAGATTACTCCTGTTACTATTTTCTCCTGCAACCTTTTATTTGAAACCCTGATGATTATGATGTAGCGCCCAACTTCATTATTTCATGCCCGCAGTTCTTCGAGCCAACTTTTTTTATTTTTACTTCGTCCGCAGCTCCGTTGCACTCATAGAATCAACGATGTCACATCGCCATGCAACTTTAGACTAGTCACTTTGCTATCACTTTGTTGTGATCCCCCGATCGAGATCTGGTGATGGGGCCAGAAGAGGTAGAAGATTTCCAAGCCTCGGAGGAACCCGTCTTGGATTCGGTCGGTGAAGACGGCTTGAGAATGGAAGGGAGAGGGAGGAAGAAGAGGAGAGGGGAAGAAGGAAGAAGGAGAAGTCGGCGGAGGGGAGGAAACCGGAGCCGATCGGCAGCCCGCACGGAACCGCGGAATGCAGCGACCCGCTTAGGGTTTCCCGCTGGAAAACGGGGGAGGTAGAGGGAGAGAGGATTAAAGAGAGAGAGAGAGAGAGAGAAGGAAATAGGAATTAATTCTTGCTTGCATTCTCACAAAACCAAACTGGACCATATAGTTCCCAAACATCAAACCAAATTTTAATTGTTCGCGCCCGTCACCTGGGCTTACTACAAGTGAGATAAAGAGCTAAAATAAAAATACGAAATGCGATACAAAATTAGGATAAAAATCATGCGGTCTCGGCCGGTCGGTCGACGGCGCTGATTGCGACCCCAATATAGATCTGGTAGTGCCGCAACTCATACCTGTTCACAGTTTACTTCAGCCAAGCTCTGCATCACCCCCGATTGCGGCTTTTATACTCTCGCGGGTTCTCTACTACTTCAATTGATGCAAATCATCTCCTCTCTTCTATGATGTAGAGCTCACTTCCTTGCTCTCCAAGCTTCTGGATCCTGAAAGTTAATTGTTCTACCAATCATCATCTGTTTTCTGCCCCCTGTGGACTACATCATAAATTTATCTTTTCACTTCTTTATTCAGAAATATTGGAGAACACGTTTACTAATACCAGCATCGACAAGCGAGCCTTCATTCATCTTAACCATTTGACTTTGAGTTGGATGTCTGAAAAGAATGTAGAACTCAGACATCCAACTCAAAATCAAATGGTTAAGATAAATAAAAGATGCATTAGATCTAGAATTATATATTGCATAGTGCTAATGTTTGGAAAAAAATTCTTTAAAAAAAACAGTTTAGCCAGACTCGTTTTTTAAATAGATCTGTTTGGAGACGGCTTGCGTAAGTTCTTCCTTTCATAATAAAAATATTTTTCCCATTGATTGAGCGATTCAATTCCTGTGCTCAAAAACTTTCTCTGAATTCCTGCAAAAGGCGCGCATAATTGTAGATTTTAGAATATATATTAATGCTTATTGTGCCTTTATGTGTGGAATATAGAAAGCTCGAATCTTTATGAATACAAATTGCAGGCGCTGGAGTACCTGTTCAAGAGCAGAGGAATTGAGAGAACAAGAGAGCTGGCAGCAGAACATGCTGATATTGCTGTGAAAGCTATTCAAGCTCTTCCTCAAAGTGATGACGAGGATGTAATGAGATCCAGGCGAGCTCTAGTCGATCTCACTCGTCGGGTAATGACCAGAACAAAATGAGGCGCCCTTGTGGCCCTGATAATTTATTTATTTTTGTAGGGTTTAGCTGCGCAAAAATAATTGTCCCAAAATAGTCTCCGGAATTTATGAAATATTTAAAAGTGTAAACAAATGCTATTAATGGTCTTATAATCCAATAAGTAACATTGTTCTTTTCATGTGGGATCATTTACCTTTGAGCTTATTCACCCTGTATGATATTTTTGAACTTCAGTGCCAGAAAAGTTTGCCTCTCGTTTATTAGGCCTTTTTCGTTTACGTGTGAGCGCGCGCGCGCGCGCACGCCATGAGGGCGCCAGAAATAATGGAGATTTGAGGGATATCATTGTGGGGATGCAGAGCTCTACCTGTATTGGAAGATTTTTACATTAGACACTGCCGACGCACTCGCAACTTGACTCGGTTTCAAAAATAAAAACTCTAATATTAATTGTTTCCCAAAACATCTTTTAACACTGAATTCTAAACCCGTTTGGCATGGCGGTGATAAGACGTGTGGCCTTCTTCGCGGCAAAGCATTTATTGATATAAAACACATATTCCCCTTGCATTGCGGCTGAGAGTGGCGGCGACATTTTCCAACCACCTTAACGGTGCTAGAACTTGCTTTTTATCTTGTTGCATTCCTATCCAAATCTTCAGAACATAATATTTCATCTTCTCTTCTAAATTATTAACATAAAAAGGTCTAAATTATTAATCATAAAAAGGTCTAAATTATTATTACAAGACAGAAAGAAAACAAGCCTAAGCTTTTTTATATACGAGCGAAGGGGCAAAACTGGTCAACAATTAGATAAAATTTTTACCGATTCTCAATTTAGCAGCACTAATCATTCTTCTGTTTGATGAACTTCTTTATGATCCCCATCATCTCACTCCCCGGAAATCGCCCTAGACACCCGCCAGCAGCCGCAATCTCGCTGAACTCGCTGACAGAATCCCCGGCGAAGGCTTTACATTCATCACCTCTACTCTTTCGCGCCGAAATTTCATCGCTAAGATCGTCGCCAGCCTTCACCGACGGAAGACGGAAGGCATCGAGGGAGGTCGTCATCACCGCAGGTTCGCCCCTCGCGCCGACAAAATCTCTCAGCTTGCAGAGCGCAAAAGGCACGGGTTCGTAGCTGTGATCGCCGTATTCCACGGGGGTGGAGTGGTCGCCGGTAACACAGAGGAAGTATTCGTAGTTTGCCGACTTCTCCGCCTGCCAGAGAAGTCTTGCCAGTTGGGCGACGGCTCTGTCGACTGCCTCTAAAGCTTTGACTTTCAACACACAGGCTTTATCGTGCCCCGCATCATCGATTGCCTGTAAACATGAAGATTTCAAGGTCTAGCATCTGCTGTTACTTGTTGGGAAAGAGATGAACTCTTAAGTTTACAGGTCAGTTTCAGATCGGTTTCACTGGAGCTATAGCAAACACTCCCAAAATCAGTTGTAACTAAAAAAACACCAACTTGTTTCCGGTGAGTTTCAGCCAAAAAATGACAAAAACACTGGTGAAATATATATACATTTTTTTCTACCTTGATGTGAAGGAAGCCGAAATCATAGCCGTCCACCGGCCCTGGTTTATGCTCGTCTTCTCCGGGGACGAAAACAGATGGGCACGGAAGGAATGGGGCTGAAAGTGCTCTGGATATCGCCGTAGCTTTGGCTGTCAGCAGTGTTCGGTAATCTCCGGTCGCCCCCGGAGCTTCAAGAATGTCGATACCTAGCGACAGGCCTAACCCTGCTATGATTTTAGTGGGAGCTACCATGCATGGAAGAAGACCATGCTTTTTCTCAAATGCATCAACCTACCAAGCATCATCATATAAGATTATTAGTATCAATTGAATTTCCTGCTGGGTTTTCCCAAACGGGCTCTTAGAGTCAGACTTGGCAATGTTTTTTTGTAATTACATTTGTTAGACTGCAAGTATTTCAGCATAAAATTAATTGGTTATAGGTGGAGGGTCACCGAATCTATGTTAAGGGTATGTTTTGCGCGGCATTTTTTATCCGGTGAGTTTAGAAAAAAAACGCCACAATCATAAAATATGTGTTTGACATGACAATGGTTATGACCGCCACCATGTTAAAAAAACTATTTTAAACATAGAAGTGGATGGAGTTCATGTACGAGGGTTCATGGGTTCATAAACGTGTTCACGACCACCACCACCACCGTACCAAACGGACCTTAAGGCTTCGTTTGGGGGGACTTATTTTCACCGGTCAAGCGGTTACAACCGCATGAATCGGACCTTAATTACGGCCCGATTCATGTGGTTGTAACAACTTGACTGGTGAAAATAAGTCCCCCCAAACAGAGCCTAAGTGTATATGATTACAAGAGTTTTCCAACAAACAAATAAATTATCAACAGGGTCGCTTAAATCTTTGGCTTCTTAACACGTGTCTTTTTGTAATTGGGTGACATTGGAGTGAAATGTTTGGTCCAGCTTGCTCTGATATAGTACTAAAATTTGAGCATCCAACTTAAAATGAAGTGACTATAAGTGGCACAAGATGTGTTATGTGCACAACGAATATGAGTGTCTCTATGTGGGACTGTTTTTTCAACAATGTTAATTTTAGTTATTAAATAACTCATACTTACATAATCCTTCTGGAGTTGGTTCTATTAATTATAACTCATATAGAATTTGGAGCTCTTTGTTACAAGATACGACGACTAGTTCTATTGAAAAGATTCTCATAAATATTCTACAAAAATCTAGAACTAGTTCATTTATTGATACAAAGATATCTGGTGGTGAGGCGACCATGTGCAAGATGTTATCGAGGATGAAATTGTCGAGGAGCAGAACATATAACAATACAGATTATATGAAAGCTAATAGTCTTGCTAAGAGTATGTGCTGAAGTCACAGTTTTTGATGACTTATATAATAGACTAAATACTAATGAAGGGGAAAATGAGATATATAGAATACCAAGGCTAGAAACAAAAGATTTATTCAATAAAAATAAAGATTGTGATCTTAATTAAATTAGATAAGTATGTTGTTAAAGGCGTGCCAAGGCTCGTCTAAAGCTCAAGGCTCAACAGACTCAGAGGTTTGCGCCTTCGTGCGCATTTTTTGTACCTTTGGAACATAAAATGTGTGTTTAGATGAGATTTTTGTACCTTTGGAACATAAAATGTCACTGGTCGGCTGGCCTGCATAAGAACGGCGCGCATGCTGACGCCCGGCACGTCGCACTTAACGAGGAGAGGCTGAGAGAAATCTGGCATGCCTAACACCGGGGCACACATAAGGCCTGCTGAAGAGCGACAAAAGCAACGGAGGCCGCCACCGACCACTCGAAGGGAGGTGTCGGGCCATCGTGTCGTACCCCTGGATGAACCGACGGTAGTATCCTGTCAGTCCGAGGAAACCACGGACATCACAGAGGAAGGACGGTGTCGGCCAGTGGAGGACTGCCTCGATTTTGTCGGTATCCATCGCGGCCCCCGCGATGGAGATGGTGTGGCCAAATAGCACACCTTGAAAGCCCCCAAGGAACACTTCGTCGGGTGGAGCTTGAGGCGGTGACATTGAAGGGTAGCCAAAGTCTGGCAAACATGTTGAAAGTGCTTCTGTCAAGAAGAACTATAGACCAAAATATCATCAAAAAAAACATGTACGTGCTGGCAAAGTACGGGGCGGAAGATATCATTCATCGTGGCCTGGAAGGTGGCCGGGGCATTGGTCAGGCCGAAGGGAATAACCAGGAACTCGTGACGATCATCATGAGTTCAGAAAGCTGTTTTAGCGACGTAGGCTGGCCGAATCCGAATCTGATGGTATCCGGCACGAATGTCCAGCTTGGTGAAGACGCCAGGGCCGTGGAGCGCATCCAAAGGCTCCTGGATCACGGGAATCGGGTACTTGTCTGGAACGGTGGATTTGTCGAGCTCCTGATAATCCACGCAGAAATGCCAGCTCCTGTCCTTCTTCCTGACCAGAAGGACCGTGCTGGAGAAAGGGCTGGCACTGGAACGGATGAGGCCTCCCATCAACATGTCGCGGACCAGCCGCTCGATCTCGTCTTTTTGTACGTGTCTGTAACAATAAGGTTGGACAGAGACAGCCGACACGCCGGGTTGGAGAGGGATGACATGGTCATGTGGACGAGACAGAGGTAAGCCTGACGGAGCAGCAAAAAGGTCTGAGAACTCGGAGAGGAGGGCCTGAAGGGCTGGTGGCGGCGACGGGGCCGGCGCCGCTGCATCGGAGATGGACCAAAGCCATGCAGAGAAATCGACGTCCTTTGAATCGTGTGGAATGAGACCGACGCCTGAAGTAAAGTGGCATCACCCACTTGACGGCACTCCCGACCGTCCTAGAGAAACCGCATCGTCATGGTCGCCCAGTTAACCCGCACGTCGCCCAACGTGCTGAGCCATGCGACGCCCAAGATGACGTCGATGCCGCCAAGTCCGAAGACGTAGAAATCCACCATCACCGAGCATGTACCCACGCAGAGGGAGACGGTCGGGCAGCAGCCCTGGATCGAGCGGCGGTGACCATCGCCAAAATTGACAGTGAAGTCCGAGGACGGTTCCATCAAAAGGTGGAGATATTGGGCCAAGTAGGAGGAGAGGAAATTATGGCTCGCCCCGCTGTCCACCATGACAACAATGTGGTGGTCGCCGAGCTTGCACACCAGCTTCATGGTTTGAGGGCCAGAAATGTCACCCATAGAAAAATAAGGAAGCTCTAAACGGTGGGCGAAAGCGTCAGCAGTGTCCTCAGAGGTGTCTTCCTCAGGAATGTCGAGGTTCTCGAAATCTGTTGAGGTCTCCTCCGACTCAAAGTCGTCGATGATGGCGCGAAACTCCTTGACCCCGCGCACGTGGGTGGGAGAATAGGGCTGATGACATCGAAAACATATCCCCTTATGATGGAGATCGTCAAACTCGCGGGTGGAGAATCACTGCGGGGGAGCCGGTCGGTCGGGTTGCTTGAGGTGGTCGAGGGGGTGGGGGTTCTGCAGGCGCGATCCCCACCCCCCCTCTGGCGACATGCCTCCTCCCGTAGGTGGAGGCCCAGGAGACAAGTTTGTCTCCACTAGACGGGCCATGTCGAGGGCATTCAAAACCGTCCGTGAATGGTGTGTGCGGAGCCGGGAGCGGATATTGGCCAAGAGACCCTGCATGAAGAACCCAAAGTAGTGATCCGTCGGTAAGCCGGGGACATGAGTGACGAGGGAGACAAACTCATCAATGTAATCGTCCAGTGCGCCCGGTCTGGCAGACCCCACACAGGCGTTCAATTGTGGATCCGGAATAGCGAATGTCGTAGCGGCGAATCATCTCCAGTTTGATCTCCGACAAGGAGATGTCTGGGTTGGACTGCCGAACCCAACGGGCCCAATGAAGTGCGGAGCCGTCGAGTCCCACGACGGCGGTGGAGACTTTATCCCGCTCCAGAGTGTGATGGAGGTCAAAATACTGTTTTGCTTTGGTGATCCACCTAAATGGGTCAACGCTGGAAAAGGCGGGAAGATCCAAAGCGAGGGCGGGGCGACCCGCAAGAGGCGGTGGAGGAGTCTCCAGTGTAAGGAAGAGGCGCCGCCCCGAGGATGGATGCGCTGGCGGGCGGACATGCAAAGCCGCTTGTGGAGGAAGCGGTGGAGGGTTGGAGGGCATCGATCTTGGCGTGGAGGGCGAGAATGGATGCGTGCATGGAGGCTACAAGGGATTTCTGAGCGTCGACGTGGTGGAGAAGGGCCTCAGTGGAGCTAACCTGCGACAGATCAATGGAGGAGCGTGTATTAGGAGCCATTGTAGACGACGAGATGCAGCCAGGAGAAGCACGGCCGACGCGGAGGAATCCGACGGAGTGGGACCTGTGGACGACGTCGTGTAGAACCTGCGGAAAGGCGGTGTCACGGGTGCGACACGGGTGCGGCACGGGCGAAAACTGGAGGAGGGGTTTCGGCGGCGGAAGCAGCAAGACCCGACGCTCGTGCGAAATCTTGCGAAACGGCGGAGTCGCAGGCGCGGCTCGGGCGGGATCTGGAAGAGGGGGTTCGGCGGCGGAAGCAGCAGAGAGACCCGACGGCCTGTAGCGGGCGGGAGGGCAGTGTCGGACCAAACTTTTACAACTACGGGATAATCCGGCTTAGGGGAAGAGGGGTGCCGACAGGTGGGTTAGAAAGAAGGTAACGGGAAGGGAGAAGGAAGATTAGGGTTAGGGGGGAATCAGAAACAACATACAAGTCCCCTTATATAGTAGTGGGGTGCGACTAGCCGTCCATTAAAAAAAGACAAATGTAACAATGCTGAAATAAATAAATAAGCTACTAAGCAGCGGTTTCCTCCGTGGACCCGGGCTGGGTAACCGTCGTCAGCGCCTGACGCGTATAGACTCGTCATGGCGTCTCGGTTTCAGGGTCGTGTAAGTCCGTAACAACTTCAAACTATTTTCTATCACTTTAATAAGTGATAAATAAAAATAAAACAGATATTTTAGGACCCATGACATCATTAAAAAAACAACTACTTGAGCTCTTTTAAAAGATAAGATTGGAAATGAGCACATAAAAGTAAAGGTCAAATCAGCTTTCTCCACTATGCTGGTATCTCCAAAATCAGAATTTGTACACAGAAAAAGGTCCAATGAAGTTACCTCAATTCGAATTCCACAACCTCTCAAGAGGACAACATTTGCTGCATTCTTCCCTTCTGCTGCCCGCTTAGCATTTAAAGGATGAGAAACTAGAATTCTTGACATCTCCTTTGAAAGTTCGTTGATGACGGTTGCTGTGTTTTTTGCTTCTTCTGTATCATCAAGAGCCTCAGCTTTAAGAAGAGAGCGGTTGTCTTTTAATGGGTCAGTTCCGGATATATTTCCACTCAGTTTTGGCCCCTTAACGACAACACCACATCTATGTTCAGTTGCATATCTATGAGGGAAAATATGTTAAAAACAAATGCAATAGTATGAATAAGCATAAACTATGACACAATAAACAAGAGACTGAAGGCATAATAAATCAGATGGCTAACTACCTACTATATCATCATCTGAAATAAATAACACTCAAATATTTATAAATAAGTCAACAGAATACACTAATACAATTTTGTAAAAAAATGCCCACTTAAATTTTATAAATAAAAAAAATGTATATTCCAAGCACGTTTTCATTCATATTATGACTTCTCCGAACATAAGAATTTATACACACAAGGATCCATTAAAAAGGGTATATCTAGTGCAAGGCTGCAAGCAGGCCCCTCTAGACAATTGGGAAAAGTTGATGCACCTAACCTTTCTCTGCATGCATAGAAAAGATGATCCCATAACATGAATTTGGGACCTCAAGAGTATATTAGAGGCAGCTTTCTCTATATGCAAGATTCCAGTAAGTGGGAAAAATCAGCATATTGTACATTCAGAATATAAACAATATTCTCTAGGCGACCCATAAAGAATAAAGACGAGATTATCCTAAAATACAGGTCCCATATCTAGAAACTTATGTAGCCTTGTGCAATTAATATAGATCATAGGCCTCACCACCTACAACAAACTGATTTTGGATTGGATCTTTAGATTCTAGATGGTACTGGGGCAGGCTAGCCCCAACAACCTACTTTACTGATGCGGGACCAGGCGTCACACCAGCCCGCCACCCTGGAGTCAGCACCAGTCGGCTTTCATCAGAGCCGCGGCCCGTACACCCCAACCAGCTCTCCGTCATGGAATCACCACCATGCGGCAGGTTGTTGAGGCCGGGGCTCGATCCTCTGACCTCCTAGATAAGAGGCCTTCACTAACGCTCTCATCACCAACTGATCCGCGACTCAGTTGGTGATGGAGCTTGCAGGAAAGCTCTTTATCAAGGAGGTCGAGTGATCGAGCCCTGACCTCAACAATCTATCGGCTCTGTTGTGGGGTCGGGAATGGGTTGGGGTGTACGGCTCACGGGCCTGATAAAGCCGCCATGGTGGGACCCCCTGGTGGGACTCCAGGGTGGCAGACGGGTGTGACGTCCGTCCTGCAACATAAAAGTGCACTTTTATGATGCGGAACCAGGCATCACACCTGCCCGCCACCCTGGAGTCCCACCAGGGGGCCCACCTGGAGTCAGCACCAGGCGGCTTTCATCAGAGCCGCGTCCCGTACACCCCAACCAGCTCTCCTCCATGGAATCACCACCATGCGGCAAGTTGTTGAGGCCGGGGCTCGATCCCCTGACCACCTATATAAGAGGCCTTCACCAGCGCTCTCATCACCAACTGATCCGCACTTTTATGATGCGGGACCAGACGTCACACCTGCCCGCCACCGTGGAGTCCCACCATGGGGCCCACCTGGAGTCATCACCAGAAGGCTTTCATCAGGGTCGCGGCCCGTACACCCCAACCAGCTCTCCGCCATGGAATCACCACCATGCGGCAGTTTGTTGAGGCCGAGGCTTGATCCCCTGACCTCCTAGATAAGAGGTCTTCACCATGCGGCAGGTTGGTGATGAGAGTGCTGGTGAAGGCCTCTTATCTAGGAGGTCAGGGGATCGAGCCCCGGCCTCAACAACCTGTCGCATGGTGGTGATTCCATGTCGGAGAGCTGGTTGTGGTGTACGGGTCGCGACCCTGATGAAAGCCGCCTGGTGCTGGCTCCATGTGGGCCCCCCTGGTGGGACTCCAGGGTGGCGGGCAGGTGTGACGCTTGTTCCCGCATCATAATGGATCATCCCGTGCGTCCACTTCCTCCCCGTACAACTCCTCTCCCCACCACCGAACCACACTGTAAATCCCGCCCCTAGCCCAGTCGACAAACTCTACCAGATCCGCCGCCCGCCCTTTCCGCCAGCCCCGGTTACCCAGTTCGAGCCACTCCCAACCCTACCTGCACCGGACCGTCGCTTGTCTTCCCGTGGAGCCACCTTACCTTGTCCAGCCCTAGCCACTCACTATCCCTTCTCCTTGTAGCCGGCTGACCTCATCCTTCTCCATTACTTTCAAGTTGCGACGTGGCAGCGCCCTCGAATGCCTTCCAGCTACCGTTACCGCCGCCATCTGCACATGTAAATTGGGGGTAAAAGTCATTTCCTTTTGTTTTTTTATTCTGGCTACTTGTATTGTGATAGACGTCTATTTTATTGTGCTAATCGGTTCATTTTGTTGTACGATTTGCGAGGTGAATTCTGTGTGCGCTTGATTGACTGCGGCTTGTTCGGTGTTGTTGAAACCAAAAACTTGGTCTCTCGTGGAGTTCGGGGTCCCTTGAAAGGGGTAACCTCACACCTACTACACTCGGGGGGGATGTCACGGACAAAAGGCTCAGGAAACTAGGAACAGACCCTCGGCTCTAGCGTGGAGGTCCCATCTCACACCCGGAAGACCTTGGCGATCTAAGATCTTCGCCTCCCTAGCCAATGCTGAGCTAAGTGCCTTGGCGGATGAAGAGAGTGAAGAAATTATGCTCTCCAAGGCACCCCTAAGGGCCTATTTATAGTTTTCTGGGAATGGTCTGCAAATAGCCAACATCCACTGCTCTGAAAATTACCAAAATGCCCCCAAATTGGCCTGCCAACAGCCAAATCCCGCTGTTCTAAGCGGCTAATTGCAGTCCACCAGGGGTAGTCCCTCAAGTCGGGCGAGCTGGCAGTTAGGCGAGCTGAGGTCGGGCGAGCTGGCGGCCTGCGAGCTGGGGCTAGGCGAGACGGTCGGCTGGGCGAGCTGCGGCCTGGCGAGCGGCGGCCTGCTTGGCGAGACGGAGGCCTAGCGAGACGGCGGTCTGGCGAGCGGCAACCTGCTTGGCGAGACGGCGGTCTGGCGAGCGGCAGCCTGCTTGGCGAGACGGCGGTCTGGCAAGCGGCAACCTACTTGGCGAGACGACGGTCTGGCGAGCAGCAGCCTGCTTGGCGAGACGGCGGTCTGGCGAGCAGCAGCCTGCTTGGCGATACGGCGGTCTGGCGAGCGGCGGCCTGCTTGGCAAGACGGCGGCCTAGCGAGACGGCGAACTGGCAAGCGGCAGCCTGCTTGGTGAGACGGCGGTCTGGGGAGCGGCAGCCTACTTGGCGAGACGGCGGTCTGGCGAGCGGCAACATGCTTGGGGAGACGGCGGTCTGGCGAGACGGCGGTCTGGCGAGCGGCAGCCTGCTTGGCGAGACGGCGGTCTGGCAAGCGACAGCCTGCTTGGCGAGACGGCGGTCTGGCAAGCGACAGCCTGCTTGGCGAGACGGCGGTCTGGCGGTGGGTGAAACGTTCACTCGAGTACAGTGAAACGTTCACTCGAGTACAGTGAAACGTTCCCTCGAGTACAGTGAAACGTTCCCTCGAGTACAGTGAAACGTTCCCTCGAGTACAGTGAACCGTTCACTCGAGTACCGTGAAACGTTCACTCGAGTACAGTGAAACGTTCACTCGAGTACAGTGAAACGATCACTCCTCAAAGGGGCCGGGGGGAGGCAAATATTTCCTCCCACTACTAATTTATTACGCAGGTCCAACCAAAATTGGCCTCCAGGACTGCAAAACTCCCAAAAAGCTTAAAACGTGCACCAGGGTGGAGACAAATATTTCCTCCCCCTTCTAGTATTTTACGCAGGTCCAGCCAAAATTGGCCACCAAGAGTGCAAAACCACTCCAAAAGCTTAAAAATACAAAGTTGGTCTTGCGCCTGTCGAGGGGACCCTACTCTGCGAATACGGGGTTGTACACAATCCCCGCTCTTTTCGAGGTTGGCACAAGCTCGGAAAGAAACATCCAACCCAACGTATTCGCTGAGTGTAATTTTCTTGCGCGGTCGAAAAGATACTTAGCCTCTCCGGAGAGTCAACCTGTCACGCCGGCTAATGGGAGCTTGTGTGGCGAGACCCACTCCGGGTAAAAAACACTTAACCTCCCGGAGGGATCAATCTGCCATGCCAGCTGATGGGAGCCTGGGTGGCGATACCCCTTCCGGGTAAAAAACACTTAACCTCCCGAGGGGTCAACCTGCCATGCCAGCTGATGGGAGCCTGAGTGCCGAGACCCCTTCCGGGTAAAAAACACTTAACCTCCCGGAGGGGTCAACCTGTCATGTCAGCTGATGGGAGCCTGGGTGGCGAGACCCCCTCCGGGTAAAAAGAACTGGGCATCCACGAGAGGTACGCCTGCCCTGTAAGCTAGTGAGAGCCTGACAGCGGGACCGTTATCGGAGCAAAGGTACTTGGGCTTCCACGAGAGGTACGCCTGCCCTGCCAGCTATTGAGAGCCTGACAGCGGGCCCGTCATCGGAGCAAAGGAACTTGGGCTTCCACGAGAGGTACGCCTTCCCTGCCAGCTAGTGAGATCATGACAGCGGGATCGTCATCGGAGCAAAGGTACTTGGGCTTCCACGAGAGGTACGCCTGCCCTGCCAGCTAGTGAGAGCCTGACAGCGGGACCGTCATCGAAGCAAAGGTACTTGGAATTCTACGAGAGGTATGTCTGCCCTGCCAGCTAGTGAGAGCCTGACAGCGGAACCGTCATCGGAGCAAAGGTACTTGGACTTCCACGAGAGGTACGCCTGCACTGCCAGCTAGTGAGAGTCTGACAGCGTAACCGTCATCGGAGCAAAGGTACTTGGACTTCCACGAGAGGTACGCCTGCCATGCTAGCTAGTGAGAGTCTGACAGCAGGACCGTCGTCGGAGCAAAGATACTTGGACTTCCACGAGAGGTACGCCTGCCCTGCCAGCTAGTCATCGGAGCAGAGGTACTTGGGCTTCCACGAGAGGTACGCCTGCCCTGTCAGCTAGTGAGAGCCTGACAGCGGGACCGTCATCGGAGCAAAGGTACTTGGGCTTCCACGAGAGGTACGCCTGCCCTGCCAGCTAGTGAGAGCCTGACAACGGGACCGTCTCGGAGCAAAAAGAGTTGAGCCTACCTCCGAGGCACTCTCGACCCTGCCAGCTGGAGTGAGCCTGGTTTGAGGAGATCCTTTTGGAGGTTGGGAGCTGGGCATGTCACCTAAGCTTTTTAATTCCAGCATTCTCAAACGGGAAAAAGTGGGTTACATAACCCCCCCGACTAAGCTGGTCGGGGGCTGGACTCACTACAACATAATAAAAATACAGGACTCCCCTCGGAGACCTCCATCTTGCTCAGGCTCTCCATGATCCTCCTCATCTCCTCTGTCTTGGCCAACCAAGAGATGGTGTTGACGGCCGTGACATAACATTGTCTTGCCATCCTGGAGTCTCCCTTGACTCTGACCTGCATCCCTCCTGAGCTGAATTTGAGGCACTGGTGGAACGAAGACGGCACGCAACGGAAGGCGCTGATGAGGGGCCTTCCGAAGATGGCGTTGTAGCTGCTCGGAGCGTCAACTAAGACGAACCGGCAGTTCCTTGAAGTCCCTCCCAATTTTACTTGGAGTCCTACTCCACCTTCAACCTCCTTCCTCTCTCCTGAAAATCCGAACAGGGGTCCGTCTGAGGCCAACACCCTCCTTGGCTCCACCTTCATCTTGTCAAACGCGTTCTTGAAAATGACGTTGACGGAGCACCCGTTGTCAACCAAGATCCGGGAGACGGTGTAGCCCTCGATGGCCGTATGGATGACCAGCGCATCGCAGAACGGATCCTCATGATCCGGCATGTCCTTCGACGAGAAGGTGATCTTCTCCTCCTGGGGCGGGGTTTGGGATGTTGAAGCGACGCTCCGTCGGTACATGACATGGAGGCTCGCATTCCGAGTCGCCTCGATCCCCACTCCACCATGGATCACCGCTATACCGCTTCGGGGTCCGATATCGACCCGGTCCTCACATATGTCACCCCCCTATTCTGGGTGGAACCTCCTCAACCTGCACCGGCGGTTGCTGCTGGGCAGGGCCTCTCGCCCCCCTCACTTCCAGGAACTCGGGGCACGTAGCCGTGGCGTGCCCCTCCACCTGGTGGAAGTCACAGTACGGTAGTGCTCTTTTTCCCCACTTTCGGCGGGCTCGGCGGTCTCTCCCGTTGCCTCTTCCCCCTTCACCTATTGTCAAGGCTTGCTGTGGTAGGGGTAGGAGCTGTCTTGGGGCTTGCCTCTATAAGTTGAACCTCCCTTGACCCCCGTGAAAGTTTTCTCCACCCCGGATGAGAGCTCTTCCGGGACCCTGGGCAGGTCCTCCCTGTTGCCTCCAGCCTGGTTCCGGACCCTCCTGTCCCTGGAACCCCTGAGCTCTCTGCTCCTCTCTCCTTCTTCCTTCCTGATGTATCGAGCAACCTTGCTCCTTCGACTCCATCTCTGTTAGCTTCACCAACTTCTTGACAAACGCCGGGTTGGCTGCCTCCATGGCTATCTCCTCAGCCGCCCTTTCCATCAACTCCTCGAAAGAAAGGGGGGACTTTCGAGTCAGGCTCATCTTGAAGAACCCCTCGCGCAACCCCACCGTGAATGCCATCTGGAGGGCATACCCTGACATCTCTTGGACCTCCGGGATCTCTTCTTGGAACCTATCAACGTAACGGGCCAGCGACTCCTCGGCCCCCTGCCTTATCAGGAAGATGGACTCAGGACTCTTCTTCCTCTTCTTGGAGGTGGAGAAGCGAAGCTGAAAGCTCCGGCTCAAGTCCTCGAACCCATAGATCGACCTCGGAGGGAGTTGATGAAACCAGTCCCTCGCCTTCTCCTTCAATGTGATTGCAAAGAGGCGACACTTGAAGACATCCGTCATTGGCCTGATGGAGACGACATCCTCGAACCATTGCAGATGCCGGACAGGGTCATCCTTCCCGGTATAGTAAGCCATGTCAGGCTATCTGAACCCCTCAGGAACGGGAGTTGAGATGATCAGCTCGCTGAAAGGTGACCCCCTGAGGGGTGGTCTCGCAACCTCTACTCGCGCGACCTGCTCGCCTGGAGGGCTAGAACTCGCCGGGTTGGGGAACAACTCCTGGACGGTGAGGTCTCGCTCAACCCCCTCCCATCCTCTCCTTCCCTGGCCGTCTCCCCGGTACGCTTCCTTCTCCTCCTGCTGGGGTCATCTCGCCTAGACCCCTGGGAGTCAACTCGTCGAGAGGGGTGGGGTAGAGCTGCCACCCTGAGGAGCAATGCTTCGCAGCATCTCCATGATGCCCTGGATGGAGGCCATGAACTCTTGCCTCCCCACAAAGGGTCCTGGGTTGGGGTGCTCGCCGAGATCATCACTACCTCCCTGACCTCCAGTCATAACACTCTCCCGAGATCTTCTGTGCTGGTCACTCTCCACGCTCACCGCACCAAAATGTTGAAACCAAAAACTTGATCTCTCGTGGAGTTCGGGGTCCCTTGAAAGGGGTAACCTCACACCTACTACACTTGGGGGGATGTCACGGATAAAATGCTCAGGAAACTAGGAACAGACCCTCGGCTCTAGCGTGGAGGTCTCACCTCACACCCGGAAGACCTTGGCGATCTTCCCCTCCCTAGCCAATGCTGAGTTAGGTGCCTTGGAGGATGAAGAGAGTGAAGAAGTGATGCTCTCCAAGGCACCCCTAAGGGTCTATTTATAGTTTTCTGGGAATGACCTGCAAATAACCAACCTCCACAGTTCTGAAAATTACCGAAATGTCCCCGGATTGGCCTGCCAACAGCCAAATCCCGCTGTTCTAAGCGACTAATTGCAGTCCACCAGGGGTAGTCCCTCAAGTCGGGCGAGCTGGCAGTTAGGCGAGCTGAGGTCGGGCGAGCTGGCGGCCTGCGAGCTGGGGCTAGGCGAGACGGTCGGCTGGGCGAGCTGCGGCCTGGCGAGCGGCGGCCTGCTTGGCGAGACAGCGGCCTAGCGAGAAGGCGGTCTGGCGAGCGGCAGCCTGCTTGGCGAGACGGCGGTCTGGCGAGCGGCAGCCTGCTTGGCGAGACGGCGATTTGGCGAGCAGCAACCTGCTTGGCGAGACGGCGGTCTGGCGAGCAGCAGCCTGCTTGGCGAGACGGCGGTCTGGCGAGCGGCGGCCTGCTTGGTAAGATGGCA
Source organism: Platanthera guangdongensis (assembly GCA_039583875.1). Lineage (NCBI taxonomy): Eukaryota > Viridiplantae > Streptophyta > Magnoliopsida > Asparagales > Orchidaceae > Platanthera > Platanthera guangdongensis. The sequence goes on from CM077149.1 coordinate 132,298,155, forward strand.
GTTTAGCGAGACGGCGAACTGGTGAGCGGCAGCCTGCTTGGCGAGACGGCAGTCTGGGGAGCGGCAGCGTGCTCGGCAAGACGGCGGTCTGGGGAGCGGCAGCCTGCTTGGGGAGACGGCGGTCTGGCAAGCAGCAGCCTGCTTGGCGAGACGGCGGTCTGGCGAGCGGCAGCCTGCTTGGCGAGACGGTGGCCTGGCGGTTGGTGAAACGTTCACTCGAGTACAGTGAAACGTTCACTCGAGTACAGTGAAACGTTCACTCGAGTAGAGTGAAACGTTCACTCGAGTAGAGTCAAACGTTCACTCGAGTACAGTGAAACGTTCACTCGAGTACAGTGAAACGTTCACTCGAGTACAGTGAAACGTTCACTCGAGTACAGTGAAACGTTCACTCGAGTACAGTGAAACGTTCACTCGAGTACAGTGAAACGATCACTCCTCAAAGTGGCCGGGGGGAGGCAAATATTTCCTCCCCCTACTAGTATATTACGCAGGTCCAGCCAAAATTGGCCTCTAGCAGTGCAAAACTCCCAAAAAGCTTAAAAACGTGCACCGGAGGGGAGACACATATTTCCTCTCCTTACTAGTATATTACGCAGGTCCAACCAAAATTGGCCACCAAGAGTGCAAAACCACTACAAAAGCTTAAAAATATAAAGTTGGTCCTGCGCCTGCCGAGGGAACCCTACTCTGCGAATACGGGATTGTACAGGTGTGTGATTACTATTTGTGTTACAAAATCAAAGTTTGAGCAAAGTTTAACACTTGTTCATTCGTTATAATAATTAATTTAGAAGGTCACCCCGTAACATGCAATGACCCTAACCTAGCCCTCTGATACCAATTTGACGCAGTGGTATGGCATATACGGGGTGACCTTCTAAATGCAACTTTAAATGTGGTGTGGTGCAAGAGCACGCGGAATTCCAAAGGCTTGTCCTTGATCGATTTGATCAAATGGGCGTCCAATTCAACACACTTAGAGGTGATATCGCGAGGGTTAGTATAAGGGTAGACCAGTTAGAGACACAAAGAGATCGAACGAACCATGTACCTAATGAGGAACCTCTCGAGGATCTTCGAGATGCCACACCCCCTCCCAGGAGACGTGATAGAGACGGCCCTCGCCGAGAGTTCCTGCCCCCACCAAGAGCAAATTATCGTTGTGGTTTCGAGTTTCGACGAGATCGCCCTTTGGATGAGCCACGTCCTCCACCACCTTGTCGAAGGGATAGACACCGATATGACTATGATGATAATGACGAATACGGTGACTTCGGTGAGCCCCGTCGAGGAATAACTCCAGAGGAGGATGACATTACCCAACGGATCCGTATTGATGCTCCTACATTCGATGGTCACTTGGACCCGAAGACATTCAGTGATTGGTTCATGGACATGGACCACTACTTTGACTGGTTCGAGATGAACGACGAGAGGCGAGTACGGTTCGCGAAGATGAAACTAATTGGCCAAGCAAAGATTTATTGGTAAAGTCTGGAGAGGTCCTTGGAGCGTGATGGCTATTATCCCATTACCCGATGGGATGAGATGAAGCAGCGCCTACAGGATAAGTATCTTCCTGCTTCCTATTGAGATCAGCTGTTAGATCAGTTGTACGCGCTACGTCAGGGTACTCTTTTTGTTGTTGATTACATGTCTAGATTTGACGAACTTGTAGTTCACAGCGACATTATGGAGGAGCCCATTGCTACTGCCTCGCGCTTTTGTGTGGGTCTTAGATCAGACATCCGAAGGGAACTAATTCCCCATAAGATGGAGTCGGTTGAGCAGGTTTTTGAGCTTGCCTCGAATACGAGCAGTATTTGCGCTCAGCCGGCCCGAGACAGACCACCACTAGACCTGATGCTTCCACATTTAGGAAATCCGTCCCTGCCACGACTCTCGCCACCCCTCGCCCACCCACAGATGCGACAGGGAAAGCTATTGTTCCAGGAGGCCCCAAACCTGGGGGCGTCCAATGCTATCGTTGTTCCGGCATAGGGCATTTCGCAGCCCAATGCCCTACCAGGAACTTGCAATATACATGAATGAGTACAAAAATATATAGAAGGAAGAGGAGAGAACCAAGAGATTACACTTTTATGATGCGGGACCAGGCGTCACACCTGATCGCCACCCTGGAGTCCCACCAGGGGGCTCACCTGGAGTCAGCACCATGCGGCTTTCATCAGGGCCGCGGCCCGTACACCCCAACCAGGTCTCTGCCATGAAATCACCACCATGCGGCAGGTTGTTGAGGCCGGGGCTCGATCCCCTGACCTCCTAGATAATAGGCCTTCACCAGCGCTCTCATCACCAACTGAGCCGCGGCTCAGTTGGTGATGAGAGCTTGCAGGAAAGCTCTTTATCAAGGAGGTCGGGGGATCGAGCCCTGACCTCAATAACTTATCGGCTCTGTTGTAGGATCGGGGATGGGTTGGGGTGTACGGCCCGCGGGCCTGATAAAGACGCCATGGTGGGCCCCCTGGTGGGACTCCAGGGTGGCAGAGGGGTGTGACGTCCGTCCTGCATCATTTACCCAATTAAAAAAAGTCCACGTGATAGAGGCCAAAGATCCAACAAGAGAGACAGTATCTTCATAATACAGTCCCATGTGAGAAAAGTGAAAAACTCATGTAGCCTTGTGGGTTGAGGGTTTAGGTTCCACCAGCTTTCTCGTGAAAAGAGAAGACAAAATTTGCAGTGGCAAGTGAATTGTAGTAACACAAAGAAAAAGATCAAAAGCACTAAGCACAATTATATTTACTTTGTGCTCTTCCGTGGATAGGCTGAAGAATATCTTACCTAACCCTCACTTCATATTCTGGAAAAGACGGGAGCTTCATTCCATCCAATGCCCCACAAAAAATTGGACCCTCTTCCTCAAAATGCCGATCAGCCCTTCTGCTGATCACAATTCCAGTTTCCTCATCAATGGTAGCAAAATTTGACTGTAAAGAAAATCTAAAGAAATATGTTAGGTGTGAAAAACACCGGCAAGTAATACTGGCGAATAATATATCATAAGATAAATTAAGAACACGAATGAATTTGGTGGCACAAGCATGCAAAAATTGACACTAATTCTCTATTTTTTGAATAGAGAATATGTTAAAAGGTGTGAATTGTACCTTAAAAAAATCAGGTTTGAATCTTAAAATAGAAAGTGATAAGAATAAACTTTGAGCATTTGCACAAGACAGTTAAAATCATAAATTACCTCTCAAACTACTATAACAGATGTGCACGACAAGAATAAATTGTTATTTGAGAACATTTGCGTCTAACCTTGAAAGCAATGTCACCTGGGGCCATGGCCAACCCAGCACCCATTGACTCAAAAGCACCTCGTCCTCGGTAATAAATTCTAGGGTCATACCCCAACAAAGAAAGATGGGCAGTATCACTCCCACAAGCCAAACCAGCCTCAACAGGATCCATAAGCCCATTTACACCAGCAGAAGCAATTGCATCCAAATTAGGGGTACTGGCTACTTGGACAGCGGTTTGATAGTGAAATCTAGGCAAAGATACATCACCAATTCCATCAATCAACACAAAAGCCACTCTTCTTCTGACATTTTTTGACGAAGACATAGTTAACAGTTGTTGCTTAGAAAGATGAGGAGACTACAACCAAAGAATCGCAACTGGAATTGATTAATTCCTTCCAGTCCTGCAATGAATAAACCATTTTCATTCACAATTTGTCGTGATAATGTAAAGGAGTAGCGATGCTCATGGTTGAAAATCATAACAGCAAGAAAATAGTAAATCTTTCCTCCACTTTTAAAAAAGAGCTAAGCATGAATATCGTAGGTAACGAGAGCACTCTGACTTAATGTTTCATCCAAATAAGTCCAATGCCCATTAAATAAATTGAGCATGTGATGTAGGGGTAGACTAGTGGTGCTCGAAAATTACAACTCTACGTGCAGGTGCAGGGGTGACACACTAATGCAATGCTACAAGCAAGGTGGTAGTCGGTCCGCAACGAAAATTATTATAAGCAATGAAATTAATAACGTCACGCAAATAATTGAAATAAAGAAACAAACAATTAATTGTAAGCAATTTGGCAACGGCTTCCTCCGCTCGGAGGGCCTAAGCAAACGTGCGGCGAATAATTCCACAAACAATTATTATCATAAAAGAAAATAACTACTACACAACTATAATCTCAACACAATATAGATAAACACCGAATGAAAACGTCAAGTCACAGAGTACAATACCATAAATGATCACAACGTAGAGAGCTGAACCGAGACACTGGAGGATTTGAAGGCCGGATGTAAAGACGGGCGATCGGAGGTGGAACCGGTGGCGAGGCGACGGTGACGGTGGCTGCCCTCGGCGGAAAGCGATGGTAATGGATGGTAAAACGGCGGATCCGGCCACAAATGAGTAGATCCGGACCAGGGGCGAGTAGATCCGCTATTTAGGGGCGGATCCCGGGCAAAAATGGAAGGTTTGTGCGGTGGAAATAATGGATCGGATGGCTAGATTCCTAGATCTGGACTGATCTAGGATTTTTGGGGCTATTGGGATGATGGGTATTGAGAAAATAATTGATCGAAGGGTGGTGGCACTAGATCAAAATAGATCTAAGGTTTTCGGAGCGGTGGGAGGTGGAACCACGTATGGGAATGAAGAGTGGCCGGCTAGGGCAAAGGAGGCCATGGAGGTGGCCGGTTTTGAGGTGGGGGTAGAGCGGTGGGGCTGGGTGGCTGACAGCAGGCTGGCGGGCCTGTTCCGGCCCTGTAGGTGGTGGCGGACAAGGGGGGAAGGCAGGGAAAGGGGCGGTCTGCTGGGCTGCAGGCCGACAGGATTTGGGTGGGGGGTTTTGGGTTCTTTGGTGGCTGGAAATGGAGGAGGAGAGGGGGAAAATGATGGTGAGGGTAGGGGGTACCTTGAGGAGGAGTTTGGCGGCCTAGGAGTCGTCACCTAGGGTTCCACGGCGTCGGCACCGAGGAGGGATCGCTGGAATCCGGGAAAACTTCTTCTCCAAATTCAACAATGTCTGAATTCAGCCCCTCTACGTCTTATTTATAAGAAAAGAAAAACTAGGACACCCCCCATCGACGGCTATGATTGGCCGGTGGGTTCGACCCTTAAAATACATCAAAAATAAACTGAAAAATATAAAGTAATATAGTATTTTGACTCGCGGCGACGCTCGGGACGCAATCGCGGAGTCCGATCGTCGATCCGGGCAGACCATATATGGAAAGTTGTCAAATCAGCCCCGAACGGGCCCAACGCGCGTCCTCGTCTCTGCTCCGCATCAGCATGGAAGGGAGAATTAGATATATGAATAGGGGCAGCCCGGTGCACAAAGCAACCCAACACAACAAGGGTTTGGGGAAGAGTCTTGTCACAAGAGTGAATGTAGGCAAACCTTACCCTGCATTTTTGCAAGAGGCTGCTTCTAGGACTCAATCCAGTGACCTCAAGGACACACAGGTTAAATATATGAATGTTTGCAAAAATTGGTAAAATGATTAAAACGTCAACAGCTTAGTACAAAGAGTTGGCAAACATTGGATCCAGGTGTCAAGAACGCCCCTTGGTACTTCATAAAATAAGTCAAACATGAGAAAAATCAAGAATGGTAAAAATGTCAACTGTTGGAATTATCGAGTCAATTTCGGTCTATTAGAGTTGTAGGTATATTTGGGTTTAGTACCACATTGTCGGTTCTTCTTTATGAGTCTATGTATTTCCAATTTAAAGCCCCTATGTGGATGAATGAAATCACAACTTCTACTTCATTTTCTCCTCTTCCAACATGGTATTAGAGGAATCGTAATTTCCTCCTCCGTGTAACCCTAAATTTCTATCTCGTAAGCCGCTCGTCCCGCTGATCTCTGAATTCCGCCTCGACTCCTCGTTCCCGTCCGCGCCTGCCAGCGCTTCGTCAAGCCCCTCTGTTCCCGCTTCCGTCGACGGAATGGACGTCTGATTCCAACGACGAGAGCGACATCTTCCCCTGACGATCCCGTAGAGGGTGGGCTCCGTTGTTGTGTGTCTTCTTCCCTGACGATTCGACTGCGTCTTTCACTGGACATCATCGATCCATTCTGCTCTAGTTAGCCTCCCTGCGTGAGCTGCTCAGCTGATCTGCGTCGTCTCCACATCTTCGATCTCTGTTGCCATCCGTCGGCTCCTTCCATCAGCGGGGGCGGTCCATCCGTGCTAGGGGCAGCAAGATCGGCTATCCGGTTCCGCCCATCTTCTGTCTGCGCCCTTGGTTCATTCTCGTCGTTGTTCTCGTCTGAGACATCTTCCTCGACCTCTCTTTTCGTTGTTTTCCGTCAGGCCTGCTACGACTCTCCTCCCAGATCATGTCGAGGATGTGTTTCCAGTCTTCAGAGCGCCTTCTCATTCCGATGTCATCCTCTCCGGATGCTACTCTTGGCGATCCCATTGCTGCTCGCTCCTTGACGAAGCATATCTTCCTTCACTGGCGCGGTGCTCGACTTCAACTGCCCCCAGACGTGCTCCGGCTCTCTAATATGTACTCCAGCCACCTCCAGCAACTGCCCCTCTTGCCTCGGCGACTTCGCTGCTCCAGATCCAGCCACTGCTTGAGCCTTTTTTGCTCGTTGCTGCTTGAGCACTCTGCTCGCAACTGCTTGAGCCTTCTACTCGTCGTTGGCTTGTGCTCGTCCTTTGCTCGCTGCATCTTTGATCGTGTTCTCGCCAGCAGCCGTTCTCCATAGCAGTTTTATGTTATGTTTTTGTGTGTCGTGCAATCGTGTTTATGTCTAAAGTTTGTGTCTTGTCTTAATGTTATGCCTTCTTGCACATGTTATCCACGTGAGGGAGAGTGTTGGGGTGAAGTCAACTCGGATGATCTTTCTCAACTTTTTGCCTTTGTTCCACACGACCTCCGGACTTATGTCGTATGTTGTTAGTGTCTCCCCAGTTTGTATTTTGATTGGTCATGTGTTGGTGCGTGATTGTGTTGGTTGTTTTAATCCAGCGGGTTGTGTCCCGTAGGACTGTGTTATGTGGGACCGGGTCATGAGGGACTGCCCTTTGTGCGGATTATCCCAGACGGATTATCCCCGGTTGATGATTTGCTTCATATCTTTCATTCTCTTTTGCATGTTGTGTGTAGGAAATATTGGTTGACCGGTTTCCAGTGAGTCCACGTCATGTGTGGATCCTGCGTCATGCGTGGGTCAGCGTCTTGTATGGTTATATCCCCGGTTTGGAATTTTCTCTGGTGGCTCGTCTGATGTTTGTCCCGCATCGCCTACCTCCATTGCCATTATTTGATGTGTTCAAGCTGAAAGGTCCCCCCTTAAGCTTAAGGCGGGCTGTTGGAATTATCGAGTCAATGTCGGTCTATTCGAGTTAGAGGTATATTTGAGTTTAGTCTCACATTGCTGGTTCATCTTTATGAGTCTATGTATTTCATATTTAGAGATGCGCCTCCCCTGGGTATGATGCGCCTCCCCTGGGTATGATGCGCCTCTCTAGGATTTTCTTCGAGCTCCAGTGCTAACTATCTTTGTCGTTTAAGGCCACCAAAAATTCAATTGAAGTAGGAGCGTCCCCAATGTTTTCTTTGAGCTGGGATTTATGAAATGTATTGTGAATTCTGGTAGAGGGAGGTAAACTCACTTGCTATGCCACGATACTAACCTTCTTAATTATTTGTAAGGGCCCAAAGAACTTAGGAGTTTATTTATTGAAATTCTCCACTCTAGCACTGGTATGTCTGTAGGGTTGGAGTTTAATGTATATCCACGCTCCTTCTTGAAACTCCTCCTCCATGTGATTGTCTGCTACCTGCTTCATCCTATTTTGAGCCTTAAGGAGATTCTACTTGAGGAAGTGGATTGCCCTTTCTCTATTGGAGGCTTCTGTCTGCTGCGGCTACCATTGTAGAGTTTTTCAAATAGGGAATGTGCAGGGGGGAGGTTAGCCATAGACAATCTCATATGGGGCTAATTAGATGACACTATGGACGTAGGTGTTATACCACCATTTCGCAAGGTGCAATCATTGACTCCAACCTTTGGGTTTGCCAAAAGCCACACAAGTCAAATAATTCTCTAGACATCTGTTTAGCACCTCAATTAGTCATTAAAATTGAGGGCGGTAGGCTGTCGAAAGATTGAGTCTGACATTGTGGGTCTTAGGCTTTATTTGGTTCGGCGTTTTGTTGCTCCGTTTGGGGCAAACGCCGCCGGAAGGCGGAAGACGGGTAAACAAATGAACCTCCGGCGGCGTTTGCTCCGTTTCCACCCGCCCGCCTTGAGAAATGCCCCAAAAAGCTCTGTTTGGAGCAGCCACCTCTCCCCTCCGTTTCGAACACTCCGTTTCCAACCGCCGGATCGACCCACCACCGCCGAACCAAATGAAGCCTTAAAAAACACTTGCCAAAAGGAGCTAACAAAGATTACATCCTGATTAGTAACTGTAGAGAAGGATCCAAATCTTGTATATACTTCTTGAATACAAATATATAGGAGAGAAAAAAGTAAGATCTAGCAATACAAACAAGTATGAGTACAAATATATATGAGAGAAGATAGTAAGATCTAGCTATACAAACAATGTGGGACTAAACACTAACTACTACATAAACCAATACATCATTTTTCCTAGTATTTTCTAACACTCCCCCGCAAACTGGAGTGTACAAATCGTAGACACAAATCTTGGACAAGAACTGATAGTAGAGATGTCATGGTAAGGCCTTGGTGAGGATATCAACAACTTGTTGAGCAGCAGGAACATGTGTTAACTTTATCTTCTTCAACTGAACCTTCTCCCGAATGAAGTGACAGTCAACTTCAATATGTTTTGTCCGTTCATGGAAGACCAGATTCTTGCCAATGTGTATAGCAGCTTGACTGTCGCACAATAAAGTTGCAGGTGAGGAGAGCTTGACTCCTAGATCATCAAGGAGACCCTCAAGCCACTTGAGCTCAGACACAACAATTGTGATAGATCGATACTCAGCCTCAGCAGATGAGCGAGCAACCACAGACTATTTCTTGTTGCGCCATGTAATAAGATGTCCTCCAAAGTAAGTGCAGTATCCACTTGTGGAACGACGGTCATCCAAAGAGTCAGCATAATCATCATCAGAGTATGCAATCAGAGATAAGGGAGATGAAGAGGGCTTGTAGTCCAGGAGCAGTCTTTAAGTATCGAAGAATACGTTCGACAGCCTGAAGATGAGAGATACGTGACTCATGCATGAATCAACTGACAACTCAAACAACAAATGATATATCAGGTCTAGTAACAGTGAGGTATATCAGCTTTCTTACAAGACAACGATAATATTCTGGATTTGGAAGGAGCAAATCGGAGTTCGAAGCATGAACACAAAGCTTGTGATTGATATCTATGAGACTGTCAGCATGCTTGCATCCAGAATAGCCCCATCATGAAGTAGGTCAAGACAGTACTTTCTCTGAGATAACACAAGCCCATCAGGTCTCTGAGCCACTTCGAGACCAAGAAAATATCGAAAACTTCTCAAGTCCTTTGTTCGAAATACAGTTGCTAGATGTTGTTTGATCATCTGTATTCCTGAAAGATCATCTCCTGTAATCAGAATATCATCCACATATACCAAAAGAATTACTGTGCTCGTTGGATGATGACGAGTGAATAGAGAGAAGTCGGTCGAACTCCGAGTGAACCCAACAACACTAACGGTCTTACTAAATTTGTCAAATCATGCCCGATGAGACTGTTTGAGAGCATAAAGAGACTTCTTCAGACAACAGACAAGAGACTCCCCCGTGGTCTCAAACCCGGGAGATTGCTGCATATAAACGGTCTCCTGTAAATCGTCATTAAGAAAAACATTTTTGACATCCAGTTGGTGTAAGGGCCAATGGCGGTGAACAGCGAGGGAAATCAACACATGAACAGTATTGAGTTTAACGATTGGAGAAAAAGTCTCATCATAATTCAGGTCTTGTTGTTGAGTGAAGCCGCGAGCTACAAGACGAGCTTTCAAACGGTGAACCGTCCCATCCGGACCCTGTTTGACGGCAAACACTCACTTACATCCCACACAAGATTGTCCAGAAGGAAGCGAGACCAAATCCCGAGTGTGGTTTGCCCAAGGAGCAGATATTTGCTCATCCAAAGCCGCCCGCCACCCAGGATGTTGGAGAGCCTCCTGTACAGAATTATGGGTGGAGATAGAGGATAAAAAAGAGCACTTTGTCCGAGTTCCAGAGAGAGGCGGTGAAAAGAGACATAGTTGACCAACGGGTGGGCAGTGGAAGCTGTTGTCGTATCCGCAGGCTGCAAAACATCATTAGAACAGGGCAGCTCTCGTATCGCAGTAGACGAAGAAGGACGTCGAGTGTACACACGAATGATAGGTGGTGTAGGTGATTTAGGTGGGATTGGTATGGGAAGAAGAGGTGGAAGGTTTGAATGAACAGGGATAGCAAGCCGCGGTAGAGGTGGCGGAAGATGAGAATCAGCTGGTTGAGAGTAATATGACTGAACTTCGAGGAAGGTGACATCAGCAGAAGTAACAACCTTACAATCGCTGGGAGAAAAGCAAATGTCGCCCTTATGAATCCGAGAATAACCCACAAACATATATTTAGTGGCACGAGGAGCAAGTTTATCAGTGGATGGGTCAAGATGATGAACAAAGCACACGCAACCAAACACGCAAAGAGTGATGGAGAAAAATGCTTTGAAGGGAAAAAGAAGATTGAAGGGAACCGAAAATTAAGAATAGAGGAATGCATGCGGTTAATAAGAGTGCAGACGGTAGAAACCGCAAAATTCCAATACTGTTTGGGAACATTCATTTGAATCATAAGAGAGAGGGTGACCTCAAGCAGGTGTCAATTCTTGTGTTCAGCAACATCATTTTGTTGGGGGGATATAGACACGGGAGGTTTGATGGATGATCTCAAACTCAGCACAGAGGTGTGCAAAGGCATGACTAGTGTATTCACGGGCATTATCAGTGTGGAGGGTTTTAATTGTAGTGGAAAACTGGTTGCGAGTTTTAATAAAAAAAAGGTACGGAATACACCGGGCAATTCAGAGCGATCACGAAAGAGATACAGCCAGGTCACCCGAGAGTAGTCATCTACAAATGTGACAAAGTAACGATATCCAAAAACATTCGCAATTTTGTACGGTCCCCAAATATCGGAGTGTACTAGATCAAATGGAGCAGGATTCCGAGTAGGATGTGGTGAGAACGTAGACCGATGATGTTTCCCATAAATACACGACTCACATGTGAACTCTTGGGGGAACACGTCAGGGAGAGATTTTCTGAGTATGTTTAGAGGAGCGTGACCAAGACGTCGATGCCAATCAACAGAGCTAATGGAGGACAACACCGTTGGGGGAGAGGGGTCAAGGATATATAGACCATTCGACAGATGCCCTTTTCCTATGATAGTCTACGTCTTGCAATCTTGCACAACACACAAGTTGGAAGAAAAAATTACATCACAATCGAGGTCAGTAGTGAGTCAACCAACAGAGAGAAGGTTGAAAGGAGAGCCCGAAACATGAAGGGCAGAGCGAAGAGTAATGGAGGGAGTGAGGTGAATATCTGTCGCGCTAGAAACGGGAATTGCGTCCTCACTAGTACAGTAATGAGCTTGGGATGCACAAAGTTCAAATATTGTGGTAGTTTTCGTGAGTTAATGTGGTGAGAGGCCCCGGAATCCAAAATCCAGGATGAGCTATGAGCAAGACAGGAGGTACCACCATCGGAAAAAGACACCACAGAGCCCGGAGGACAGCTGATCATCTTGCAAGGAACAGTCCGCAGCGGTTACGGTGATAACGCACTAGGGGCAAGAAAAGGCCACGACCAACGCGGTAAGAAACGAGCCCACAACGGATAGAAAAAAGCCACGGCGGTAAGAATCTTGAGTTGGCAGGGCGGTAAGGAGAAGACCGCAACAGGAATAGCGGCAAAAACGAGAAGCCGCAGGCAGACAGCGCGGACAACCAAGTCGAGACGGTAAGACACCTGGACGGGCAACAACCAGAAGAAACAGAGGCCGGCGAACAGGCACTCGGTCGGGCGGTTAAAGGCAGACCGCAACAGGAGCACAAGCCGACGAACAGGTACTAGACCGGGCGGATAGAGGCAAACCGCACCAAGATAAAAAAACAAGGTCTTGCCGCAAGAAGAGCCTAGCCGCAGCGGGAAGACAGAGGCCGCAACGGGAAGTAGCCGGAACGAGAGAAGTCTTAGCCGCAGCAGTCAGAAGGCAGAAGAGGCCAGAAGAACAGAAACTTGACCCGAAGCGGTTAGAGAAGAGAGGCCACCTGGAGAGAGAATTGGAGAAGTCGCACGGCCGAGGTGTCAACACACCAGCGGCAAGAGGCCGCGACCAAGATACGGAGCCCCCGGCGGGTAGAGAAGCCACAGCTACTACGGAAGTCACAGCGGTTAAGCGAAGTCCGCGCGAGAAGCACGCAGCGACAGGGGAACTGCAGCGGGTAGGGAAGCCGTAGTGGTTAAGGAAACCGCAACGACTAAGCAACAAAGACCGCACGGTCACGGTGAGCACACCAGCGACAAGAAAAGATATCGCGACCAAGATGCGGTACAAGCAGCGGACGGGAAAGTCTCGACGAATAAGAGAAGTCGCAGCGACTATGAGAGGAAGCTGCGCGAGAAGAGAGGGGAGAGGCGAGAAGACGGGTAGAGAAAACAGACCGCGACGAGTAGAGGGAGAGGGCCCCACGTGTCCGAGGATTTATAAAAGGGAGCGAGGGGGGGGGGGGCAAGAGAGAGGAAGAAGAAGAGGTGGAAGCCACGAGAGAGAGAGAGAGGGGGGGAGGAGCGGTAAGAAAAACACTTAAACGCGCGGGAAGCCGCAGTTAGAAAAAGAGTTAACCGCACGGGAAGGCGCAAGCGGGTAGAAACCAAGCCGCGCCCAGCGCGAGAAAGGAAGGTCTAACGGTTAGACACAACCAGACCGCGCCCTGCGCGAGAAGGGAAGACCGGACGGTTATCAGAATGCTAGCCGCAAGGAGAGACCGATTCCCTCTGATGCCATGTAGAGAAAGATCCAAACCTTACATATACTTCTTGAATACAAAAAAACAAATATGAATACAAATATATAAGAAAGAAGATAGTAAGATTTAGCTATATAAACAATGTGAGACTAAACACTAACTCCTACATGGGCCAATACATCATTTTTCCTAGTATTTTCTAACAGTAACAATAGATCTTGGCATCCCATGTAGCTTATAAATGTGATCCATAAAGTGTTTAACCGCTGAAGGGGGTTATAATTGGTCTTTTGAAGGTAACAAAAACGAGCATACTTGCTTAATCAATTGACCGCCACCATTATGGCATCCTGACCCTCTGATTTGGGAAGACCTTCAATGAAATCTAAAGACATATCCTTCAAAACATGGTTTGCAATTGGGAGTGGTTGTGGGAGTCCCAATGGTTTGTTAGTACTAAACTTGAATTGTTGGCAAATGGAACTTTGTTTAATGTACTGATATATGTCTTCCTTCGTATGTTTCCAGAAAAAATTCTGCTTGATTCTTCTTATGGTGACATGAATGCCAGAGTGCCCTCTGGTGCTGGGGTCATGGAAAAGATGGCGGATATTTTTTTTTTAATTTCAGCTACATTTCCCACTACCAATTTCCCTTTCCTTTCTAAGATTCCATTGGACCACCGGTATTGTTGAGGCGAGCATCCTCCTCTTTATTTTGAATAATTTTCTTCACATTAGCATTCTGCCCCCAAGATTGTCGAATCTTCTCCAATAAATATAACTATATAAGTGGGCCGACACCAGAGTATTTAATTCTCCTTCTTGGATAGAGCGTCTGCAGTAACATTAAGGGTCCCTTCTTGAATGGATAGTGTACTCAAATCCCATGAGATTTTCCATATACTTTTGTTGTTAAGGTGTTGTCAATCTTTGCTCCAGTAAGAACATTAAGCTTTGATGATCTGTGTTGATGATGAAGGGGTCTCACGGAAGGTAATGTCCTCATTTCTGGGTGGCTAAGACAATGGATGCTAAAACAATGGATAGTAGATTTTTTCCATAAACAGAAAGATAAACATACCATGGCCCCAGGGCTTTACTAAAAAAAGGCAAGTACGTGGCCTTCTTGTAGCAACACGTCCCAAACTCCAACATTGGATGCGTCTGTTCCAATTACATTTTTTTTTAAGTCAGGAAGTGCTAGAACAGGAGGTGTACTGAGAGCTTGCTCGAGCTTGTTGAATGCTCCCTCTGATGATGACTGATTCCAACAGATTTGGTTTTTCTTGAGGAGGTTTGTAAAGGTCTGGGCCATAATACCATACCCCTTAATGAATCATCTATAATACCCTGTTAAATCAAGGGAAGCCTCTCAAATGTTTCACAGTTTTTGGAGGTGGGCAGTCAATCATATCCATAATTATTCTTGGGTCTGCCTCTACTCCTTGTGATGATAAGATGTGGCCAAGTTACTCAATGTGGGTGGTGCCAAAGGAGCATTTGTTTTCCTTCTCAAATAACTTATCATCTCGTAGTACTTGGAAGGTGATCTTCAAATGGATCAAATGCCTCTCCCATGAATTGCTATATATTAATATATCATAAAAAAAAGACTATTATAAACTTCCTCAAGGATGGAAAACATGGTTTATGAGGCTTTCGAATGTGGATGGGGCATTGTTTAATCCAAAGGCATGGCCACAAACTCACATGCCCTTCATGAGACGTCCAATCGCACACATCTGGTAAGTAAGGAGTATTGTTGCGCATGATAAGCTCTAGCCCCACTGACGTCCGGTGCTGAAGAGGCTGCTTCACAATCGACGGCCATCTAGTTGATCATGAGGCGTAATTCTTCCAGAGTTGTGGATTGTTGCATGCTCATCTCTGCTAAAGATTGCTTGATGTGTTCCTAATTCGTTGGCTTTTTGTTTACAAGTTAAAAACCTTCCCAAGGCTCACCTTGGAGGGAAATTAGGGGCGTCTTCAGTCAAAGATAGGCCAAGACAGCGATGATAGAGATTTTGGGGAACAAGACAATCACGATTTTTTCATACATTTCTTCTAACTTTCAGAAGCTTATATACTTCTGTTTTACAGGTTGAGGATCGACGGTTGGGTTAGTTACAGGTAACTGCACACACTCACGACGCAAGACGTGATCGACTACAACGCTGCACAACTTCAACACTTACACCAATGGTTGTTGCCGCCAACTGGAAATTTTTCAAAAAAAAAGATACACTTTGGATTGTAACGCAATACGTAAACATACATAAGGTGAGACTCAAGCTTGCATACACGCAGATCATTGGAAAAAATATTCTATAAAAAAACATGAAAGAATAAAAAACTGAAAATGAAAATTCAGAATAAGAGGAAGAAGAAGAAGAATACGAAGAAGAGGAAGATGATGATGAAGAAGAAGGGGGCGGACAATTTGGCGGAGGTGGAAATCGGCTTCGAGAAGACGAAAAATCCCGAGAATACAAAGAAGAAGAAAAAATTAAATAGAGGGAAGAGGAATAACGGCGGCGCCGGAGATGCAACGGTGAGGATCTGCGCGCGGGATCGGGAGCGGAAGAGAAGCGGGACATCGGTGAGACCTAAAACCGGCGCAAATGGTAAAGAATTGTTCCAGATCATACGGAAAACCTATGAATTTGGGGCAAAATCAATTCCGGGACAATTCTTGTATGGTCGAACGCAAGATTTCTAACTTATTAAAACCCAACACCGATGATACGACCCAGTTGGGTCGTATCAACCGACATCAGAAAATCAATTCCGCCTATCATAGATTCAGAATAGAGCCTTAGATATGGACATAGAATAACAAATCGGTGAAAAGGACACCTATCCATCGTTAAGAAACCCTAAAAAGATAGCATCATATCAATCAAAGAAGCAGAATAAACATACCAATCCAAAAAAGAGAAAGAGACTCTGAAATTGATTGTGTTCTTGTAATCAATTGGAGGATAATCAATAGATGGTGTGGAGGTGGAGACGGCGGGGGAGGCGGCGGCGGAGAAGCTCGGTTAGAGCTAAAACGCAGCGCGCCTTGAAGAAATGGATAATATTACCCCTCACGGGCAGTCACGCTCACGGTATAAATATTAAAAACTGTTAATTATTAGAGCGAATATTTCCCAAGGGAAAATAATTATAATAAGTCTTGCACAATATAACGATAATTATTAAATTAAATTAAGTATTTGAGTTATTTAGGCTCGATTTGGACTTTGGAGGGAAGTGTTTGTGTGTTGTGTGTATGTGAGTGTGTGTTTGATGTGTGAATGTGTGTGTGTGCTGCATATGTTGTGTTTGTGAGTGAGTGTGTGCGTATGTTGTGTTTGTGAGTGAGTGTGTGAGATGGTGACATTGCGTGACTTAATTGCCGAACAACTGCA
The DNA here is from genome assembly GCA_039583875.1 of Platanthera guangdongensis. NCBI lineage: Eukaryota > Viridiplantae > Streptophyta > Magnoliopsida > Asparagales > Orchidaceae > Platanthera > Platanthera guangdongensis. Next base: position 132,314,578 of record CM077149.1, read on the forward strand.
CCGAACCTGAACTCATTTTTCATATTTTAAAAAAGTTTAGATGTAATGTGAAGTATCTGTATATGTTTGAACTTGACCTTATGATAATGACGGTTAATAAAAAAAATTTTATTGTTCTATTTAATTATTTTTAATGATTTGATATATATATATATAATTAGAAAAAAAAAATTCAACCGATGATCTCTATTTCCAACCGCACTATTGTCAAACAGTTCTCTGTTTTGAACGCTCTGCAAACGCAAACTATCCAAACAGATATTCATTTCCAACCAGCAGTTTTCAACAGCTCAATTTACAAACCTACATTTACAACAGCTTTTTTTACAATCGCAGTCGCTCTACCAAATGAACCTTAAAAAATATTTTTCTATTATATTTGCAGAGTGTTGCATTACTTACGTATATTTAACACCTGTATATTAAAGTTCGCGCTGCAGAACCGAGGTCCAGCCGGTCCACGGCTCGAGGCGCGGTTCGCGCTGTCCATGTGTCAGCCTCACTCACTCGCTCCTTCCTCCTCATCAATAAAAGGGTATGTTGTTTTCTCTCTTTCACCTCTACGCACAATTAATTATCGAATCCTCCTCCAGTTTCATAACGTAAAAAATGGAAAATGATGTAAAAATTTTGGTGGCCTTCTGCTTTTACCTGGTTCTAGGAGCAATTTTGTGGGCATTAAAGCTCACAATTCCAACCGAAGTTTACCATAAAATCAAGGTGGTGGTCACCTGGGTGAGGAAGATGGTACGTGGGGGAAATAGCGCTTTTCTACACCTTGGTAGGAATGGCAATCGCATTGGCCTTCTGTTTGCAGCGCGCCGACTCCCTGACCACATGATCACGAGGAGGATGCAAATGGTCATGACAGGTTATCTGATGACTTCATGATGAATGGTTTGATTTTAGGCATCCTGGGGGGGGGGGGGGGGGGGGGGGGGGGGGGGGGGGTATTTGAGTTTTCTTTGTTTTTTTTTTACATTTGACCTCAGATTTTCTGGTTGTTGTTTTGAATTTTTTGACTGTTTTCCTACAGTTTTGTATTTTTTTTTTAAATATAATTAGTACATCTGTTTTTAAAATTGTTCAAGTTTCTTATTGTGAAATAATGAACATCAAGAGAAAAAGGTTCAAGGATAATGAAGTATAGATGCATAGTATAATTGATAGTGAATTATAATTTAAGGGTCAGGATTTAAAAAATAATAAAATCGGACGGGCAAAGCTAACTTCCCTACGTAGATGAATCTAATTGTTTAGCCCTTATTAAGTCATGCAAAGAAATCATTTATTCTGTTAAATTTATTCATTATATTTGATAAAAATGAGTTAGGTACAATACTAACAAATGCATAAAAAAACTATAAAATCATGATTTATCAGCTTCTAGATGATGTTAGATAAATTGTTGAGTGAACTTGCACTATTCACATTTTCATATTCATCTTCGGAATGAATTGTGATTCCCTCTACTCATGATCAATATTTCTATAAGCAATTAAAATTTCTTGGATAGTCCATCTCCTACCCTTATCCAACTGGAGCAAAAACTCACGCCTCTCTGATTTCGGCTTCGTTTGACGCGGCGTTTTCGCCGATCGTTTGGGGCAAACGCCGTCATACGACGGGTAAACAAATGCCCTTCGGCGGCGTTTGCTCTGTTCCCCCCCCCCCCCCCCCTGAAAAACACGGCAAACCGCTCTGTTTCGATCCCCAACTCACCGCCTCCAGTTCGATCGCCATGGGAGGAAACACCGGATAGACCCGCCGCCGCTGCGCCAAATAAAACCTAAATTCGTTGACTGACGCTATTGAAATAAAACGTTTGTATGAAAGAAGAATATAATTTCACAAAAAAATACCATTTCTCTGTTATATTTATCAAATAATTTAAAATAAACTTGATGGGTTCTCCCTGAATTTTCAAAGAAATCCTTGCGGGCGACCCTTGTCGGCCGCCGCCATCGACTCCACCGTCTCCAGTCGCCGTCGAGCCACTACTGCCCTGGGCAGCCTACCCGGGCAGCTCACACCCCCCCCTCCCGCACGTTCGTCATTTCATGAAAATTGTGATAGAAACAAAGCAAAGTTATTCACAAATTTAAGATTCCTCCGGGTTCAATTACCAGCACGTTCCTCCAAAAAACTATAAAAAGCCCCCTAAGCCTTAATTTGAAGACAATCAACTTCATAGACTAGAGAGAACTCTGGAGTTTTTTGGGGAGAACGCGGAGCTTAGATCGTTTCTATGCTTGGAACTCGCTCCACTCCCTCTCTAGTCCGCTCACGCATCAGCGCTTACTTGGACGCTTTTGTGAGCGCATGAGAAGACACAAAAGTGCGCTCTCCTGAACGCTCTCGTGGACACTCTTCATCAAGTTTTGTGGACTTAGCTTTTCCCATTGTTTTCATACACAAAGATTGTAACAGAGAGGTGGTCTGTCACCCTCCGAGGAACACTACATGCTCTAAACTCAAAGGGAAATAGTGGATTTAGGCCCGACACAGATCCAGTCGCGTGGTTTTTCACCTTTTTGGGATTTTCCACGATAAAAAAGTCTCTTGTCATTGTTGTTTGGTTTTCCTTAACTGTTTACGCGCTCGGTCCAACTCAGAATTAAGACGGTATGATTCTCTAGACCAGAGGAAAACCAGGACGATGCGCAACGGAACTGTTTCACTTTCTCAATTAATTTTGTTTTAAAAAGAATTAATCTTGATACAAGACTAAACTAACGGTATAATTGTAGGAACCTTTATTCAGCATGTAGATTTTTTGGGTCGAACTTCATTCTTAAAATTGCGTCTAAGACCACCTAGGACGATATTCGTACGATGCATTTGTGCAAGATGGGTAGGAAAGAGGAGAAGTCCGCCAGCACGAGTAAAAGTGATCTTCATGGAGATCATTTCTGAATTCCGTAGAGATAGTCCTCGAGACCGTGGTGAAAAAAGGTTTAAATACAAATAAGATTAGATATTCCTTTAATGATATTATAGGAGGTGCAAATTTAGCCCTGACCCGGTTGCTCGGCCCGGGTCTGCTTAAGTCTGAGCCCGATTAGGCCTGGGCCGGTTAGGCCCGGGCCAGGCCTAGGCTAGGTCTAAGGGGGCTCATCAACCCCCTTATTTGGGCAGAGCCCGACCTAGTGCCCGACCTGGGTCAGGCCTAGGCTCTAACAGGCTCAAGGCTCAAGGCTCAATTAATATTGTTCTTGTTGGGGCCTCCCTAACATTCAATTGTTGGTGCATGATGACCCCAAACTAACCAGACAGCTTCTTTGACGGTCCAGCTTGTTATTGGCAGCAACTAGCTACTATTTGGCAGCTCGTTAGCTGACTAATGGCAGCTAGTCATTGGTGTTTGGGCCTACTTAGACCCAATTTTGTGAGCTTAGTAGGCCTCTTTATTTTGCAAGGGCCCTTAACTACCAAATGACAGCAAGCCATTGGTGTTTGGGCCTACTCGAGCCCTGTTTCGTGGGCTCAGTAGCCCCCCCACCTTATTTTGGAAGGGCCCCGGCCGTCCGCAGCCACGAGCCCAGGTGCTCCACTCCACGTTCAGAATCAGCAATTTGCTAAGTGAAGCCCACCAATGCAAAGTGCAATTTGTAACAACTCCCGACGCGACGGACTGTCGTCTGCTGTGTGTGAAGTGTTTTCTCACCCCAAAGCTGTAACGAGAGGTGGTCTGTCACCCTCGACTTCACAAACAAGTTGTAACATTCATGAATAGTTGACTTTGACCGGCACAGATCCGGTCACATGTTTTTTACCCAGTTGAGGAGTTTTTCCATGTTAAAACTGCATGCATGTACAATCGACCTACTTTAATAGGAAGACGGTTCAGGTTATTCCGGTCCGACCGGGACATCGAGTTAGACCGCAACACAACTATTTATTTTTAACTAGAAATTTAATTAATAGGAAGACGAGCATGAGGAAGAGGAGAAGGAAAAAAGAGGAAAAAGAAGAACAAGTTCAAAAGGAATCTGAATTAGATTTACCTCCGTTTGACATGGCGGTGGTGGTTCTGAACATAGTGATTATGAACTATTGTTCGTGAACGCCCTATCTCACTTAAGGAATTTCATCCACATTTACGCTCAAAACGAGTTTTCTTTATTGATGGCCGTCATTCTATGGCTATATTATTTTTGTCCAAACTGCTTGGAGCAAAAAAAAAATAGTGTCAAGCCTCATAAGTACAAAAAGAGAAAAAACAAACAATTTAGAAAATCTAACTAGATTTTGGAGAGGAGGTTCAACAAAAAAAAACAAACAATTTAATTTTTATTTAAAGGATTAAGAGAAAATCTGTTTTTGATTTTTAGTTTATTTCTGGCATGAACAAGTTGGTATTCGTATTCGCTCAAAATATTCAATATCGAACCTTTTAGGTCGCAAAAAAATGAGCACGAACACGACAACTTAAGCTTACATGAGCTAGCCGAACTTAGCTGATCGATCTGCATGCAAGTTTACTCATTGAAAAAGTTATTATTGCGAAAGACAATTTAAAATAATACTAGAACTATAATTACACCAAAAGGAATTTGACCCTCATTTTTTAGCTGTTCCATTTATCGATATTCCTCCATAAATACTTCAACACTCTCTACTGATACGTTTATTATTAAGCTAAAGCCCGAACTTGAGTCTTAATCAAGTACACAATCCACCCAAACTCCTATATAGCATACCAAAGAACTTGAGGGCCTATTTGTTTAATGGGTGAGAGTTGGAGCGGTGGAAATGAGACTGCTGGTGATGAAACAGTGAGAAATGAAGGGAGTAGCCGTGGTCTCAAAACATTATTCTCTAATATATCTTATATATATATATGTATTATATGTTGGAGAACATTGAAAATTGGATGGTTATTCAAGATATATTTTAGCATTGATGTTCTCGATCCCCAATAAAGCTAGATGGAACAAAAATAGGGATGCTCATGAACCGAATCGAATAGCTGTTCAATAAAATTCAAATTTGACATAAAATGCAGATATTCAGATTCAGATTTTTGAATATTCGGTATCAGTTACAGATTCGTCATGAAATGTTGGATTCGAATTCACGATAGAATTCAAATTCGAATTTTATAATATTTAATTATATATAAATTTCAAATATAATTAAATATATATAGTTTTTAATTACATCTATTGACTATTTACTTTATTTAACTATATATTTTAGTATTCATAAACTATTTGTGAATCATTCAAACATGAATAAAATTATTCGGATTCGAAAACTATTTGAATTCAAATTAGATTTAAATTTGAAAAATACAAATTTTAATTGAATTTCACCAATTGAATTATAAATTATTGACAAACTATATTATTTGTGAACTGCCTAAATAAAAACACCCAAACAAATAGAGCCGAAATTTTTAATAAATCTTAACAAACCCAATACATGCAAAGAATATGATAACTAATAACCTTTTGAAGCTATCCCATGCACCACCAAATATACACAATTCATCACACATATCTCATGAAGCCTCCTTAATATCATGAACATTGTCACACCCAACCTAACTTATAAAACTAATTAAAAAGACTTCATTTTCTCCCCCTCTAACAATTCTTCACCATGGATCTAAGCATATCAATAGCTTTAGCCCTGCTAGTAATCACTTCCATCATCCCATCATTCTCTTCGTGTTCGTCGAAAAGATATCAGAAGCTAGCCAGCAGCGACTGCCACCGGGCCCCCCGAGGTGGCCAATTGTGGGCAACCTCTTACAATTAGGTCGCCTTCCACATAGGGATTTGGCTGCATTTTGCTCGACTTACGGCCCTCTAGTCTATCTCCGACTGGGCACTGTCAATGCCATAACCACAGACCCCAGACATCATTCGTGAGATCCTGATTGACCAAGGCGATGTGTTCTCATCACGTCCAGCAACTGTGGCCGCGGAAAGGCTGGCCTATCGGCGCGGTGACGTGGCTCTTGCGCCGATGGGCCCCCACTGGAAGCGCATGCGTCGGATTTGTATGGAGCATTTGTTAACCACTAGGAGGCTCGAGTCGTTCACGGGCCATCGAGCAGATGAGGCCCGTCACCTGTTAATGGATGTATGGGCCAAAAGTAGGGTTGGTGAAGAAGTGGACATGAGGCAGGTACTGTATGTTAAATTTGTGGTACAACAACCTAGTTTTTTTAAAGAGTTGTTAGGGGGAAGAAGAAGGTTCATAAAAAACCAATCATATTAAAACTAAAATCAAGTATATCAATGTAAATCATAATGGTTAGGGGCTAGTTTAGCACAACGGTTTGTCCCCGGGTGAAATCTGCACCTCGGTGCCGATGAAATCCACGGAAAAACCGCTGGTTTTTATGGGCGGGCTTATTCTAACCTTTCGGCCGGCCCAAGCATCGCCAAACAACACAGATCACAACTAGGTGGTGCCATCCGCACAAACTCAGTGGATCAATTTAACCCCGTCAAATTTGGCCTAAATATTCTATTTTCAAATGAAATATTTATGAAAAAAAATGATATTTATGCATATTATATATATATATATATACTATATTAAAAAACATATCTTTTCCTTTAAACATTCACTCTACGATACTACTCATCTTTATTAACAATTATCAGTTTTTATAATTGTTTGTTTTTTTTCTTTTATTTAAGAAAATGTGCTCTTATGAGCAAAGTCCCCTACTTACAATATAAAATGTGCTCTCTCTGTCGCTCGCAAATCTCCGTGCCCAAAGTAAAAATGAGTGGCTGGAGCGTCATCATGCCGGGACAATTTCGTGACCGAAATAATGTCGCACGGGGCACTAGTACCATGCACCATTATGGTTGGAAAACGGTGCCTTTATTAGTGTGTCTGTCTATAAATGTGATAAAATTATATTTTTATATGATAAAAGTAATTGCTATAATTAATAATATATAGCTTTGCCAAATAATTGGTTGACTATATGCGTTGACTTGGAAGTTGTTGGGAGGTTTCTCCATGAACAACGTGACGAGGATGCTTCTGGGGAAGCATTACTTCAGTCCGGCGGCCGCGGGTCCGCCGGAGGCGATGGAGTTCATGTCCACCACCCACGAGCTTTTCCGGCTGCTGGGAATGATATACCTGGGAGATTACCTGCCGGCGTGGCGATGGCTGGACCCCACCGGCTGCGAGCGGAAGATGAAGGCGGTGGAGAAGAAGGTGGACCGGTTTCACCAGAAGATCATCGAGGAGCACAGAGAGAGGGCTGCTCGCCGGAAGAAGAGCTCCGGCGAAGACGCCGAAGAGAACGGCACCGATGTGGCTGATTTCGTGGACGTGCTGCTCTCTTTGCCTGGGGAGGATGGCAAGGAGCACCTGGATGATAAAGAGATCAAAGCATTGATGCAGGTATATTGTACATATTTTTGGAAAATTACTCAAATAAGTTTTTAAAATTACAACACTCAAGCCTTTATTTCATTATAATGGGGTCCATTGTTGTATGGATCTTCTGTCCTCATTGTGATCTATCTTTTGTCATAATCTCACTAATGTCTAAATAAATCATGTCTTTCTTTATAGTTTCATTCAAAGTCTTTATTGATCTACCCCTCAATCGTCTATTATGCCTAGTGACTAGCCTCTCAAAAGCCTAACATGTACCTCTAAATCAGTCCTGCACAAAAAGGATGTCGGGCGGTTCGGGACCGGTCTTTTAAAAGTCCGGTCTTTTGGCCAACCGGTCCCGGACCGGTCCCGCTCAAACCCGTCCCGTTCCGGGACCGGTTTTCCTCCTCTGGAGGAGGACCAGCGGGGACCGCAGGACCGGTCCTAACCGGTCCCGGACCAGTCCCGGACCGGTCTTTTTTACAAGTCTTTTATCCGGTCTTTTACTAAAATGTCTAAAAATGATCGTGTACAACCCGTATTTGTCGAGAGCGGATCCTACCACAGCCAAGTCAGCAGAAGTAAAAGTCAACAAGTCAAGGCAGGAGTTAAAGTCAGCATTCATGATCGCGGAAGACCTGGGCGAGTATAGGCGAGCTCCCCTCGTATACTCGCCAAGTAGGCGACTAGGCGAGATACTCGCCCAGCCCGTGCGAGTTCCCCTGGAAGTTGCCTAGTCGCCAGGGGGGTGAGGTATAAATATGACCCCCCCATCCCCTTGCATTTGCCTATAAATAGCACCACAGGGGTACGAGGTGGAGCACTTGAAATCCTCGGCAGGATACTCGCGCGCTTCAGTTTCGGGATACTAGCTAAATCTTTGGATTCCTTTTCCTTGGAGAGCAAGTCGCGACCTTGCGACCTCGCCAGCTAGCTTTCCTCGTACCCAGTTCGGCCATCCTTGGTTGAGAAGGGGTTGCTCCTTTCGAGCATCCGGGTACGTGGTGGGTCCTTCCTGCTGCAACATCTGGGGTCCTGTTTGACCTGTTTCTTCGTTCTAGTCATCCTTGCCATCTGATCTAGCTTCTGAGCCAGTAACCTTAGACGGCTTTGGTCTGAATTCTGAGGTTGAGATTTTTCTTGCCTTCAACACTTAGTGCGTGAGGCTGAGGAGGAATGGAAATGGGCAGGAGGGAGGCCGAGGAGGAGGAAGAAGAGAGACAATGACCATCGCTCACCAAGACAACAAGCGGCGTCGGAGGGAGCAACGAGCGATGCGCCAGGAGACGACGATTCCCCTTTACTGTGATATTCATCGAGTAGAGGGCACAGGACCTTGGCTTGCCCCGAGTTTTGGGAAGCAAGGAGGAGGCTGGAGGTAGGAGAGGCGGAAAGAGAGCAATAGAGGCAGGAGGCCCCGGTGGGGCAAGTAGCATTTCAAGCTCCAGCAAGGAGGAGGAATGAGGATCGAGTCGATCTGGGGACTCGTGGGGAAGTAATACATGGCCCACGAGGTGGGCATGTAGGTGTAATCAATGGAGGAGCCGGGCTTGGAGCTTCCCGTAAGGGAAGTCTTCACCAGATCTATCGGAAGAACGTCGCTTCGACGTCGCAGACCCCGCTGCCATTAGAGGAGATCACCTTCTCGGAGGAAGATATGTTGGGAAATGAGAACCCTTTCCATGATGCCTTGGTCATTCAAGCCGCCATCGAGGACTTCACCGTCGACCGTATCCTCGCGGACAACGGTATCTCGGTGAACGTCATCTTCAAAAGAACCTTCGTCGGGCTTCAGGTGCAAGCGTCCCGGGTTCAAGCTGCAGATGGACCGCTCTTTGGCTTCTCAGGAGAGAAGAAAGAGGTGGAGGGAGCAGTCGAGTTACTGGTTACACTCGGTGGGACATCGATCTGATGTCGCTTCATCATCGTCGACGCACCAAGCGGTTACAGACCGGACCGAGATGCCGGGGGTGGACGCCGATGTTGCTTGTCATCGACTCAACCTGGATCACGCGGTGGCCCTAGTTTGACAAAAGCAGAGGAAGAGTGCGGCATGCTGGCCGAGCCGATCAGGGAAGAGGTGGAGAAGCTGCTGAAGGCAGGGTTTTTCTCGGAGATCCAGTATCCAGGTTGGGTCTCCAATGTTGTAATGGTGAAAAAACCTGGAGGGGGATGGCGCTTATGTATCGATTTTTCAATGTTGAATAAAGCTTGCCCGAATGATTGCTACCCCTTGCCTCAAATCGACGCGCTGGTTGATTCCGCCGTCGGGTTTCTGATGGGCGCAAAATAGAGCTTGAAAACGCAAGTATACGTGCCGTACAAGTAATACAAAGTGAGTGAGATCGTTCCCACGGAGAAGTGATGGGTTTAGTGCTTACAATTACTAGCTACACCGTTTCTATGAATCCAAGTAAAACGATTAATTGATTTTCTGAAACTAGATTAAAACTTTTAGATAAATATTAAAACTAAATTAACTAGATCTTTAAGTAATTTCTTAGCAATTAGAGAAAATAGTCTTGCATTTCTGATTTCATATGTGTTACATTGATGGTGATAAAATGAATATTCATTTGGTGAACTTTGGATTATCTTGCGATGATTTTAAAAGAAGAAACCTTTATCTCTCGATACAAGGGTTCTTAATATCTACGCAAACCCTAGTTATCTCTAACTTAGGAAAAACGAAAATATTATGAAGTGCAAGAATCAAATTCGCAAGCATAAAAGGAAATCTCTTTCACTTTCAAAACTCAATAGATCTTGTGATGCACGCACGTTTTCTCCTCTCTCGACTCTTGAAACGCCGTAAAAATAAAGAAATGTGGTTAATGATTCGCATTGCTCATCTCTCGATTCTCGCGCTGCGATCTCTGCTTAAATGCCCTTAATTACGCCGCTTCGCTCTTCGTCTCGATCGCGGCGCAATACAAACAGACATGATCCAACAATTTCACCATAAAAATCACAAGATCCATAAAGATAATCACAAAGCAAACTCAAAATCAAAGATGTTCATCATCAAAATACACATACTACTCTCATCATGCAAGACTAGAGAGTTTTAGTTCATGACTGCGGGAAAATAACACAAAACTGAAGAGATCTTACAAAACATTCAAAAGAAATGCAAATCTTCCCTTCTCCAGTGATGTAGAAGCGTTTCCTTCCGCCCGAACGCCAAGACTGGACTGGTTCTTCCTTGGCCGAAAATCCTTCTTCCTGCAGTTTTTTCTCCTCTAATGGCCCCCCCAGAATGGAATAAAATCTCCCTTTTATGGCTGAAATTTCCTTCCTTTAAACTTTCCCTCTTCTTCTCCTAGTGGGCCCCACATCCAGTCATTTAAAATGCTGAATGGATGCTTTGAAATAAGTTGTTACTGTCCAAAACTTGGCATTTTCGGATTTGAATTTCCTGTAACTGCCAAAAATGTTGTAATATGTTGCAACATTTCTGGTTCTGTTTTTTTTCTGCACAGTTCCTGCCAGAATGTTGAGAATATGTTGTAACATTTTTCCCAGATTTTTCACAATACTTAGCCTTCAATCTTTGACTTAAATTCTCCCCGAATCCTATCATAAAAACATATAAACAATGAGAGTACAAACATTTTGACTCCCAAAACATGCGGCAATTGGATTTTATCTACTTTTCATGTATAAATATCACATAACATGGCTAAAAAATGGTAAAATAGAGATGAAGATAACTTCTTTTTGCGAAGTTATCACACCCCCCATGCTTAGTTCTTTGCTAGTCCCTAGCAAAGGTAAATCATTATAAATCATGATATGACAAAGATTTATGACAGTAATATAATTTTCCGTCTACTCTTCATTATAAGTAATCAAAATAGCTTCAAGAATTCTCATTACTGATGCTAGACTTGCTAGTCCATAAGAATTCAAACTTTCATAATTCTCTCAGATAGATATAAGATAAGGCTCAATTAAGAATTCAAGTGTTATATGTGATGCCCTTAACAAATTGTCTACATCCCTACAACATTTTCGATAAACTTCGTCACAATAGGATAAATCAAGAGTAGTCTAAGGCTTTGATATGACCTCTACATGAGTTTGGTAGAAACGATGCCAAATAAAGCGACTTGATGAATTTTGGAGATGTGGGTAGCCAATGATTTTAATTAACTTAGTAGCTTGCCAACTTATGGGGTTTAACTTTCAACATTTTTTTCTTTCTTTGATATTTGCACAGTTGGGATCATTCCAAGTATGAGTGAACATCCTTGGGCACATATCACTATGCTATATTATATTCCTTTTTTTTTTTGATCATAGTTGGGATCATTCCAAGTACGCCGGAGCTAACTTAGGCCACATGTCACTATGATATACACAAATTTTTTTTTTTTTTTTTTTTTTTTAAACACCCATAAGTGGTCAGTCTACTAGCTAAAGAACATAGGGAAATGATAATCAAGTCTTTAAGCTCAAAAGTAATATGTGATGGCACAAGGTAAGATTTACGTGGAACAAGGTTAACTACGTACGCTCAATATATTGGCGACTATCATTGAATTAGAACATACTCGATCCAATCCCATTAGGATCCGAAGTTAATTAAATAAATTAAAAGGGTGTAAACATTTTTTAAGAACTATAGTGTATGAATGTGAGATAGATTTCTTAACGAGCTTTAACCAATCAGTCTAATTACAAATTTAATAGTCTGACTCATAGGACTGACTCGTCTAACCTTACAATTTAATTGAAAAACTTGAATAGATTTTTTAATAAAATAATTAAAAAAATGAAGAGTAAACAGTTCTAAATATACCCCATAAAAGTTTTGTCAAGCAAGGTATAGAAAGACATGCCCCCATACTTTAACCTTTACTAGTCCCTAGTAAAGCAGGTGTAGCAAATATAGTAGCCGTGTATGCGATTGCGAACTTCATAAATCATAAGAGTGGAATAAAAGACAGTTTCACATGTGAGTCGCCAGCATATAAATATGTGTGAAGTGGAACATAAAAAGTATAAGATATGACGAATATCCCACGAAGTAGATAAGTTATAATAAAGAGTTGGCATTAAAACAGTAAAGGTAGTGAGTAACCGGTATAGCTGCACGGCATGAAAACATATAACAATAATTCATGAAAACAACATTTCAAGAAAACGGAGAAAATGCAGCTAGGGAAGTGATAACCATAGTGCAGCAAGTAACAATTACAAAGATTAGAGCTAGAAAATAATAACAAGTAATACGTCATGGTACTTAGCATTCAATGATTAGCATGCAGTTCAACAAGTTCAGCAGTAATAGAACAAAGTAGTCATTAGGAAAAACGATAACGAGCGTCCAAGGAGTCAATCAATCTCCACAATTTTGACAAGAGCAATATGTGCATAAAAAAAGTACTGCACTAACACTGAAATGTTTCACCATAGAGATGTCCCAAAAAAAAACAAAACAGTCATTTCAGCAGCCAAAAATGCAAAGTAAATTTCCCAGATCTGAGTAGTGGAGCTGATCCATATCCATCTCCTCATCGTCGTCAGCGTCATCGACCTCGTCCGAGTCGTCATCCTCCAAAAATTCTTTCATTTCGTCGTCTTCGCCGGCGGCAAAGGCTGCCACCCTCCTCGACCGCTTCCGTTTCATCATGTGGATTTGGCGAGGATGCCGCCTCCTTTCCCTTAGAAGTAGAGGGATTGTTTGTCATACCAAGCAGGATTCACATCGTGGACTGCGATCTTGTCCTCAGGTACATTCAAATGGCGGAGAATGGCGACTTGATTGTGATGGAAAATGTTTAAATGGGAGACTATATCACGATGTTGTTGGCGCTGATATTTGGCGGTGCCTGCAAATATTTAAGGATGATCGGCCAATCCGGGGGGTTGGGGAAGTGGTGGTGGAAATTGGAGGTTGGGTGGTTTTGCTCGAAGATACGGTAGGGCGTTGTTTCGGAGCGGATTTGGGGAGGTGGCTCCTCGGAAGATACTTTAATATAGGAGGAAATCACAGAAAAATGTGATTGGCCGGCTACAATGGTGGTAGTGTCCGTGTCGGCGAGAGATACCCCGGCATAACGGCACCACGATGTGATTAGCGTGGGAAACCACAGCTGAGTACCCCCCTCCGTTTTGACCTTTTTTTTGGATTTGATTGGAAATAATATATCCTACATTAATGGGAATCCCTTTATAATGCTATGTATAATGCAAGCCCTATCGAGGGAGACATGGTTGGAGTGTTTCGTCGGCATAATACTTGAGTTTACGAAAAAAGCAGCCAAACTTTAGCTTCACGAGTAAAAGCGCCGAATGCAGGACATGCTTTGATTCATTAACCACGTGATATTTCTAGTGAGGCTCAATGTGGTGGCGATATCGTATGGGTTAGAAGCTCTAACCGACTGAAAGACATCACAATCCAGATTTGGTAAATCGAAGTAGGAGTTTATACCTTCCGCGGAGAAATCGACGTCCTTCCCCCGTATGTGGATTTTTCCGTCCGTGGAACTTGGCGTTGGCGTAAAATCACACACCCACGGTAGGACAGCATCAGTGCGGGGATGGCAGAAGGAGGTCCAACCGAACTTTCTATTGCTGCACATACGCTTGACTCCAACCACGAACTTCCAGTTGAAACCCTCTTTCATAGATGAGGGGCTTTACCTTAAGCAATTCGTAGCGAGCCATGGCTTCGTCGTTGATGAATCTTGAGTGCTTGGGCGCCGCCGTCGCCTTCTCTCTACCTTTCTTGGGGCCATGATACTTCAACGCCTCCGGTTAGTGATAGCAGAACTTCGTAAGAGGACGGCGGGAGGGGGGGGGGTATGTCCAAAACGGTGTTGTCGCGGGTTGCCGCCGCCGGCGGATGAGTCGGCGCGGGGCGAGGAGGACGATGTAGGGTTTCCTGGAGCAAAGGGATCGGGGGGCAGCGGAAGTGGGGAGATCGTGTTTTCAATAGCAGCGGGTATTAATTGCACAGGTTATGCTAAATTAACCGGTCAAGGAGGTAAAAAAAAAATTAATTAATAACCCATTAGACAGCCGGTTAGCTAAATCCCGCAGGCAGCCGGTTAATTATGCAGTTGAACCGGTCACCGCCTGAATTTCCGCTTTTGTAAGGGGAAAAGGCAGAGAAAATTTTGTTGCAACTTTTTCGAAAATGTTGCAACATTTTTTTCTGAGCCAATTTGAGCCTTGGCTAGCACTGAATGAAGGGGAAATGCAGTGTTTTAAGCGTTCGAGACCATAGGGATTCTGTCATGCATCATTTTTTTTCTTTTTGAAAGGAATTTTTGGGAGAAATAGAAGCAAGCAACAAAAAATAATAAAAATAACAAAAATAATAAAGAACTTAACATTAAAATTTGGGGTGCCTCCCCAGAAGCGCCTTAGTTAATGTCCGGCTGGACATTCAGCGGCTTGAAAATTTTATTTCAAGTGTATGAACGATATTGCTCGTTCATTTTCGTTCCCTAAATAAGCCTTAAGACGTCCGCCATTGACCTTAAACTCCGAATGATCTTTTTCATTGATGATAGTAACGACCCATAAGGAAGAACTTCCTTGACCCGAAACGGCCCGACCACCTAGATTTTAATTTTCCGGGAAAATTTTTAATCGTGAATTGAATAATAGAACTAGTTTCCCTGGTTGTAAATTTTTGTCCGTAAGATGGCGGTCATGCCACATCTTTGTACGGTCCTTATAAACCCTTGCACTTCATATGCCTGAGTCGATCTCCTCCAATTCATTTAACTGTAGTTAGTCTAGATTTACGGCTTCTTGAAAGTCAAAGTTGATTTTCTTAAGGCCCAATATGCCCGATATTCCAACTCCAACGGTAAGTGACAGCCTTACCGTAAACTAAACGATACGGGGTAACACCAATTGGGGTCTTGAAAGCGGTTCTATATGCCCATTAAGGCATCGTTAAGCTTTTGAGACCAGTCCTTGCAATTTACACTTACCGTTTTAGCCAAGATTTTCTTGATCTCTATTAGATACTTCTGCTAAGCCATTCGTTTGGGGGTGGTATGCCAATGCTACCTTATGCCTAACCCCGTACTTTTCAACAACGCAGCAAATTGGTGATTACAAAAGTGACTTCCCCATCACTTATAATAGCTTTGGGTGTTCCAAATCGACTAAATATGAAGTTTTTCAGGAAGTATAACACCACCTTTGCATCATTTTTGGTCGTGGCTATGGCTTCGACCCATTTCGATACATAGTCTACGGCTAAGAGGATAAATAAATTACCATTCGAATTAACGAATGGTCCCATGAAGTCTATACCCCAGACATCAAAAAGCTCAACTTCTAGAATTGGGTTCATAGGCATAGCTTCGTTCTTATTAATATTTTCTTCCTTTTGACATCGATCACACATTTTCACATGTTCTCTAGAATCATGATATAATGTAGGCCAATAGAATCCGGCCTCTAAGACTTTCATAGCTGTCCTATTTCCCTTGAAGTGTCCTCCGTAGGGAGAACTATGACAATTTTCTAAAATAGGATGCATTTCCACTTCCGGTATACATCTCCTCACTACTCCATCAGCACCAATTTAAACAAATAAGGTGGGTCCCAAAGATAAGACCGCACTTGGTGTAAGAATCTCTTTCGTTGTTGGTAGTTTAAATCTGAAGGTAAGATGTTACTGACGAGGTAATTGACGTAATCGGCGTACCATGGCACTAACCCCTCTGATATAGCTAAGATTTGCTCATCTGGAAATCTCTCCTCAATCTCCGAATGATAATAAGGTTCCTTTGGTTCGATCCTGGAAAGATGGTCTGCTACAGGGTTATCTACGCCCTTTCTATCCTTAATCTCCAAATCGAATTCCTGCAATAATAGCACCCAACGAATCAACCTGGGCTTTGTATCTCTTTTTTCCATCAAATAGCGGATAGCCGCATGATCAGTAAAAAACGGTCACTTGAGTGCATAAAAGATAAGATCGAAACTTTTCAAAGGCGTAGACTACTGCCAACAACTCCTTCTCAGTCGTGGTGTAATTGATTTGAGCTTCAATCAGAGTTTTGCTCGCGTAGGCTATGGGGTTGAAAAAGCTTCTCCCTAACTTGACCTAGAACTACACCCACGGCATAGTCACTCGCATCACACATAAGGACAAATGGTTCACCCCAGTCGGGTGCCACCACAATTGGTGCCGTGGTTAATTGCTTCTTCAGTTTACTAAATGCCCTCAAACAGTCTTCGTTAAAATGAAAATTTCGTATCCTTTTCAACAATCCACTAAGAGGTTTTGCAATCTTAGCAAAATCTTTGATAAACCTCCGGTAAAATCCTGCATGCCCAAGGAAACTCCTTAACTCTTTCACATTCCTAGGAGGAGGTAATTTCTCAATGACCTCAATTTTGGCCTTTATTACTTCTAACCCTTGCTTGACACATGATGGCCTAGCACGATGCCTTCGCGTACCATGAAATGGCACTTCTCCAATTCAGCACAAGGTTAGTTTCGATACATCGCACAAGCACTCTTTCTAAGCACTCCAAACACTCTCCAAATGATTTTCCGAAGATGGAGAAATCATCCATGAAGATCTCTATACCATGATCCATAATTCTGAAAATATAGCAATCATACACCGTTGGAACGTGGCTGGTGCGTTGCATAGACCAAATGGCATTCTCCTAAAGGCGAATGTTCCGTAAGGGCACGTGAAGGTGTTTTTCTCTTGATCTTCGGGTCAACCGTGATTTGGTTATACCCGGAATATCGTCTAGGAAGCAGAAGAAATCATTACCGGACAACTTATCTAGAACTTGATCTATGAAAGGCAATGGAAAGTGGTCTTTTCTAGTAGCCTTATTAAGCTTGCGATAATCCATACAAATGCGCCATCGGTAATAGTTCTAGTCGATATTAATTCGTTCTTATCATTTTTTATTACGGTCATCCCTCCTTTCTTCGGAACACATTGAACCGGAGAGACCCAAGAACTATCGGAGATAGGTATATATCCCTGCATCTAACCATTTTATTATTTTTTCTTTACGACCTCTTTCATAGGTGGACTGAGACGGCGTTGGAGGCTCAATGGAACCTTTATAAGATTCTTCTAGGAGAATCTTGTGCATGCATACCGAAGGACTAATCCCTCTTATGTCCGCGATGGTCCAACCTATGGCTAATTTAAATTGCTTCAGCAAATCTATGAGTTGTTGATGTTGATTTGGTGATAATTTTGAGTTGACAATGACCGGTAATGTATCATTGTCTCCTAGATATGCGTAGGCCAAATGTTCAGGTAATGGTTTCAACTCAAGTGTGGGGAGGACTAATGATGGAAGGTTTATTTGCACATGTCTTATCTGTCATATCTAAAATCTCCGGCTTGCGAGTGAATGTCGGTGGACGTGCACTTATTTCAAAGCATTCTTGAATTTCGTTCTCACAATGAGATTTCTCTTCATCCGTCCCTCCTCTTCATCTTTCTTCTAGATCCTCACTTAAGTTGTAATCAATAAAGGTCACACTCTTAACTTCCTCTATGTCATCTTCTTCTAAACGAGGGAATTTCATGGCTTTTAGTACATTAAAAGTCACTGTTTCATCGTTAACCCTCATGGTTAACTCACCCTTGTGTACATCAATCAAAGTTTTTCCGGTGGCTAAGAAAGGCCTACCCTATAATGGGGACTTCCTTGTCTTCCTTCATGTCTAATACCACAAAATCTGCCGGAAAAATAATTTTTCTACCTTGACTAAGACGTCTTCTACAATCCCCTTTGGATAGGTTAGAGATTTATCTGCTAATTGTAATGTAATCGATGTTTGGAAATCTCCCCCAACCCTAACTTCTTATAAATTGAAAGAGGCATAAGATTAATGCTCGCCCCTAGATCGCACAAAGCCTTTCCCTCGAATTGATGTCCAATAGAACACGGAATCGGAAGCTTCGGGGTCCTTTAGTTTTGGTGGCAATCTCCTTTGGAGAATTGCACTACATTCATGTGTAAGGGTTACCGTTTTGTTCATGCCAAACTTCCGTTTTTTATTTAATATGTCTTTCATGAACTTTACGTAACTCGGCAATGTTCTAATGCTTCGGCAAATGGTATATTAACTTGCAACTTCTTAAAGATTTCTAAGAATTTCTGAAATTGTTGATCCAATTTGCTCTTTTTAGTCTTTGGTGGAAAGGTGGTGGTGGATAGGTTCGTGGGTTCTCCTTCCTTCTTTCCTCTTTTTTCTCCTTCTATTACCTTATCATTTCTTCTTGTTATTACTCCTTCCTCCTCACTCTTATCGTCCTCATTTATTCCTATTATTACTTGCTCACTAGGACCCTTGAATTCTTCTTGGTCTTGAATTTTTATCTTGTTCATGAGGATTAGTTTCTTGACCAACTACTAACTCACGTCCACTTCGCAATGTAATGGCCTTACAATGATGATTTTCTCCCTTGGGATTGGGTGTGGTATCCGTAGGGAGTGTGCCTTGCGGTCGCATACTTAAAGCGGTGGCGATTTGTGCTAGTTGTGATTCAATCATTCTCATGGACCCTTCCAAACTAGAGAAACGAGCTTCATTCTTTTGCATTGATTCAATGATGAAGTCATCCGTTACCTTTCTAGATGGTCCTGCTTGGTTGGTATGATTGTTTTGATGTTGAGGATTAGCATTAGAATTAAATAAGTGTGGGGGAGTAGGACCGGAGTTGTTCTTCCAAGAGAAGTTAGGATGGTTTCTCCATTCGGGATTATAATGGTTTGGGTAAGGGTTTGTATTTTGCTTATAATGCCCTCCTAAAAATTAACTTCTTCATTACCCCCTACAAGTTGTTCAATTGTTAAGGTGGGGTTAGGAGAAACCATGGGAGTAATAATGCTATTGACTTGAGGATTCATTTGATTTTGGTTCAACGTCAAAGCATCAACCTTTGTTAATGGTATTAAATTGGGATGTCATTGGGCTGCAAATGACGTTAATTGGTCACTTGATACAATCCTGCCGTAGTGGGAGGATGTACTTGACGCTCGATCGTGTGGTAATTATTAGAAGATAGATCTTCTAAAATACCGTATGCATCTTCAGGGTACTTGTTCATCAACGAACCTCCCGCAGCTCCATCTACTTGGATCATTGTAGATGTCTGAAGGCCGTTATAAAACGTCATACTTGTGGTGAATGGCTAGGCCATGGTGGGGACATCTGCGTAATAATTCCTTAAATCGTTCCCACGCATCATATAGGTTTCTCCATTCGCTTGCATGAATGTAGAGATATCCCGCATTTAACTTGGCAGTTTTAGATGGAGGGATATTTGGATAAGAATTTTTCAACCAATTATAGCCCAAGTAGTAATAGACCCATTAGGCAACGAGTCAACCAATCTTTTGCTTCCCTTCTAGAGAGAAAGGAAATAATCGCAATTTAATGCTTCTTCAGATGCGCCATTAATCTTAAATGTGTCACAGATTTCTATGAACGTTCTTAGATGAGAGTTGGGTCTTCCTGGTTATGGCCACTAAACTTATTATTCTGGACAAGTTGCATCGCCGTGGAATCAATTTTGAAGTTGTTAGCCTCTACCGCAGGTCTAGCGATACTAAATTGTACCCTCCCCTAAAAGGCATATTATAGTCACGACATGTTCTCCTATTTTCCATTGGGTGCCCGTTATGCTCTACTTGACCTCCTAAGTCCTGTCCCTCTTGATGAACGTCAGCACATCATTTTTGATTATTCATGTTGTGATTCGAATTTTCCAATCTAGTTGATTTCTATTCGTCTACAGGTTCGCTCGATTTCAGAATTTAGAGGAATTAATTCAACGGATCGATACCTGGACATAAACTATCGGATGACAAAGATGGTAACCCAAATACAATAAACTAACAAGTGAAAACAAAACTTGACCTCCACGTACTAAGGTTCACTAATATTGTAAGAAGAAAAAACTAAATCCGTTGCACCTCCCGGCAACGGCGCCAAAAACTTGATGGCGCAAAATAGAGCTTGAAAACGCAAGTATACGTGCCGTACAAGTAATACAAAGTGAGTGAGATCGTTCCCACGGAGAAGTGATGGGTTTAGTGCTTACAATTACTAGCTACACCGTTTCTATGAATCCAAGTAAAACGATTAATGATTTTCTGAAACTAGATTAAAACTTTAGATAAATATTAAAACTAAATAACTAGATCTTTAAGTAATTTCTTAGCACTTAGAGAAAATAGTCTTGCATTTCTGATTTCATTCATATGTGTACATGATGGTGATAAAATGAATATTTCATTTGTTGAACTTTTGATTATCTTGCGATGATTTTAAAAGAAGAAACCTTTATCTCGATACAAGGGGTCTTAATATCTACGCAACCCTAGTTATCTCTAACTTAGGAAAAACGAAAATATTATGAAGTGCAAGAATCAAATTCGCAAGCATAAAAGGAAATCTCTTTCACTTTTCAAAACTCAATAGATCTTGTGATGCACGCACGTTTCTCCTCTCTCGACTCTTGAAACGCCGTAAAAATAAAGAAATGTTGGTTAATGATTCGCATTGCTCATCTCTCGATTCTCGCGCTGCGATAAACTTGCCCTTAAATTAATATTACGCCGCTCTTCTCTCGATTCTCGCGGCGCAATACAATAAAAGACATGATCCAACAATTTCACCATAAAAATCACAAGATCCATAAAGATAATCACAAAGCAAACTCAAAATCAAAGATGTTCATCATCAAAATACACATACTACTACTTCATCATGCAAGACTAGAGAGTTTTAGTTCATGACTGCGGGAAAATAACACAAAACTGAAGAGATCTTACAAAACATTCAAAAGAAATGCAAATTTCCCTTCTCCAGTGATGTAGAAGCGTTTCCTTCCGCCGAACGCCAAGACTGGACTGGTCTTCCTTGTCCGAAAATCCTTCTTCCTGCAGTTTTTTCTCCTATAATGGCCCCCCCCAGAATGGAATAAAATCTCCCTTTTATGGCTGAAAATTTCCTCCTTTAAACTTTCCTCTTCTTCTCCTAGTGGGCCCCACATCCAGTCATTTTAAAATGCTGAATGGATGCTTTGAAATAAGTTGTAACTGTCAAAACTGGCATTTTCGGATTTGAATTTCCTGTAACGCCAAAAATGTTGTGAATATGTTGCAACATTTTGTTCTGTTTTTTTCTGCACAGTTCCTGCCAGAATGTTGAGAATATGTTGTAACATTTTCCCAGATTTTTCACAATACTTAGCCTTCAATCTTTGACTTAAATTCTCCCCGAATCCTATCATAAAAACATATTAAACAATGAGAGTACAAACATTTTGACTCAAAAACATGCGGCAATTGGATTTTATCTACTTTTCATGTATAAATATCACATAACATGGCTAAAAATGTGTAAAATAGAGATGAAGATAACTTCTTTTTGCGAAGTTATCAGTTTCCTGTGATGAGTTTTCTTGATGCTTTTTCAGGATATTACCAGATCTGGATGCATCCCCCCGACTGCCGGGACGTCTCTTTCATAACCAGCAACGACTGTTATAGCTACAAGATGATGTCCTTCAGGCTCAAGAATGCAGGCACCACTTACCAGAGGATGATGGATCAAATCTTCAAGGGGCAGAAGGGGCGAAACTTGGAGGTTTACGTAGATGACCTCCTTGTCAAGAGTAAAAGCATCGCGAGCATATAACGGATCTGGTGGAGACCTTTGCTACACTGAGGAAGTACAAGATGCGACTCAATCCGACCAAGTGCGTCTTCGATGCAGGAAGGGGAAAATTTCTAGGTCACCTCCTTACTCCCAGGGGGGTGGAACCTAATCCAGACAAAGTGAAGGTCATTCTGGAGATGACATCGCCAAGGGATCCTAAGGAAGTTCAAAGGCTGACTGGAAGGATGGCAGGCCTCAGCCGTTTTTTTCCAAGGCAGGGGAGAAGTGCTCTCCGTTCTTCAAGACCCTTCGGGGAAATCAGAAGTTCGAGTGGGCGGCGGAGTGCGAGGGGGCTTTCTGAAAGCTCAAGCAACAGCTAACCCAAGCTTCTCTCCTCCAGGGGCCGCAAGGTAATGAAGATCTTTTCCTCTACCTAGGAGTCGGGGCAGAAGCAGTTAGTTCAGTGCTAGTCGGGAGAAGGCAGGAGACAGCTTCCTATCTACTAGTTAGTAGAGTATTGCGACATGCGGAGACGAGGTACCCTATTTTGGAGAAGCTAGTGTTCGCCTTGGTGGTTTCGGCTCGAAGGCTCCGCCCATATTTTCAAGCTCACTCCATCAGGGTTGTCTCCGATCATCATCTACGGAGTATCCTGGATGGAGTGGAGCACTCTGGCAGGTGGCAAATGGGCGGTGGAGCTTAGCGGAGTTCGATATTTCTTACTCTCCAAGGGTAGCAATCAAGGCGCAGGCGGTGGCGGATTTCCTTGCCGACTTCTCGGCCGAGGTTGAGGGAGAGGAAGGCTCTTCTAGCATGGTATCTTGGAAGATGTTTGTAGATGGGGCTTCGAGCAGATATTCCGTGGGAGCCGGAGTCGTGCTCGTAAGCCCTCAGGGAACCAGGATCGAGCAAGCAGTCGAGATTCTCTTCCCATTTACCAACAATCAGGCGGAGTACGAAGCCATGGTGGCCGGCTTGAGTCTCGCCAAGGAGTTGGGGATTCGAGATATCAGGGCCTTCACCGACTCGATGGTGTTCGCGTCCCAGATCCGACGAGAGTTCGAGGTGAATGATCGATTTTACAGCGGTACCTGATCAAGGTGAAAGGTCTGATCAGGGGATTTCAATTTTCTTCGTCGAGCACGTGCCCCGAGAGGAGAATTCAGAAGCTGACTATCTTGCCAAATACGGTCCCGGGCGGGGGAATCATGACTGAACTTTTCCGACCATCCATCGAGGAAGGGGAGATGATGGAAATCGAGCAGAGGGAATCTTGGAAGGATCCGTTCGTTTTTTCCTAACAACGGGTCAGATACCTGCCAGCGAAAGAGACCAGAGGAAGTTTCGCTACAAAGCCGCCTACTATTGCTTCAGAAGGAGAACTCTACCGCAAAACCATCGCAGGTCCTCTGGTCGGTGCCTGTCAGCGATGAAATACCTCGTATCCTGGAAGAGATTCACTCAGGAGAGTGCGGCAGTCACTCGGGAACACGCACCTTGAACAAAGGATTCTAAGGCATGGGTACTTCTGGCCCACCATTAGGAAGGACCGCGGAGGCCTTCTCAAAAAAGTGCCTCCAGGCCAGCTCTTCGCGCTCTTCAACTACAGCCAGCTCAACACCTTCGCTCGATAACTGCTCCATGGCCCTTCGCTATTTGGGGGATGGACTTGATCGGCCCATTTCCTCAGGCCAGCGGGAAGAGGAAGTTCGTGCTTGTCATGATCGACTACTTCTCCAAGTGGATTGAGGCAAAGGCCTTAGCCAAGACCACGTCGCAAATCGTGAAGAACTTCATTTGTGGGAAAATAACATGCAGGTTCGGGATTCCTCTAGCCATCGTCACCGACAATGGGCCGCAGTTCGCCAGTTTGGAGTTAGAGGACTTCTGCAAGCAGCTAGGGACGGATCTTCGATTCGCCTCTGTGCATCATCCTCGCAGCAACGGATAAGTGGAGGCAGCCAATAAGTTGATCATCAACCTTCTGAAAAAAAAAGTAACCAACTTGAAGGGCAATTGGGCGGAGCAGCTCCCCTCGGTTCTCTGGGCTTTGAGAACAACTCCAAATTCGGCCACGAGGGAAACTCCTTTCAAATTATCCCACGGGTCTGAGGAACTCATCCCAGTGAAATTCGAGGTTCGGAGCCTGAGAGTTATAGCAGCTAAAGATGGTGGCGAAGAATGACGCTTGGAGAATGAGGACGCCCAAAGACTCTCACTGGATTTCGTAGAAGAGATTCGTGACTTGACCTCCATCCGCCAAGAGGAGATCAAGCAGCGCATGGCGAAGCACTTCGACAAAAATGTCCGCCTAAAGCATTTTCTCGCCGGAGATCTGGTTATGAAGAAGGTGGACGCCGCAGGAAGATGAACAACAGTGGGCAAGCTACATCCAAATTGGGAAGGTCCCTTCATTGTCCAGGAAGCCTTGGCCACCGGGGGCTATTATCTCCAGGATCAGGTTGGAGAGCAGCTGGGAGGTACTTGAAGCGGGGATGACCTGAAAAGGTTCTATCCTTAGCAACCAATGTTGTATTCTGTTTGTACATACTTTTATATATATGCAATGACAACTATTCTTCTACTGTTCATCTTGATTTTTATCGCAAGTTTTCTGGGAACTCAAGGTTTTGCTTCAAGATCGATCCGAGAAGCTGGCCGTCAACTCGTTCCCCTTGGATAGCCCAGTTCGGACGATGGGACGATGCCTCAGGATATAAGCATCCTTGTAAGACCAGACCCCTGCATTGACGACCGAGATCAGCTCCCCCCTTGCATGTCGTCCTAGCTACCCCCGACTGCATCTCTCCTCCGACTGGAGGAACTAGCGGGAACAGGTCTGGACCCCAAACTCTCGGATTTGAGGAAGGATCAACCTGGTCAGGCTTTCTCTCCATTAGCCAGGGAGCCATAATAGGCCCAAGGGAATATGTTAGTCACGAGTGCGTCCTAGAGGACCCTCGGAAAGACATAACCCCTCGCTCTTGCATTTGCGCTTGTAGCCAGTCGGCAGAGGTGAGAGCGATCGCAGCGGTTGGATTGGGAAACGTGCCTTTGACTTGTTTCTCGTAGATAGCCCAGTTCAGACGATGGGACGATGTCTCGGGATATAAGCGCCCTTGTAAGACCGGACCCCTGCACTGACGGCCGAGATCAGCTCCCCCCTTGCATGTCGGCCTAGCTACCCCCGATTGCATCTCTCCTCCGACTGGAGGAACTATCAGGAACAGGGTTGGACGCCAACCTCCCAACTCGACGTCAACAAGATCGTCATTCGATTTATGTTTTCTTCTTCCTCAAATATATCGATGCGCTTAAATCATTCTCAAAGTCTTGAAGCAGCAGGAAATAATGTTCAAGTCCTCGAGTGGTAGGTCCCCGTGAGTTCAAGTCCCTACACGAGCTCCTCTCCTGCACATTGGCCACAGACCTCCTCGAGTGAGATCGAGATCCTCGCCGGAGTGATGTCGTAGTCCGAGACCTCTGTACGAGCTTCTCTCCTGCATACCGACTACTTTCCTCCCCGAGTCGACCTACACCACTCTAGTTGAGCAAGGCTCCTGAGAGCTGTCGACTCCAACAACGTTCAAGTCCTAGAGTGGTAGGTCCCCGTAAGTCCAAGTCCCTGCACGAGCTCCTCTCCTGCACATTGGCCACAGAACTGCTCGAGTGAGATCGAGATCCTCGCTAGAGTGATGTCGTAGTCCGAGACCTCTGTACGAGCTTCTCTCTGCAGACCGACTAGCTTGCCCCCGAGTCGACCTACACCACCCAGTTGAGCAAGGCTCCTGAGAGCTGTCGACTCCAACAACGTTCAAGTCCTCGAGTGGTAGTTCCCCGTAAGTCCAAGTCCCTGCACGAGCTCATCTCCTGCATATTGGTCATAGACCTCCTCGAGTGAGATCGAGATCCTTGCTGGAGTGATGTCGTAGTCCGAGACCTCTGTACGAGCTTCTCTCCTGCAGACCAACTACTTGTCTCCCCGAGTCGACCTACACCACTCTAGTTGAGCAAGGCTCCTGAGAGCTGTCGACTCCAACAACGTTCAACTCGCTTATTACAATCAATAATAGTCCATTAAAGCCTCATTTGGCGAGTTCCAAATAGAAGAAAAAAAAAAGAAAGAAAAAATTCTAAGGCCTAGGCCTCTCTGGGGGATGAGGATGTCGCACGACCCAACCCATCTCGCGCGCTCGCCGGAAATGCTCTGTCGCCATCGCCATCGCATCATCGCCGAGCCGCAACTGCTCCTCCATCCTCGTCAACCGGCCGACAGAGCCCATACTCGCGTGAATGTCGGCAACCTCGTCAAGGACAAGCTGGAGGCGATGATTGTTAATCGCCAGCTGACGATCATTTTCCCTTACCATGTGGAAGCGGGATTCGTAGCTCTCCAACGTACTCTTGAGCTCTTCCATCTTCTCCATCCACACTTCCAACGATGATATTCGGCAATAAGGCTCGCAGATCGCCAGCTGGTCAAACTTGTTCTCCAGCTCCAGGTAGGCGCGGGCGTAGCACAGCGATATTCCATGCCCGGTAACTCCATGACATCGATGAAGGCCGCCCCTGGAGTCACCGACCGATCTGACAGCAAATAAAAGTCGCCAGATCAGACAAAGATACATAGCCGCCCTATACACATCAATAGCGATACATACCGCTGCGAGGAGACCTAGATCGGCGAGTAGATCTAGATCGGCGAGGAGAGGATCAGCGAGTTGGCTTATCTCTCGCTTGAAGATGGCCCACCAGCGAGCTCGGCTGCCTTGCCTTGCACGCGCCCCCTTGTCCAGAATCTGCGCCTCTTGGCAGGAAGTAGCTCGGCCGCGGCTTGACCGGCTTACTACCCGCAGGATGTGATGAAGGAGGCGGAGGGAGCGACGAACTCACCGGTGGTTGAGGATTCTTCAGCGGAGGAGGCGGAGGAAGTCGCGTCGTGGTGACTTGAGAAGGCGCGACCAGAGGCGGCGGCATCGGCAAGGATACATTCACCGACTGGATGGTGGCGACGTTGGTAAGCGGCGGCGGCGGGGGTAGCGAGGAGCTCGCCTCAGGCAGAGAAGACCTCATCGAAAGCAGTGCAGAACTCGCGGCGGGCGGAGCAGAACTTCTCGCAGGCAGCGCAGAACTCGCTGGAAGACCCTTGCTTGCTGGCGGATCCTTCTTGGGCAGAGGGTCCTTCGGCAAAGGATCCTTGCTCGCCAGAGTCGTCTTCCTCGGCGGAGGATTCTTTGACGGCAGTTCCTTGCTCGCCGAAGTAATCGAGGCCTCAACTGTCCTTTTGGTGCCGATATTGATCCGCACAGTGTGCGCGGTCTTTACTTGTCTCCCGACGGGAAGGGCAACCAGCGGTGCAGAGCTCAACCGGGCGACATTCAGAACCGCGCCAACACCCCCCGAGGGAGAATCTGCGAGTATCATGGTCAAATTAGCAAGCAATAGAAACAACCGTCAGAACAGGAAATCATCTCGGCAAAAAAGACAATCTGGCAGGTCGACGATGTCAACCCGCCGCGGCACCGGAGTGGAGACGAGTTCCGGGGCCAGAGTCGTGGCGAGCTCTGGGATGACGAGCGAGTCGAGTAAACTCGCATCATAGACGGCGATATTGGGAATGTCGTCAAGTCCCAAGTCGATGAGCAACTGTTGCGTGCTGGCAGAACGCACAGGGTTGCTGGTGGAGGCCACGGTTTGAGAAAGAGGTGGCGGCGAGTTACCGTCACCAGAGACGGGTTTCTTATTGGACTTTTTACTTTCTTTTTATTCTTCTTAAGGGGGGGGGGGGGGGGGGTAAGTCGACAACAACGTCCTCCTCGCGCGGCCGTTTCGGCCTAGTGACGCCAATGACACCAGTCAGCGCGGCGAGGCTATCATGAAGAAACTTCTCAGCGTTCGACATTATGCGCGAGTTCTGGAGATCCGGCTAAAGAACTAGGCCCCCCTATTTATAGAGATTGGCAGGCAGGCACAAGAGGCGAGCAACCCAGATACTCGGCAAAGCAGCTCGCCGAATAAGTGTTGAATGTTTCTTTCCGAGCTCCGATGTCGCTCCGAAAGAGCGGGGATTGTGTACAATCCGTATTTGTCGAGAGGGGATCCTACCACAGCCAAGTCAGCAGAAGTCAAGGTCAACAAGTCAAGACATGAGTCAAAGTCAGCATTCAAGATCGCGGAAGGCCTGGGCGAGTATAGGCGAGCTCCCCTCGTATATTCGCCAGGTAGGCGACTAGGCGAGATACTCGCCCAGCCCGTGCGAGTTCCCCTGGAAGTCGCCTAGTCGGCAGGGGGGTGGGGTATAAATATGACCCCCCCTCCCCTTGCATTTGCCTATAAATCAGACCATGGCGCAACATCTGGGGTACGAGGTGGAGCACTTGAAATCCTCGGCAGGATACTCGCGCGCTTCAGTTTCGGGATACTAGCTAAATCTTTGGATTCCTTTTCCTTGGAGAGCAAGTCGTGACCTTGCGACCTCGCCAGCTAGCTTCCCTCGTACTCAGTTTAGCCATCCTTGGTTGAGAAGAGGCTGCTCCTTTCGAGCATCCGGGTACGTGGTGGGTCCTTCCTGCCGCAACATCTGGGGTCCTGTTTGACCTGTTTCTTCGTTCTAGTCATCTTTGCCGTCTGATCTAGCTGCTGAGCCAGTAACCTTAGACGGTTTTGGTCCGAATTCTGAGGTTGAGATTTTTCCTGACTTCAACAGATCGGTCTCTTACTAAAATTACTAAAATGACCGGTTTTTTACCAGTCTTTTGATCGGTCCCAGTCCGGGACCGGTCTGTTACCAGTCCCGGTCCGGGATCGGTCCCAGTCCGGGACCGGTCTTTGATGAAAAAAGGGGACTCCTTGGGACTCTCCTCACCGAGACCGGTCCCTAGCCGGTCCTAACCGGTCCGGTCCCAACTTGACCGGGTTTTTTGTGCACCACTACTCTAAATTAAGGCCTCCTAAATCCATTAATTTGGTCTTTTTAAATTCAGGCAAAATCATTAATTTGGTCCCTAAAATTTAGAAATTTTTATTTAAAAAAAATTCTAAAATTTTTAGTTGAGTGAATTTGGTCCCATAAAAATTTGGATCGGGATCGTCTCCATTTTAAATGAGATGGAGGAGATCTATTTCATTTTTAATGGACAAGAATAATTCAAAAAAAATCTAGTGGATATGAATATTTTGAATAAAAAAAATATAAGATGTCGCACTCCTTTTGGATCTCATAGGGGAAGAGGAAGCCAAAAAAGCCTGCAACAACAGTTAAGCTCCATATGGGAGGACTTATTTTCACCGGTCAAGCGGTTACGATAGTATAAATCCGACCTTAATTATGGTCCGATTCATACGATCGTAACCTTAATTATACGAGCAGCAATGAATCTCCCATGTTGAAGAACAGCCCACACAGTCATTGACTCTCACGGGGAAGAGGAAGCACGGAAAACTGGCCAGGAAAAATGGCCATGGAGGAGAAGACGGCTGCCACGTCAGCTATCTGTTAAAATTTTTTGACTAAAGGGAGTGAGGGACTGATTTCACACATCCTAGATATTTAATAGGTGCGATACATGCAGTTTCGGCCGTAGGATATATTTCTTAACTGGATTTCAACGACTGAGATATGAGAGTATCTGATTCACCGGTACATCCGGTTGTATATCCAGCAAATACGGCCGTAATCCGGCCGTTAAAATCATGATCCTGCGGCCGAATCTGCTCCCGCACCTCCCATAGGTGCGTACACTGTATACATACTCTACAATTTTTCATATTTATGGGACTAAATTCACCCAAATAAAAATTATGACCTTTTTCAAAAAGTTCCCAAACTTTAAAGATCAAATGTTAAGTTCTAACATTGAGTTTTGCAAACCATCCAAATAAGGCTCTATTTGTTTGGGTGTTTTGCTGCTCCGTTTAGGGCAAATGCCATCGGAAGGCGGGTAAACAAATGAACCTCCAGCGGCGTTTGTTCCGTTTCCACCTGCCCGCCTTGAGAAACGCCCCAAAAAGCTCCGTTTGGAGCAGTCACATCCCCCTCCGTTTCGAATACTTCGTTTCCACCCGCCGGATCGACCCGCCACCCCCGAACCAAATGAAGCCTAAATCTCTTATGCTTACACTTTATTTTAGATAGTTACGGACCACATAGGGTTTCTTTTTTGAGCAGGAGTGTACTCTTTACACCCCAACAACCCAACCCACCTCCGCATAGGAAGTGTGGTCCATGCGTAGCAGGTTGTTGAGGCAGTTGCTAGAACCCACGACCTTCTAAATAGAGGGACTTAGCGCCAGCCTCCATCACCAACTGAGCAATATTTGTGTACGCTCGATCGGGTGAGGCTTAAGCGCTTTGATCGAAGTCCTGCTGATTTGGCTCAAAAATCTTTATGGGCAACCCATCAAATTCTTTTGCCAATAAGTGTGTCTCTGGGTTGTCCATCTCTACATGCACTGCCATTGAATGTATGTGCATGAAAACATTCTTGGCATGTATTTGATTCGCGGTCAAAGTAAGCGATCAACAATTATAGTAAGTCAAACCCAAGTAGGAATCGGGCGAAGAAGAGGACGAAATCAAGGAATTAAAGTGCATCAGAGGAAGACATGATTGAAGAAGTTGGTTGCTGTTACATTAACATGAAATTGCGTCTTTGCTGGTGTAACAATTTCAATTCGCACGGAATATATTCACATGTTTGAGCACGATCATGTGATGTAACAGTGTCCTAACAGTGGGTGGGGGGGGGGGGGGGGGAATTGTTGGGCAGGGGCGCACAAAAAAATAGGTGAGGGTGAAATGAAATCCTAAAAATGCATTTTAAGAAAAAAAAATAATTTTGCTTAATTTATATAATTATCAAATATTAATTAGAATTTTTTTACAAATGTTTTAAGAGTTTATTCATACATAAAAATACATTTAAAAAATAAGATCCAACCGTACATTAGGCATTGTTAAAATTCATCCAAAAAAAATCAAATATATATTTAAATTATTAACGGCTCTTGATTGACTTTTTCTTCGGCCGGCGACGGCTATCACACAGGACATGATCGCGGCGGCGACGGACACCTCGGCCGTAACAAATGAGTGGGCGATGACGGAACTCCTCCGCCACCCTCGCGTCCTCCGAAAGGCCCAGGCCGAGCTCGACGCCGTCGTCGGCCGCCGCCGGCACGTCTTCGAATCCGACCTCCGCCACCTTCACTACCTCCGCTGCATCGTACGAGAAACCTTCCGGCTCCACCCCGCCGGACCCTTTCTCATCCCCCACGAATCCCTCCGCTCCGCCAGCCTCATGTCCGGCCGCTACACCCTCCCGCCCCGCACGCGCGTCTTCATCAACACCCACGGTCTGGGCCGCAACCCACACGTGTGGGGCTCCGACGCCGACGACTTCCGCCCGGAGAGGCACGAGCGGCGGAGCAAGGTGGAGATCAGTCACGGAGATGATTTCGTGATCCTGCCGTTCGGGGCGGGGAGGAGGCGGTGCCCGGGCGCGCCGCTCGGGGTAGTGATGGTGCTGTTGGCGCTGGCGACGCTGCTGCATGGATTTGATTGGGCGCCGTCGGCCGGAATGCGGCCGGAGGAGATTGGGGTGGAGGAGGTGTACGGAATGACGATGCCGAGGGCGGAGCCTCTTCGTGCCGTGGCAACGCCGCGACTTCCACCCGAGATGTACGCCGGAGCTGAAAGAGATTAATTAAATATTAAAGATCATGCCTGAGTTTTGTATATTTATTTAATAGTTTGTTGTTTGATTTATTACCAAAAATGTATCTCATTAAAAAAATAAGAGTGACGTTACGTGCACATCATAAAAGGGGATCCGGATCCTCTCCATTTCAAATGAAATGGAGGGGATCCATTTCATATCTAGTGGACAGAAAAAGCCCCAAAAAATCTAGTGGTTCAGAATTTTTTGAATAAAAAAAAATATAAAAGGAATGGAAAAAGAGAACCCGTTGGATCCTAAAGCAACTAATCCTGTCCATGAAATGGATCCCCTCCATTTCACTTGAAATGGAGAGGATCCTGAATCCATAAAAGACTATGTACAAACCATTTTACATACATAAAACATTTCAAAACCCTTATTTCACCATAGTTTTGTTGGCGTTAAGTACAGCCTGTCCTGGTACTTCTCCGCCAAATTTTAGGGTTCGGTCCTAAGCTCTTCACCACCTGAGTCTCCTTCCACCCCCGAAAGCCACCTCCACCGCCAGAACCCCCCTCCACCTTCTCCAGCCGGCCAAAATCCTTTGTTTCAGTCTCGTTCTCCTCGCGTGCAACCCTCTCTGATGGCCATGAGCTCTCTGGTGGTGACTTGCGATTCTTTCTGGTGGAGTCCATGGGCGGATCTACAGTAGGCCGAGCGTGAGCGGCCGCCCACGTCAAAAAATTCTACTACTAATATTTTTGTAGCTAAACATCAAGAAAAATTAAATATGATTATATAGGTTAATATTATTAAAAATAGGCTTTTAAATTGTAAAAGTGAAGATGGTTTAGTGGTGGAAGGTTTGTTTGTTAAGTCTTTTTCTAAAAAAGAAGTTATGAGTTTAAGGCTCCGTTTGGGGGGACTTATTTTCACCGGTCAAGCGGTCATGACCGCTTGACGGGTGAAAATAAGCCCCCCCAAACGGAGCCTAAGTCTCACCAATTGCATATTTTTTTCACTAATATTTTGTTTATCATTTGCAAAAAAATAGCTAAATGTACCCACACAATTTTTCACACAATTGACTGCGGGGCTCAGGCTGCGCCTGAATCTTGAACTTCACCACATCCAAAGGATAACAAATTGAGCACCCAGCTTGCTACTCCGACGAGTCCACCGACAACGAGCAATGTGTCAAGGCTTTCGCCACAGCGCTTTCGGCTGTCGAGGTACATGTGTTCCCTCGTGTATTCGTAAGTCTAGAAGTAGAGTTCGTGTGTCGGGTCATCTTTAAGGATGGTGATGGATTATCACTAATGTGTTGGGGTTGTGGAACACTTCCGGTCCTCTTGTTTCTCACACCGGGTTCGCCCACGTGAGCTTAGAGGAATCGAAGTGTGATCCCCCCTCGACATCTCTGGGACCCACGACAGCGGGGGTCCGTGGGCGGCAGCCCCCGGCGGAGGTCCCGCTGACCGGACAGCGGGCAGGGGTCCAGGGGACAGCGTCCCCGGTGGGGGCTCGGGGGCAACGCCCCCGGACCAATTTTTCTGATGTGAATTTTTTGGATCGGCGATCGTCGAACGCTGTGGTTCGACGATCGACGATCGTCGACCGGCCCTTTGGTTCGACGATCGTCGATCGTCGACCGGCCCTTTGGTCGACGATCGACGATCGTCGACCGGTCTTGCTTGGTCGACGATCGTGGTGGCCGGCAGACGTTTATATACGTTGTTTTTCCCGATTTAGGGATACGGCTTCATTGCAGTCTGCGGCGGCGTAATCTTTTGGAGGCGATACGAGGTATCTCGTTGAGATCGATCCAGAAGGTATTCTTCTTTGGTTTTCTTGTCCAGAAGAGAGGAGAAGAGGTAGGATCGGATTTGATCCTTGCAACCTTTGTAATCTGTTTCTTTTTGGTGAATACAAGAAGGAAGAAGAAGGGGAGAGAGGACGTAGCCCGGTGTTGGGTGAACCTCTGTAACATCTTGTGTTTGTTACTGCTCTGTTTTTTGTTCTGTGTTTGTTATTCGATATTCGGATTTCTGCTTCTCGGCACCCCGGATTTCCTACATTTGGTATCAGAGCCAGGTTCTCTCGATTCTTGGAAATGAGTTCAGGAGGAGTGCGGATCGAGATAGAGAAGTTTGATGGCAGTCGATTTGATCTGTGGAAGATGAAGATGGAAGATCTGTTGGTGGATCGAGATTTGTGGGGAGCAATAGCGGATGCTCCACCGAAAGAGAAATCTACGGAGGAGGTTGTTGCAGCCTGGACAAAAGCCGATCGGAAAGCCAAAGGTCTGATCCGGCTGTTTCTTACAGACTCTGTTTTAACAAACGTCATGGAGGAAACTTCGGGCCAAGGCTTATGGCGGAAGTTGGAGACTCTGTACCAGAGCAAATCTCTGGTGAACAAGTTGCTGTTGCGGAAGAAGTGGTACAACTTGAAGATGCATGATGGCGGTTCTTTCTCAGAACACCTGACCAATTTCAACACCGTTGTGGGTCAGTTGATCTCTATTGGTGAAAAAATCTCTGATGAAGATAGGGCCATTACCTTGCTCTGTTCATTGCCAGACTCTTGGGACAATGTTATTGTTGCCATTGGGGGCAATGGAGATAGGGCTCTAACCTGTGAGTCAGTGTGTGCAACACTTCTCTCCGAGGAAACCAGGAGAGCAGGTTCCGAGAAGACAAGCAAAGGTGCATTGAGTGTATCCAGATCTCGCCCTCAATGGAGGGATAATAAGCAAGGTGGATCTAGAGACAAGTCTCGGGGTAGATCCAAGAGCAGAGAAAGAGAGAAAGAGAAGAAGCCTGTACGTTGCTGGAAGTGCAATGAGGTTGGGCATGTGAAGTCTCAATGTCCAAACAAGGCTATTCAGAAGAAGGAGGCAGGGTCAACTTCGGGTGCTAAGAAGGAGACCGATGGCGGTGACATGTACATTGCGGCTGCTTGTGTTGCCCATCAGGATGCTGATGTGTGGTATGTTGATACAGGAGCCTCTTACCACATGACTCCTCATAGACACTGGTTCTGTGAATATGAGAGGTTTGAGGGTGGTGATGTCATGCTTGGAGATGATACTGTTGTTCAGATCATTGGGCGTGGCAAGGTGAGGCTGAAGATGGCCGACGGCACCATGAAGACCCTTCCGGGGGTGATGCACATTCCTGGAATGTGCAGGAATCTGATCTCGGTGGGATCTATGGCGGATGCGGGTGTGATCTTCAGGTGTGACATGCACTCGTGCAGGATGACCCGAGGAGCGATGGTGATTGCCAAAGGCATTAGGCATGGAACACTGTACAAACTTCTTGCTGATACAGTGGTGCCTAGTGGGGCCTTTATTTCTGAAGGCAAAGAGGAGAACCAGGAGGAGCAGTCCAGGTTGTGGCACCAACGGCTTGGACACATAAGTGAGAAGGGACTGTCGACTATGACATCGAGCCAGATGGTGGTGGGTGTGCCCATGTGCACCTCAAGCTTTGGGTTCTGCGAGCATTGCCTACTTGGCAAGCAGAACCGGGTTAACTTTCAGGGAGCAGGGACGAGGGCCACCGGTTTACTGGATCTTATTCATAGCGATGTATTCGGACCTACTCCAGTTCCATCTCTTGGTGGAGCTAGGTATTATGTATCTTTCGTTGATGATTATTCTCGCTATTCTTGGCTTTATTTTCTCAGGTCCAAGGCAGAAGTTCTAGACAGGTTCAAGGAGTTTAAGAACCTGGTGGAGAACCAGTTGGAGAGAAAGGTGAAAGTCCTCCGTTCTGATAACGGAGGGGAGTATTGCTCGGATGCCTTCGAGCAGTACTGTACTGAGCAGGGGATTGCACGTCAGAAGACCACGCCGTATACTCCAGAGCAGAATGGAGTGGCGGAAAGGCTCAATCGGACCTTGATTGAGAAAGAGAGGTGCATGCGCAGTTGGGCCGGTTTGGGGAAGGAGTTCTGGGCTGAAGCGGTAGCTACCGCTAATCATTTGAAGAACAGGTCCCCTACATCTGCAGTGAAGGGGTGTACCCCCTTTGAGGCAATATTTAAGGAAAAGCCAAAATTGGCTTATGCTCGTGTTTTTGGATGTGATGCATACGTTCACATTCCAAAGGAGAAAAGGGGGAAGCTGGATATGAAGTCCGAGCGGTGCATCTTTGTGGGCTACAAAGATGGCATCAAGGGATACAAGCTTTGGAACCCGGTGACGAAGACGGTGACGTATAGCAAGGATGTGGTCTTTCATGAAGTCCGTCCTCAAGTCACTACACGATTGGAAGAAGAGAAGGATGCAGAGAAGGTGGTAGTGGAAGGGAACATGGAAGCCTCTTTGGAGGATGCTCAGATTACTACTACAGAAGGTTCGGATTCAGATTCTGAATCTGATGACTTGGAAGAGGTGGGCTTTGATGATGAGTCAGAAGAGGAGGTTGCTGATGCTCCACTTCTGAGGCGCTCAACGAGGGAGAGGAGGGCACCACTCCGGTTTTCCCTTAGTGCTGTTGGAGCACAATATTGCTTGAACATGCTTGGAGAAGATCCCATTTCAGCCAGGGATGCGAGGTCGAGGGCTGATGCAAATCAGTGGGAGCTTGCTATGGAGGATGAGATGGTTTCCTTGCGGAAGAATCAGACTTGGGGTCTGTGCAAGCTTCCGAAAGGAAGGAAGGCCATTGGAAGCAAATGGGTCTTCAAGCAGAAGGTGAAGGCTGATGGCACTGTGGAGAAATATAAGGCAAGGTTGGTTGCCAAGGGATTCTCACAGGTTGAAGGTGTGGACTACGACGAGATTTTCTCGCCGGTGGCCAAGCTCACTTCTATCAGGATGGTTCTCTCCATTGCGGCTGTGCATGATCTGGAGATTGAACAAATGGACGTGAAGACGGCGTTTCTTCACGGGGATTTGGAGGAGGAGATTTACATGCGGCAACCTGAAGGATTCGAGGCCAAGGGCAAGGAGGATCAGGTGTGCAGGTTGAAGAAGTCCCTTTATGGACTTAAGCAATCTCCGAGGATGTGGTATCAGAAGTTCGACACCTACATGCTGGAGTTGGGTTTAGAAAGGTCGAATTCTGACCACTGTGTGTATTTCCAAAGGAAGGGAGAGCACTTCACTTTTCTGACACTCTACGTAGATGACATGCTGCTCGTAGGGAATAGTGTCAAGATGATCCAACAGTTGAAGAAGCTGCTCTCTGCCAAGTTCGAGATGAAGGATTTGGGGCCAGCAAGTGTGATCTTGGGGATGCAGATTACCAGGGAAAGAAGCAAGAAGAAGCTTTGGTTGGGGCAACAAAGGTACATCGAAGAGGTGTTGAAGAAATTCAACATGGCTGATTGCAAGCCTGTTGGTGCCCCTATGCCCGTTGGGGAAAAGCTATCTGCGGAGATGTGTCCCAAGACACATGAAGATATTGAAGACATGGCTAAAGTTCCATATGCTAGTGCAGTGGGAAGCTTGATGTACGCCATGGTTTGCACTCGGCCTGACATTGCTCAAGCTGTGGGAGTGCTAAGCCGGTATATGGCCAAACCAGGGAAGGAGCACTGGAGTGCGGTGAAGCGAGTGTTCAGGTATCTTCGTGGAACTTTAGATTATTCTATATGTTATGAAGGTGCTGAAACGGGAAGAGTCCTGGACGTGGTTGGACATGTGGACTCTGACTGGGGAGGTGATCTGGATAGCAGGAGGTCCACCAGTGGGTATGTTTTTACTTTATTTGGTGGCGCTATCAGTTGGATGAGTCGACGGCAAGGAGTGGTGGCACTCTCGTCGACGGAAGCAGAATATATGGCTCTTACCCATGCCAGTAAGGAAGCCATATGGCTGAGAAGGTTGTGCTGGGAGCTCGGTTTTGAGCAAGGTCCTGTGAAGATTTGGTGTGACAGTCAGGGGGCGATTCAGTTAGCCAAGAATCCTGCATTCCATGCTAGGACCAAGCATATTGATATTCAATATCACTTCATCAGGGAGAAGGTGGAGAAGCAGGTGGTTCAACTGGAGAAGGTTGAGACCAAGGTGAACAGCTCAGATTTTCTTACCAAGGCTGTGCCTGTTGCTAAGTTTCAATGGTGTGCAACAGCAGTAGGTTGAAGAGGAGGATTGGAGGAGCTGCTCTTATCTGCGGAAGTTTTCCAACAAGTGGGAGAATGTTGGGGTTGTGGAACACTTCCGGTCCTCTTGTTTCTCACACCGGGTTCGCCCACGTGAGCTTAGAGGAATCGAAGTGTGATCCCCCTCGACATCTCTGGGACCCACGACAGCGGGGGTCCGGGGGCGGCAGCCCCCGGCGGAGGTCCCGCTGTCGGACAGCGGGCAGGGGTCCAGGGGACAGCGTCCCCGGTGGGGGCTCGGGGGCAACGCCCCCGGACCAAATTTTTCTGATGTGAATTTTTTGGATCGGCGATCGTCGAACGCTGTGGTTCGACGATCGACGATCGTCGACCGGCCCTTTGGTTCGACGATCGTCGATCGTCGACCGGCCTTTTGGGTCGACGATCGGGGTCGCGATCGTCGACCGGCCTTTTGGGTCGACGATCGACGATCGTCGACCGGTCTTGCTTGGTCGACGATCGTGGTGACCGGACCAAATTTTTCTGATGTGAATTTTTTGGATCGGCGATCGTCGAACGCTGTGGTTCGACGATCGACGATCGTCGACCGGCCCTTTGGTTCGACGATCGTCGATCGTCGACCGGCCCTTTGGTTCGACGATCGACGATCGTCGACCGGCCCTTTGGTTCGACGATCGGGGTCGCGATCGTCGACCGGCCTTTTGGGTCGACGATCGACGATCGTCGACCGGTCTTGCTTGGTCGACGATCGTGGTGGCCGGCAGACGTTTATATACGTTGTTTTTCCCGATTTAGGGATACGGCTTCATTGCAGTCTGCGGCGGCGTAATCTTTTGGAGGCGATACGAGGTATCTCGTTGAGATCGATCCAGAAGGTATTCTTCTTTGGTTTTCTTGTCCAGAAGAGAGGAGAAGAGGTAGGATCGGATTTGATCCTTGCAACCTTTGTAATCTGTTTCTTTTTGGTGAATACAAGAAGGAAGAAGAAGGGGAGAGAGGACGT
Source organism: Platanthera guangdongensis (assembly GCA_039583875.1). NCBI lineage: Eukaryota > Viridiplantae > Streptophyta > Magnoliopsida > Asparagales > Orchidaceae > Platanthera > Platanthera guangdongensis. The sequence goes on from CM077149.1 coordinate 132,353,315, forward strand.
AGCCCGGTGTTGGGTGAACCTCTGTAACATCTTGTGTTTGTTACTGCTCTGTTTTTTGTTCTGTGTTTGTTATTCGATATTCGGATTTCTGCTTCTCGGCACCCCGGATTTCCTACATAATGTTATCACGAAATACTTCAAGAACACAAAACATAATAATAAATTGGAGAAATGTCATATTTGTTGATTATTTTTTAATAGTCTACAGTTTTGTCCACAAAGATATAAAATTTTAGGTCCGCCCCTGCAGTGGACCCTCTCCGATGCCCTTTTATATTTTTTTTTAAAAAACTAGATTTGGCTATAATCACAAACTCATTATGGACCTGTTTAATTTTTGTTATTCCTAGAAAATTTTGACACATTTTTCTACTGTTTAACATATATTTTGTTTTGCTAAAAATAACTTTTGAAATTTCTTGATTTTCAAAAGAAATTGACTATTTTTAATAATTGTTGTGTACATAATCTGCTAGTGTGTACATAGTTGAACTGTTTTATATAGAATTTTTCGCTGTCCATAAATAAAATTAGTGTGTCTATAATACTACTCAAACGTAATTTAAATTATCCTCAGTTAAATATACAATTGAAAAACCAATTAATTCTAATTAGTGGTGTATTTTTAATTATTGCAAATATATACTAAAAGTCAAACCAATTTAAAAAATGTAAATTTTTTAATTCCTTTAATATTTTTTCTATTATATTTGAGAGAGCCGTCGGAGGGGAATCTAATATGACAATTAACAATTTAAAATAAGTTGTGTTAGTGATGAGACCCATTTTATAAGATTGGGTGTGCACATAATCATACACCAATGATTATCAGCTCAAAAGTAGTGGAATCATGGGGTCGACCGCTCGCGTGATCGCCGCGCCCGATCCCCCGCGCGCCGATCTGATCGCACGTAGTGGGCAAACCGCCGCGAGCCCCGCCTTGCCGACGGCGGCCGGCCGGCCTCCTCCCCGGATGCCGGCCGCGGCCGCACGGGCCGCCCTCCATCGGCCGCCGGCCGCGGCAGAGGGAGCCGCTCCCTCCTTCGGCCGCCGGCCGCGGCCGAGGGTGCGGCCGCCGGGGCCGCTCCCTCCCGCGGCCGCCAGGGCCGCTCTCTCCCTCGGTCGCGGCCGCCGCTAGCCGCGACCGAGGGCCGCTCCCTCCATCGGCCGCCAGCCGCGACCGAGGGGGCGGCCGCCCGGGCCGCCCCCTCCCTCGGTTGCCGGCCGCGCCGAGAGAACGGCCTCCCGGGCCGCCCCCTCCCTCGACCGTCGACGTGCGGCCAAAGGAGGAGGCTGCTCCTCCCCCGCCGTCGTTGGCGGCCCTCCCCTCGCCAGCGAACTCGGCGGCGAGTTTGCCGACCGCCCGTGGAGTTCCGATCCGCCCCAGTCGTCCGATTGGTTGGGGGCGTTTCCGGTCATTCAATTCGCGTGTAACCATCCACTAACCACCCGGTTAGTGAGGAGATTTAATTATTTATTTAGGGGTGCAAACAACATGTATTAATTATCATAAATGAGCACTCTTAAACTATGAGAAAATATTAATTTTCGGTGGTTACGGGGTGCGGATTACCGCATAACCATCGTAACCACCCCCTGGAGTCTATAAAAGGAGCCTCAGACCCCCTCATTTCTCATCTTTTTCCTCTGAGTCTTCTTCCTCAGGTCGAAGCTCTGCCGAATTCATCCTACCAGCAACACCCGATCCGCACTCAAACTGCACCCGAGCCTCACTCAAACCGCACCCGAGCCGCACCCGAGCCAAGTAAAAGCCACCCGACGAAGCCAAATCAATCAGGTTCCAAGTGCCCCCCCCCCCCCCCCCCGACCGCAAGTTCAGGTGCTCCGCTCCCCCTTTCAAAATCAGCAAGGCGCTAAGCGAAGCCCATCAACGCAAAGTGCAATTTGTAACAAACCCCCGACGCGATGACCCGTCGTCCGCGCGTGTGCCAAGTGTTCTCCCACCTCGAAACTGTAACGAGAGGTGGTCTGCCACCCTAGATTTCACAAACAAGCTGTAATAGCCAGGAAATAGTAGACTTTGACCGACACAGATCCGGCTACGTGGTTTTTTACCCGGTTGAGAGGTTTTTCCGCGTTAAAACTTCGTGTGTACAATCGATCTTTCTCATTGAATGTGTGCGCGCTCGACTGTTCCGAAAGCTAAAGCAGTACAAGTTATCCTGATCTGACCGGAACGTCGAATTACACCACAACAAGTTGAATTTATTTTGTTTTGGTTTAAATATGTATTTACATTACGAAATTTCACTCAAAATTTACACTACTCACAAAAATGTATGTAAAAATTTATTTTTCTTCCGCACTTTCTTTTGCCCCTTGGTAGTGTTCGCATGAAGTTTTGAAAATATTTTTGTAGAATCACATTTAAATTTAAAATGCAATTACATACAAAATTTATAAAAAACAGTGAAGTAATTGAAAATAAAATCACGATTGTGGGTGGACATAGTTCTGACAGGTGATTTTCCACCTCCTTTAGGGGCATTTCACGTTAAAAAAAATGTTTTGTCGGCCGTCATGCTCATTTCATTTTACATTGATTGTTTACGCGTTTGATCACTATAAAGCTAAGACGGTCCAATTCAGACCGACCTACTGAGAGTCTTGAGGTGACACACAACAAGCATGACACATAATGGTAATTAAGATAACGACAACTTGAAACTTTTAAAATATTATGTTTATGACATTGAAACTTGTATTTCTTGATAGAAAAATTGTATAAGAGTAGATAGTTTGACGATTAACAATACACTTATTTATTGAATTGGCTAGGTAAAGCTAAATATGAAATTTAAATTAATCATTTTTATTATACCTAGAGCTGTCACGGTTCTGGTTCACTTCCAGTTCTACTAAAACTGTGAACTGAACCTCTAAGATAACAGTTCTTTAAATTAGAACCAAAACTTTATTTTGTTTGACCGGTTTTGGTTCTGATTTCGGTTCCAGAATAATTTTTAAAACCGTCATGTCAACGGTTCCGATTACGGTTCAATAAGAACCAAAACCAAACCGGTCACTAACGGTTCGGTACGGTTCTATGCGGTTCGCTCCGGCTCCAATCGGTTACAAGTAGAACTAAAACCAAATTTGGCGAAATGAATTGGGAGGTCAAAAATAAAAAACCGGAGGAGAAATGTAAATTCGTTCGGTTTTTTTGCAAGGACTTCGAAGCCCGGGGCTCGGACGTAGGAATTTTGCATTACTCCAAGTTAGATTACTTTTTTTTGTAATATAGCAAGTAGCACTGAAAGTAAAAAACTGAAATCACAAAACCACAAAATTGCACCATACCGCCCCGATTTCAAACCGCGCCGATTTTAAGACGTTCTAAAAGGTTTGGTTGTAAAGTGGTTTCGTTGGTTGCAAAACAACATAATTTGCAATGCTGTTTTTGGCGGTGCAAAATCGACAGAATCATACCGCATCGTTTTCTTTGAGAGGGCATGATATTTCAATCATCGCCAATAAGTATAAATTACTTTAATTATTTCAAGAAATATATGAGTAAAATTGAAAATATATTATATAATAGTGGAAAAATCGAAACTGTATCACAAAAACTGACTTCAAACCGCAGCAATGTCAAACTACACTGCACAGTTTTGGTGTGATGCGATTTTGTTTGGTCCAAAACCAAGCTCTTTTTGTGTGATTGTGGTTTGGATCAAATCGCGCCAGTTTCACTCATAGTGTAAGTATATATTATAGATAGATTATAAAAAAATAACAATATAATAAAATTATTATTAATAATAAATTATAATAATAAACGGACTGCAATTCGGTTCTGCTTCTGTCTGGTTCGGATCAGGTTTAAAAATTTTGGAACCGCTTGAGACTTGTATGCAGTGGCGGAACTAGGATTTTGAAGTCGCACTGACACAATCTAAACACTGTCAATTCGGGGGGCAGCGTACCCTGAGCGGGGTTTCAGGGGCAGCGTCCCGAATTTTTTTTTGTATGCTCTGAAAACGTGAAATAATAGTTTCTGTTATAATAGTATCGGCAAAGATATGGTCTGTTGTAATTTCTAAAGATAGAGGGATGCAACATGTAATTATGCTAACTCCTAAGGGAGGTTTGGGTAATTAATAGTAATAAAAATATCAAAAGAAAAGGTGGAGAAAAACTACCAAGAAAGCTACTGTTTTGCCAGTTCCTGTCCTAGCTTTTGCAAGAACATCTTTGTCTAAAAATAACACGATAAATAAAATAAAATACTAAAATAAGAAGAGCATTACAGTTATCCATAATACTTTAATGTAGAAAGCAGTAATAAACAGCTAAAAAAAGAAAAGCAGAAGGGTGTATACTACACATGGACTGATCATTATAAACAATCATCTCGTCCCAACTAGTTGGAGTTAATTTTAGGAATTCTCATTTTCCATTCATTCACATTAAATGACAGATGTGTTAAATCTAAATTACACAAATTAATTCGAATAACTTCTATCCACATTACCTTAGGTCTACTCCTTCACATATATCATACTTCTAAATTAATTATATATACTCACCTAAGTGGTATATTTTCTAAATTTTGTGGGGCATACCAAAACCAGTTTCATTATCATAATGAGCTCCATCTCATTGCTAAAAAGTGAAATTGTGCAAATACATTTGATAAATGTCAGATTATTATAGCTTTCACTTGGTTTAAATTATTTTGACACTTAAATAAAGGCAAAGGTTGCTATCGCTGATGTACAACCCCGTGTCCGGCGAGCGGGTCCCACCAGGGAGGTTGAACAGGCCTGCCCCCGCGACTCGCACCCAAGCGGCAGGACGGGCTGAACGACTAAAGGGCTGGCCCGCTCCTGCCCATCTCAGGCGAGCGAGCTGGCGACCCGCAGCAAGCGAGCCGGACCCGGGCTGGCGACCCGCAGCAAGCGAGCCGGACCCGCGATTGGCGACCCGCCGCAAGCGAGCCGGACCCCGAGCGCGACCTGACCGCCGATCCGCCCGGCAAAAGGCAGGCGGCTCGCCCATATCGGCTCGCACTCGCCCAGTGAGGGTAGGCGAGTCCCAGAGCCGGGTCGCGCCCGCCTCCTGCGGGAGAACTGAAGGCGAGCTGACCGCCCGGGGGTGCGAATAGCTACTCAGAACAGCGGAGCCTCGCTGTTGACAGACCAGTTTGGACTGCGCATAGCTGTTCAGAACAGCGGAGTTTGACTGTTGGCAGACCCATCCAGGGGCCTTTTGGTACTTCCAGGTCAGTCCTTTTGGTTATTGGCAGTTCAGATTCTGAAAATCTATAAATAAGACCCAAGGGGTACCTTCAGGAGACACTTTTTTTTGATTGCCTCCTTGCTCACATTCTCAAGTGTTCTCTGAGGGTACCTTAGCTCGGCTCTTGGCTAAGGAGGGGAAGCGCTCAGAGATCTTCCGGGTTTGTGGTGGGACCTCCCTGCCGAGCCCTTGGGTCTGTCCTTTCTTGTCTCTCTCGTTGTTTTTCTTGCAGGTGCGAAGTAGGCGCGAGACCACCCCTTCCCCAAGGGTCGAACTCCACAAGAGGCCGGTTTCCGGTTTCAACATCTTGGTGCGGTGAGCGTGGAGAGTGGTCAGTGCAGAAAAGCTTCGGCGAGCTCAATGACGGGAGGTCAAGGATCTGACAGGCAGAACTCGCCGCCCAACCCACCTCTCGCGACAGTGGGGATGTTTGAAGACTTCAGGAACGAGGTGCTGGATCTCGTCAAGATCGCACTCGGCGTGCGGGCCGAGTGTTCGACTCCGGCAGCCCAGATCGCGGCCGCCCCTTCTCTGGGCGAGGACGCTCCTGGCAGGCGAGCCGGGAAGGAAGTGGCTGAGGAAGGTCGGGGGAGCGAGCTCTCGGGGCGCGAGCTCTTCCCCGGCTCGGCAGGCCGAGGCCGATTCGGCGAGCTGGGTCCGCGTGACTCGCCGGCCCGCCAGGTGGGGGGAGGCAGCCCTTTTAGCGAGCTGGTCTCCTCAGCTCCAGTACCAGACGAGCTCAGAGAGCCCGAGATGACCTACTACACCGGGAAGGGAGACCCGGTTCAGCACGTCCAGTGGTTCGAAGACGTGGTCTCCATCCGTCAGATGTCGGACGGATTCAAGTGCCGTCTCTTCGCCATCACCCTCCGGGATAAGGCGAGGGAGTGGTTCCACCAGCTGCCGGCCAGTTCCATCTATTGCTTCGAGGACCTACGCCGAGGGTTCATGTTGAGGTTCACTACCGCAAAGAAAAGGAAGAAGGAGTCTGAGTCCCTGTTCCACATAAAGCAGGGGGTGAACGAGACGTTGGGGAGCTACGTCGATCGATTCCAGGAGGAGGTTACCCAAGTCCAGGAGATGCCGGGCCACAGTCTGATGATGGCCTTCACACTAGGCCTGCAACAGGGTTTCTTCCGCATGGAGCTGAAAAGGATTCCCCCCCTCTCCTACGAGGAGCTGATGGAGAGGGCGGCGAGAGAGGTCGACGGGGAGGCGTCGAACCCGGAATTTGCGAGGAAGTTGGCCAGGTGGGCGACTGAGGAGGAGAAGGAGTCGAAGGGAGGAAGAAGGCAGGAAGAGAGGAGGGAAGAGCCCAGGCAGAGGGAGCAGAGGGAGCAGAGGCAGCTCCAAGGACAACAGCCAGGACGGGGGCGTCAGGAGCCCGACCGTAGGCTGGGCTGGAGACCAGAGTGGCAGGGGCAGGGGCCACAGAGGGGATACTACGGGAGAGGTCACTATCAGGGGAGGCAGGACCAGTTCCACCCCCCGGGCTGGAGGCAGGGTCAGAGGCCGCGGCTCCCCGATCAGGAGGAGGCCATGGCCATAGCTCTGGGAGCAAGGAGAGGGGTCATGAGGAGGAGGAGAAGGGAGTTCAGGGTGGAACTGCCCTACTGCGACTTCCATCAGGAAGAGGGGCACGCAACGGCCACGTGCCCGGAATTCTTGGAGATGAGAGAGAACAGGGGGCGACAGCAGCAGCAGGAGGGAGTGCGGCAAGAAGTGAGGATCGAGGAGGTCCTGCCTCGGACGGAGGAGGATCGCTGTGAAGACCGGGTGGATGTGGGGACCCGAGGAATGATCGGAGTGATCCACGGGGGAGTGGGGGTCGAGGCTTCCCGCAAGGCAAGTCTCCACACCATGTATCGGCGGAGCGTCGCCTCTACGTCCCAAACCCCGCCGCCAGAGGAGAGGATCACTTTCTCCAGAAGCGACATGCCGGACCACGAGGATCCGTTCTGTGATGCGCTGGTCATCAAGGCCGCCATCGAGAACTTCACTGTCTCTCGGATCCTAGTGGACAATGGGAGTTCCGTGAACGTCATCTTCAAGAAGGCGTTTGACGCGATGCAGGTGGAAGCTAAGAGGGTGCTGGCCTCGGACGGGCCCTTGTTCGGATTCTCAGGAGAAAGGAAGGAGGTAGAGGGAGGAGTCGGCCTCCATGTCACCCTGGGAGGGTAGTCCCGAAACTGCAAGTTCGTCATTGTGGACGCCCCCAGCAGCTACAGCGCAATCTTCGGGAGGCCCCTGATCAGCGCCTTCCGCTGCGTCCCCTCATCTTTCCATCAGTGCTTGAAGTTCAACGCTGAGGGGGCGCAGGTCAGGGTTAGGGGAGACCCTAAGGTGGCACGGGAATGCTACGTCACCGCAGTGAACATCATCTCTTGGCAGGAAGGGGCCGAGGAGATGGGGCGGAGGATGGAGGAAGACGAGCAGAAAGCCGGAGAGGTGGAGCTGGAGGTGAAGGGCTGCGCAGGGAAGGCGGAAGGAGGGAGTTTGGAGGAAGTGGTCGAGGTAAGGGCCGTGACAGAGGAGATGGGGGTAGAGGTCCCCGCTCAGGAGGAAGGGGATGCCGAAGGATGGGGGGAGCGGTCCAGGCTGGAGGTCGCAGAGGAGGTGGTGGAGCTGGAGGTGCTCACCCGCGGAGGCAGGGTGGAGAAGATCCGCGTCAGCGGGGGGCTGACCCCGGAGGACCAGGGCAGGATGCTGGAGTGCATCCAGAAGAACGTGGACATCTTCGCCTGGAGCGCCGCGGAGATGCCGGGGGTTGACGCGGATGTGGCTTGCCACCGCCTCAACCTGGACCCGGGAACACGCCCCGTCCAGCAGAAGAAGAGATCCACGGCGGACAGGCTAGCGGAACCCATCAGGGAGGAGGTGGCAAAACTTCTCAAAGCGGGCTTCGTGTCCGAAATTCAATACCCCGGCTGGGTCTCGAACGTCGTGATGGTCAAAAATGGAGACGGCCGCTGGCGCCTGTGTATCGATTTTTCCCTTCTTAATAAAGCTTGTCCTAAGGATTGTTACCCCTTGCCTCGGATCGACGCGCTGGTTGACTCAGCCGTCGGTTTTTCTGTAATGAGTTTTTTAGATGCATTTTCAGGTTACCATCAGATCAGGATGCACCCCCCGGACATAAAGGACGTCTCATTCATCACAGGGGACGGCTGCTATTGCTACAAGATGATGCCGTTCGGGTTGAAGAACGCTGGTGCCACCTATCAAAAAATGATGGACAGGGTCTTCAAGGAGCAAAGGGGGAGAAACTTGGAGGTCTACGTGGACGACCTCATGATCAAGAGCCGAGACGTGGACTCCCACCTCCGGGACCTGGAGGAGACGTTCGCCACCCTGCGCCGATACAAGATGCGGCTGAACCCCCTTAAGTGTGTTTTCGGGGCTAGCCGGGGGAAGTTCTTGGGGCATCTCCTCACCCCCGCGGGGGTCGAGCCGAATCCCGACAAGGTCAAGGCAATCTTGGAGTTAGGGTCCCCGCGGAATGCGAAGGAGGTCCAACGGTTGACCGGGAAGCTAGCAGGACTGAGCCGCTTCCTCTCTCGGGCAGGGGAGAAGTGCTCCCCCTTCTTCAAAACACTGAGGGGGGGCCAGAGGTTCGAGTGGACTAAGGAATGCGAGGAGGCGTTCCAGGCCCTCAAGGCGCAGCTGACACAGGCTCCGCTGCTCCAGGGGCCGAAAGAGGGTGAAGATTTGTTCTTATACCTCGGGGTCGGGGCAGAGGCCTTGAGCTCCGTCTTGGTGCGAGAAGAGGGGAAGAGGCAGCTCCCTATTTATTATGTCAGCCGAGTCCTGAGGAAGGCCGAGCTCCGATATCCAATCTTGGAGAAGCTTGCGTTCGCACTGATCATCTCGGCTCGGAGGCTACGACCATACTTCCAGGCACACTCGATCCGAGTGGTGACCGACCATCCCCTCCGCAACGTCTTCGAGGGGGTGGAGCATTCGGGCCGGCTGGCCAAGTGGTCGGTGGAGCTGAGCGAGTTCGACGTCTCCTTCGTTCCGCGGCTCTCGATCAAAGCTCAGGCGATGGCCGACTTCTTGGCCGACTACGTGGTGGAAGTAGCGGAGGAGGAACTCACCCGCCCGACTCCTTGGAAGGTGAGGGTGGACGGAGCATCAGGAAGGCATTCTCTCGGAGTAGGAGTGGTTCTGGAAAACCCTCAAGGGACTCGGATCGAACAGACGGTGGTGGTGCATTTTCCCATTACCAACAACCAGGCTGAGTACGAAGCAGTGATAGCGGGACTACGCCTGGCCAGAGAATTGGGGGTGCTGGATGTGGAAGTTCTGACCGACTCCATGGTGGTGGCTTCCCAGATCAACGGGGAGTTCGAAGCAAGGGAGCCCGCTCTGAAGTTATACTTAGCCAAAGTGAAGGGAGTCATCGGGACCTTCCAGACCTTCTCCATCCAGCACGTACCGAGGGGAGAGAATGACCATGCCGACCAGATAGCAAAGCACGGCCCCCGGGCAGGAGGCACCATCACCGACCTGTTTCGCCCCTCCATCGAAGAAGGAGAGCTCATGGAGATCGATCGGCAGCCCTCGTGGATGGACCCAGTAGTAGTTTTCCTCTCCACGGGGGAGTATCCGGAAGGAGTAGACAAGAAGAAGCTGAGGCACAAGTCCGCCTACTACCTCCTCAAAGACGGGCAGCTATACAGAAAGACCCTTTCCGGGATGCTGGCTCGCTGCGTATCCGAGGGCGAGGCATAGAGGATCTTGGAAGAAGTCCACTCAGGGGAGTGCGGGAGTCATTCCGGGAGTCGGACCTTGGAGGGGAGGATAGTCCGGCAGGGGTATTTCTGGCCCACCCTGGGCCGGGACGCCGCGGAGTTCGCAAGAAGATGTCATAAGTGCCAGCTATTTGCCCCCCTCCAGCTACAGCCGGCCCAACGACTCAAGAGCATCACGGCCCCCTGGCCCTTTGCAATCTGGGGAATGGATCTGGTCGGACCGTTCCCCCAGGCTAGCGGCCAGAGAAGGTTCCTCCTAGTGATGATCGACTACTTCTCCAAGTGGATAGAGGTGAAGGCGTTGGCCAAGGTGACTTCCCAGGTAATCAGGAACTTCGTTTGGGGGGAGATCATCTGCCGCCATGGGCTGCCCCAAGCCATCGTCACAGACAATGGACCTCAATTCGCCAGTGCCGAGTTCACCAGTTTCTGCGAGCAACTCGGGATTGACCTCAGGTTCGCCTCGGTCCACCACCCCAGAAGCAACGGGCAGGTGGAGGCGGCGAACAAAATCATCGTCAATCTCCTCAAAAAGAAGGTGGAAAACTTGAGGGGGAGTTGGGTGGAGCAGCTCCCCGCCGTCCTTTGGGCCCTTAGAACCACTCCCAACACGGCCACGGGGGAGACCCCCTTCAAGCTCTCCCATGGGTGCGAGGCGGTGCTCCCCATAGAATTTGAAGTTCAAACGCCGCGGGTCGGAACGGCCAGGGAAGGCCGAGAGGAATGGCAAGCCGAGAATGGGGAAGAGCTGAGACTTTCCCTCGACATGGTAGAAGAGTTGAGGGATCTTTCGGCCGTCCGACAGGAGGAGGTCAAAAGGAGGATGGCGAAATACTTTGACAAGCATGTCAGGGTCAAGCAGTTCACGGAAGGGGACCTAGTACTGAAGAAGGTGGACGCGGCAGGGAGGTCAGCGTCCGTAGGGAAACTCAACCCCAGCTGGGAGGGGCCGTTCATTGTGAAGGAAGCTTTGAGGACGGGGGGCTATCGGCTCCAAAATGTGGAAGGCGAGGCCCTGAGCCTCACCTGGAGTGGAGACGACTTGAAGAGATTTTTTCCCTAATTTTCTGTAAACAACCCGATTTTTCATAATGAAGCTTTTCTTCCCCTCCCCCCAGGAATGTCATATCTAAGCTTGCTCAGAGAGATGGAATGAATCTGGACCCCGAGAAGATCCCGCTGCCAGGCTCCCACCTAGCTGGCAGGGCTGGAAGTCACTCGGTGTCATCCCTAGCCTCGAGAAGATCCCGCTGCCAGGCTCCCACCTAGCTGGCAGGGCCGGAAGTCACTCGATGGAATGAATCTGGACCCCGAGAAGATCCCGCTGCCAGGCTCCCACCTAGCTGGCAGGGCCGGAAGTCACTCGGTGTCATCCCTAGCCTCGAGAAGATCCCGCTGCCAGGCTCCCACCTAGCTGGCAGGGCCGGAAGTCACTCGATGGAATGAATCTGGACCTCGAGAAGATCCCGTTGTCAGGCTCCCACCTAGCTGGCAGGGCCGGAAGTCACTCGATGGAATGAATCTGGACCCCGAGAAGATCCCGCTGCCAGGCTCCCACCTAGCTGGCAGGGCCGGAAGTCACTCGGTGTCATCCCTAGCCTCGAGAAGATCCCGCTGCCAGGCTCCCACCTAGCTGGCAGGGCCGGAAGTCACTCGATGGAATGAATCTGAACCCCGAGAAGATCCCGCTGCCAGGCTCCCACCTAGCTGGCAGGGCCGGAAGTCACTCGGTGTCATCCCTAGCCTCGAGAAGATCCCGCTGCCAGGCTCCCACCTAGCTGGCAGGGCCGGAAGTCACTCGATGGAATGAATCTGGACCCCGAGAAGATCCCGCTGCCAGGCTCCCACCTAGCTGGCAGGGCCGGAAGTCACTCGGAGTCATCCCTAGCCTCGAGAAGATCCCGCTGTCAGGCTCCCGCCTAGCTGGCAGGGCCGGAAGTCACTCGATGGAATGATCCAGAAAGCAATGGCCTAGAGCAAATTGCATTGTCAGACTCCCACCTAGCCGGCAAGGCCGGAAACTACCCGAAAAGCGTGCGCAGCAGGACGGAATCGCAAGAGTTAGCCAGAAAAGAAGGAAAGGGTCTAGCATAGCCCCACCCTCAAGCCCCGGGAAAGGTGGTCGAGTAAACACAAAGGCCTGGGCGAGAGTCCACAGAGAGTTAAGCATGCGGCCGAGGGGCGAGCCAGCTCGCCTCGCTCGGCAGACGAGCCAGCTCGCCTCGCTCGGCAGACGAACCAGCTCGCCTCGCTCGGCGGACGAACCAGCTCACCTCGCTCGGCGGACGAGCCAGCTCGCCTCGTCAGAGCCGGGCCGCTGGGACGGGTCGCGCCGTCCGGCAATGACATCATTAGAAAAACAAGACAGGCGAGAAATGTAAAAAGAACAGTGTGTAAAAGGAACAATAGACAGAAATATAAAGTATAAGCGCAACTCGCGCATACAACTCAGACCAGATTTTTTACACTGCTCATCTACAAGGCAAGTTACAAAAAACGCGAGATCTAGAAACCCTAAAGCGGCTGGAAGCTTCTGTCGCCGGGCTCCGGCACGGGGAGGAACAGCGCCGGCACCACGTCTTTTGCCGAGAGTCCCGCTGCCTCGCTCGTAAGCAGATCCGCGCGCCTCAGCGTCTGCATCGTGTATCTCGCTGCGCTGGCCGCGTTCTTCTGCATTAACACCTCTAGGTCATAGTCGGACAGGTGCTCGCGCGGGCAGACCCCGCTGTCTGGTGGAGGGACAGCGGCAGCGGCCTCCAGCTCGCGTACCCGGGCCTCCAGCGCCGCCTTCTCCTGGCGAAGGGTGGCAATCTCGGCGCCCATCCGGCTCGCCGTCGCCGCGTCCTGAAAAACGGAATAGGAATTATCATAAGCTGCGTCCGCAAGAAGAAGAGATTAGCTCCGGTTGAGAGCGTACCACCCCGCCCAGATATTGCGCGAGGGTCTCCTCGGCGGCAGCGGCTCGCCCTCTCTGAAGATCCGCGTCCTCCCAAGCGAGCTTCCGGGCCTCTTCCTTCTCCTCCGCCATCTTTTGGATGGACGCGGCGTTCCGCTCCACCTGGGTACAGCGCCGCCCCACCATATGAGCCAGCTCCAGGCCGCGCAGCTGGGCCCGCGCGCTCTCATGGATCAGCACCCGCGTCTCCTCCTTGTCATATATGGCGGCGTCTTCGCGCGAGTACAGCCCAAAGGAGAAGCTGTACGCCTCCCCGCCGATTGTATCCTGCTCCATCCAGCTCGGCAGCAGGGTCGAGATCGTTGCGCGATTCGACTCCTTGTCCCACGACAGGAGCGGGACGCCGAGCTCGTCCAAATACTTCTCGCCGTAACCAAAGTTCCGATGCCCTCTCGGCACCGGCCCCGCAGCGGCTTCAGACTCTCCCGGCGGCGCGGAGGTGCCCGCCGCCCCGACCGGGGAGTCGCTGGTCGAAGCAACCAGCGGGGGCGAGGGGGCCTCAGTCGGCAAAACCGCGGGGGCTTTGCCTTTTCTTTGGCTCGCGGAGGGTTGCTGATCCGCGGTCTTCGCCGACTTCGGCGGAGGCGCTGACTGTCCGCCGCCCGGTCGCTTCTTGGCCGGGATCGATGAGATGTCGCGCTGGGCGGCATCCGCGGCCTGGGCGCGGGCGAGAACCCCGGGGGGGATCCGGGCGCTTTCGTAAGGAGGATGAAGGGGAATGTCGCGTTCGCCTGCGAAGAAGGGAAGGTGAGATGAAAGAAGAGTGGGAAAGTAAGGCCTAACAGAGACGAGTGGCAAACCTCCCCCCGGCGGGACAGCCGCGAGATCGTCAAGGTGGCGGCGCAGGAACGCGACTTCAAAGTTCTTCCCGACGAAGAACGCGAACAGGTCGGCCTCATGGCCGCCTAGGTTGGGCGGCCGATAGCTCGCCTCGCTGAGCTGTACCGGCGAGAAGGGCACGTTGCCGAGGTCCCCTTTGACGAACAGGAACTTCTTCAGCCAGTTGTGACTCTTGTTAACCGTCTCCCGCACCTTGAGGTGGGCGCTGGAGAAGTAGGCCGTCCCGTCTCGGTTCGCCCTGAAGGAGAACAGCTTCCGGAATACTGCGAGGCTGAACTCCACCCGCTCCTCTCGCAGGAAGCAGGCGAACCCCATCATGACGGCGATGGAGTTCGGGGTCATCTGGCCCAGGACGACCCCGAAATATTTGAGCACCTGGCGCACCTCGGGCCATAGGGGGAGTCGCAGGCCTACCTCGAAGTGAGCGAGCGGGATGGCGAGCTCATCCCTAAACAGGTCGTTGATCTTCTCCCCCTCTTCCGGGTCGCCTCGCAGAGAACCCGGCTGGGATGTGGTCGCCTAGAGCCTCCAAGTATTCGCGCTCTGTGATGACGGCGCGAGGGAAATCATGCTCGGAGAAGGTCCAAGCACATTTGCTTCGGCCGTCCGCGTCGCCGCCGCCTCCGCCCATCCCCGTCGATTCGCCGCCGAACGCGAGAGAAAAAGCCGGGAGGCGAGCTAGAATCGCACTTCGCGAGAAAAGGGGAAGCGAGAAGACGTTTTGGATTCGGTGGAGGAATAAGGGCCGGCAGGACCTATTTATAGGAAAAGAGAAGGGGCGGGAAACTTCCCGCCAAAAGAGGGGGTGCGGATAGCAAAAAAATAATCCGACGGTTCGACTTCCCGCGCGCGAGCACACCTCAAAGGTCGAGCCAGCACGGTTCTCGCCCGGCTGCAACCACGGGAGACCGGCGCGGGCGAACCAACCCCAACCCGCACCCGCACGCCGTGCCGCGCGAGACGGGAGATCCCCGTCTAGCGAGTTCCTCGGCTCGCCCTCGCCCCCCGATCAGCGCGAAAGGAAGAATGGACCCTTCCCTTTGATCCGCACACAGAAACCCGAAAAAAAAAAGGCAGCGCGATAATTTCAATACATCTCAGCAACAAAATAGTTAGGCCCCTAGGCGGGCTAAAAGAGTCGCAAGCAATTACAAATACAAATACAAGATAAATGCGAGATGACGGTAACCCCGCGGTATCACGCGAGCGAGGGGCAAACAACTGGGTCAGTACTCGACCCACTTCCACCTGTGCCGCCTCTTCGTTCCCGTCCGAGGCGGCACGCGGGGATCGTGGTAATCGCGAACCGCCACCAGCTCCCGCTGAGCCAGGCCGACCTGCTCCACGACGCTCTTAAGATGCCCCTCGGCTCGCGTTATATGCACGCCCGGCGAGGTGACGTCGTCGTCTTCCGCTTCACGCCGAGGGCCCTCCAAGGCCGCGAGCCGGGCATCGGTCTCGGCCTTGTCGCCTTCGATCCTCCTTATGGCCTCCTGCAGCAGCAGTGTGTATTTCTGGAATAGCCGCGTCACCTGCCTCTTCATCCCCGCCGCATCGTTCGGGTCGCCCAGATAGTCAGATACACTGTCCACGTCAGGCGGAGGCGAGTACCCTTCGCTCATCTCGGTCTCAGGCGAGGCCCTGCGAAAGCCTGCGAGCAGGGAGGGGTCAGAATGAGCGAGCAAGAGGCAAAATCAACGATGAAAACCAGCTCACCAGGGGTGGGCACATCGCCCGCACCGACAGATGGGCGGGAAGAGCTCGGCCGATCCCGAAAGTTCCCTCCCTCGAGGGTCTCAAGAGATTTCCCCAGCCCATGGGAAACCGCCGGACGGGGAGTTTCCGGAGGTGGGCGATCCGGACCTGGGGAACTCGCGATCTTCTCAGGCGATGGAGGCGGGGGACGATCCTCTCCCCGGTTCTCCACCTCCTCACAGGGAATTACCTGCAAAACAGGGAGTCAGACGAATAGCGATAATCAGCGGAAGGCCACGCACCCCGGGGACGACCTCAGCATCCGCCGCCGAGCTGGAGGCCGGGCAGTCGCCCGCCAGAGAACGCTTAACGATCTTTCCCTTCGCCGGCCTGAAGAGGGGGCCGGAGGATCCGCGAACTAGCCATGGGGCGGCCTCGAGGGCCTCCTCCTGAGTCTGCAGGACCGCTGCCGCCAGGCGAGCTCGCACTTCTTCGCTAACCGGCATCGAGGAACAAAAGTCTGCTCAGAGAAAATAAAGGGATTTGGGGAGCCTCCTACAGGGGTCAGCGGTATGTATTTATAGCAGAACGGTGGGCCCCCACCAGGAGATTCCCTGCCAGCTCAGCACAGGGGCTCGCCGAACACGCGGGTTGGATGGTTCTTTCCGAGCTTGGTTCAAGCTCAAAAAGAGCGGGGATTGTGTACAACCCCGTGTCCGGCGAGCGGGTCCCACCAGGGAGGTTGAACAGGCCTGCCCCCGCGACTCGCACCCAAGCGGCAGGACGGGCTGAACGACTAAAGGGCTGGCCCGCTCCTGCCCATCTCAGGCGAGCGAGCTGGCGACCCGCAGCAAGCGAGCCGGACCCGGGCTGGCGACCCGCAGCAAGCGAGCCGGACCCGCGATTGGCGACCCGCCGCAAGCGAGCCGGACCCCGAGCGCGACCTGACCGCCGATCCGCCCGGCAAAAGGCAGGCGGCTCGCCCATATCGGCTCGCACTCGCCCAGTGAGGGTAGGCGAGTCCCAGAGCCGGGTCGCGCCCGCCTCCTGCGGGAGAACTGAAGGCGAGCTGACCGCCCGGGGGTGCGAATAGCTACTCAGAACAGCGGAGCCTCGCTGTTGACAGACCAGTTTGGACTGCGCATAGCTGTTCAGAACAGCGGAGTTTGGCTGTTGGCAGACCCATCCAGGGGCCTTTTGGTACTTCCAGGTCAGTCCTTTTGGTTATTGGCAGTTCAGATTCTGAAAATCTATAAATAAGACCCAAGGGGTACCTTCAGGAGACACTTTTTTTTGATTGCCTCCTTGCTCACATTCTCAAGTGTTCTCTGAGGGTACCTTAGCTCGGCTCTTGGCTAAGGAGGGGAAGCGCTCAGAGATCTTCCGGGTTTGTGGTGGGACCTCCCTGCCGAGCCCTTGGGTCTGTCCTTTCTTGTCTCTCTCGTTGTTTTTCTTGCAGGTGCGAAGTAGGCGCGAGACCACCCCTTCCCCAAGGGTCGAACTCCACAAGAGGCCGGTTTCCGGTTTCAACAGCTGAAAGGATAAAAGTTCTCAAAAAAATAAAAGATCAAACATAATTGCATAAATTATTTGTCCATGCATCTCCTCCAATATGTTACTGAAATCAGCAAATGGAAAAAGAAATTGAAAAAAAATAGAATTGTTTCTGAAATCAGGAACAAAAAACATGAATTGAAAAATATATGAATTAGGAATTGAAAATATCTAGAATATATTTCTGAAACGAGCAACGGGAATTGAAAAAAAATTGGAATCTGGTTCTGAAATCAATAACAGGAAACAGAAATTGAAAAAAAAAGGAATTACAAAGAAGAAAAAGAAGAAGACAAAGAAGAAGAAGAAGAAGAAGGCAAATAAGAAGAAGAAGAAGTAGTAGTACCGACGGGAGCCATAGTCGGAGCAGGGAGCGGAGTCGCGGATCGGGAGCAGGGGGAGCAGGGAGTGGTAATTTAGCGATAAAAAACCCAAAAACATGTCGGGTACGTGCCCTACCGTGCCCAGGGCTAGTTCCGCCCATGCTTGTATGTTGCGGTTCCGGTTCCGGTCCGGATAATAAAATGAAAGAACTACACCAGGACAAATGATGTTCACAGTTCCAAAATTCAAACCGAAACCCACATAATTCGTGAGCAGTTCGGTTCGATTTAGTTCGGTTCTATGTCGTTACAGAGTTTGTCAAAGAACTCAAGAGCGACAAGCCGCCTCTTGTGCAGCTAAGTATCTTTTTACTAGATGCAGGAAGCACTGAGCTCTGAGTGCTCTGAAGACTTTTGTTGGTGCTCAGAAGCTGTGGATGCGCGCTATGCACTATTTGGGGTCTACGACTTATCTCATGCTGCTTGCGAAGGAGTCTAGAGCAGGGGGCTTGCTACTGAGTCTGGGTACTAAGTGTGTTGTATGCGTAGCAAAGTGCACGCAGGGTGAAATGTGTGCACGGTGTAATGTGCGCAAGGTGGAGACTGCACAAGGTGGACTGTGCGCGGGGTGGAACCTCCAAGGGGCGCTTGAAGAAGATCAAAGATCTTCGAATGCGTTTGAAGGTCTTCGAAGATGTAGATCTTCAAGAGATTCTTTGGGGAGCTCTCACGTGCGTAGGATGCAAAGTGGGAGGATGAGAAGATTGAATTAAAGGAGGGTCATGAATCATATTTATAGTGTTTGAGGATGGTTCTTGTGGTTAATTATGTGGACACCTGCACAACATAACCATGTTATGTGTTATACGCACACCGACTTTCTTATAATTTTATGAGTGTATTTTCAAGAGACTTGTTGTGCGCACACCAAAATTTAAAATTGGTTACCTGCACCCTCATGACGTGCAGTTATGTGGTGGCTGGTTACTCAGCGATGGAACGGTGAAGATTTGACAGCAGCCGATCGAAGGAATACCGAGCTTGACTTTACCTTGTCTCGAATCTAGAATCCTACGTCAGGTTGTCCGGAAGGGGGGGGGGGAGGGGGGGGGGGGGGGGGGGGGGGGGGGGGGGGGGGGGGGGGGGGGGGTGGGGGGGGGAGGGGGTCAAAATATATATTTTCTATCTCGTGCGATTAAAAATTGATCTTACTATTAGAATCATTTTTATTGGAATTCTCAAAAAAATTGAAGTCAGAGCATAACGTTTTCTCATACTTCAAGCCAACATAATGGAGAACGTATTTTCTACATTGAAAGGTTAAGGTTGAACTGATTCAACCGGTAGAATCGGAGTTGAACCGTGCTGATACTGTCGAGAATATATGCATATAATTCAACTAATGTTACTCGTGTGTTTATATATATATATATATATATACGAGCATCTTCGAACGGTCTCCGCTCGTTCTTGATGCGTCACTGCGGGTTTCGCCCGCAATCAAGCAGGTTTCGCCCGCTTGACCCCCCGACGGGCTTCGCCCGCCCCCCGCATCTTTGAACGGGCTCCGCCCGTTCTCGATGCGTCGCTGCGGGCTACGCCCGCAATCAAGCCTGCCCGCTTGGCATTTAAGCAGGCTTCGCCCTCCCGCCCCCCTCCCGGCGGGCTTCACCCGCCCCCCAACTTTTAATAAAAATTTTAATGAAATTTTTAATAAAAATTTAATAATATTATAAAAAATACTTATTATAATTTCACAATAAATAATTAATTAATTATATAATTACTAAAAAATGAAAAAAAAAAACGAAAATCCCCCTCCCCCCGCCTCGGCCTGCTCACGCAGGCCGACATTCTCTGCCGCCGGCGGCTCCGCCGCCGGCGGCCTGCCCTGCGCCCCCCCGGCGGGTTCGCCGGCGGCGGCGGGGGTGAGACCGTGAGGGGGCAGGAGTTGAAAATGGGTATCTGGATTTTCTGGCCTGTGAACAGTGCTTCAACAGGTGCTTTTGTCATTGGCAGGCCTTCTGCTTTGAATCCAACGACCCGTATTTGATCTAGATTGATCGGACGGTCCAGATGAGTTTCATGGTGTGATCCAAATATGCATATTGTATTATATATATACTAGCATCTTCGAACGGGCTCCGCCCGTTCTCGATGCGTCGCTGCGGGCTTCGCCCGCAACCAAGCGGGCTTCGCTCGCTTGGCATTCCGGCGGGCTTCGCCCGCCCTCCCGGCGGGATTCGCCCGCCCGGCATAAAATTTTTAAAATGTAAAGTAAAAAATTTTAATTTTCTGATTTTTAAAATAATTATTTAATTATTTATTAATAATATAAATTATTTAAGTATAAAAAAAATAAAATAAAAAAAGAAAATCCCGCGCGGCAGCCTCCGCCTCCGCCTGCCGCCGCCGGCAAGCCGCCGTCGGCCTGCCCGGCGCCCCCCGGCGGGTTCGCCGGAGGGCGGCGACCGCGCCGGTGGCCGCCGGGCAAGCCGCCGGCGGTTCCGCCGCCGGCGGCGGGGTGAGGGGGCGGGATGCGGGATGCGGGAGGGGGGATGCGGGATTTCAAGCATTTTGAACAGTAACTTTTTTTAGGATTTGGATAAAGGCAGCCCTTCTATGTTGAATCCAACGGTCCATATTTGATGGAGCTTGATCGGACGGTGCAGATCTATTTCATGGTGTGATTTGAGATAGATAAGTTGGTTTATATGATATATATATATATATATATATATATATATATATATATATATATATATATATATATATATATATATATATATATATATATATATATATGCATTGTTTTGGAGTTCTGAAACCACTGTCATTGTCATGGATGAGCATCCATTGGTTACAAAATGAAGTATATGTCATAATATTATTTCATTTCATCATTTCATTCAATTCAAAAGTATTCCATCAATATTAAAAATGTAAGAGATTAGATTTGCCCTTTAAAATAAAAATAACATTAATTATCGATCGATCTAACAATCATTTGAACATAATTTTTTGAAAAAAAAAAGAGATAAGAAAATAAACTGTTCAAATCGGATATTTAACATGTAATATAATTAAATAATTTTGTTTAACACTTACTATAATAAGCTGGAATTCGGTTATTTTATGTGGATTACTGAATATAGATATTATTCTCGAAATGTAAGCAACACAATCAGAGTGGCGCAGCGGAAGCGTGGTGGGCCCATAACCCACAGGTCCCAGGATCGAAACCTGGCTCTGATAAGTTTTGCGATTTTGGCTTTTCAATTTCAATATATTTCTGTTTGTTTTATGTACCAGTGTGGCAGTGTTCCGCTTTTTCGCCATTTTTTGTTTGCTTTTGCTTTTATAAACTTCTGCTTCTCTTTCACGTGATATTATATAATAATATATTTTTTGGGGGTTTTATTTTTCTTTAATTTTTCTTTTCTTTTATAAATTCTGTTTTTCTTATTTAACACTGGCTATCTGTCCATCCGGCACGTTTATATTGTCTTCTTCATTACAGAAGCTTCTTTAAGTATTAATTAATTTGTAATATATATATATATATATATATATATATATATATATATATATATATATATATATATATATATATATATATATATATATATATATATATACGAGCATCTTCGCACGGGCTACGCCCGTGCTCGATGCTCTTCGCATCGACAGTACCCCAACCGTGTCGGGACACTGTTGAGGCGGGGGAACTGTCGCGTAGGGTACGGGGGCTCTCTGTGCTCTGTCAATTGATCGAGTGTCGTAGAGGGGCCGAGTTTGGGCGAAGGTACCGTCGCAGCTGGGGTACTGTCGATGCGAATGTAATTCGTCAATAAACTTTTATTTATTTAGTTGCTCTAGAAAGAGAAGGCCTCTATTGAAAATGCTTCTCTATGTAATTGCTTAAGTTTACGTGGAGAGGCAGCCGTGTATACATCTGTTTTGAAAAAGCTTTTGGACCTGTTTTGCAAGGTGGTGACGGTCATGAACATGGATGGCCTACCCTAAACTTCATAAACCTTTATGTTCAAGCGAATGATGTTTGTTAGGTGATCGTTAATTTATTGCATACAAATTGATATTAATTTCATGTTAATTAATTGAATAACGCAGATTAGAGTACACAAACCCCATGCACACGAATACACGATACAATAGTACAGGGAGAGCTGCAGAAACGCCGCCGCGCCGGGACACTGTCGAACATTAATGTTGTTAATAGGGTTTGAACCCTATTCATATTAATATTAATATAACACAGATAACTCAATAATATTTGTAATAGGGTCTGAAGCATGTTACATGCACATAGATAATTTGGTCCGCAGCTGTAGTTTCCTCCCTATGTCAGGCACAGGAAGCCTGTGAAGACCGAGGAGTTGGTTCCAACAGCCCTACTTGCTGTCCAACAACCCTTTTTTCAGCGCACAACAGCCCAATACTCCTACCGTAGCGCCGGAAGCACGAAAATCAATTCTAGGTTCTGAAATCTCAATTTCAACACCCTGGAATTTGATTCCAGCACCTCTATATTCTGTCCACAGCCCTATCAACCTTGCAATTCACTTCCACTCCCATCCAAACTCATTCCAGTGCCTGCTTCCATCATTTTTCAGTATCTTGGGGAACTCTACAGCCTCAAAATGTGCTTTTGCTTCATTTCGTCACCACCTACATGTGTGAATCCACTCGCCTCATGCATACACTTATGCAAACTGTTGTCATTCAGATGTCAGGGCGTCTTTTTCATTCATTTCGTCACCACCTACTCGATGTTTTTATTGTTAAAATGGATGATTTTAGTAAGAGCAAATTTAGTAAGAGCAAATTTAGAACTACCTCACCAACTAAATAGTATAATGGAGATATTATAATAATTATTGTATTAACTTTTGATTTAACAATTAGGCTAATAAATTAACAATTAGGGATGGATGAGTTAAACATAGGTCATAACTAACAATCAATTAACAATTAGGCACGGATAATCACATCAGAAATAAGGAAATACATAGGCATAACTAACAATAAATTAACAATTAGGTCATAACTAACAATAAATTAACAATTAGGCATGCATAAATTCACATCAGAAATGCCCGTGCGTAAGAAGGTGACAAAAATGTTGCGGGAAAAGGGGTCTTACCACAACCTCACTCAATTTTGCGGAGTGAACTTCAGTAGTTCACTGGAGAGTGAACTGCACTGTGCAGTGAACTGCAATTCAATTGAGAATAATAGTTCATCTCAGTGGAATTAAACATAGGACATAGCTAACATTACCAAGTTTATTTAGAATTCACTCCATCCTTTATGAAATTAGAGACTATGAAATTTGCGTACTAAATGCCACAACATTTACATATTTTCTGTATTTGAGCTATTATTTATTAACCATAATAGTTATATTTTTGGCTTTCACAATTGTTAAACCAAAAATTATTACAGGATTGTT
This sequence comes from Platanthera guangdongensis, assembly GCA_039583875.1. Lineage (NCBI taxonomy): Eukaryota > Viridiplantae > Streptophyta > Magnoliopsida > Asparagales > Orchidaceae > Platanthera > Platanthera guangdongensis. The sequence continues at coordinate 132,376,172 of CM077149.1, forward strand.
TGTAAATGTTTGATGTTCTTGAACACTATTCCAGGCTATGATGGATTCCGATCCAGTGAGGCGGCCTTCAGCAAGAGAGATAATGGAGAATCCCATCTTTGAGAAGATGATAAAAACTTCTTAAAAGGAATGAGTAAGAACATTTTGTTCCTTTTTAAAAACAAAAAAGAGAAGGGAACTAAAGCTGGAAAAGTAATGAAAAAACAAAGAGAAGGGAACTGAAGCGGGAAAACAAATGATGTAGTGAATTATCTGTGAAGACCATTTCTTGAATCTGTAGTCATTTAGATTTAAATCCCCAAATCGGGCCAGAGAAATCGGAGAGAAAAAGGGTTAGGAAGAAGAAAATCGTTACCTCTTCTTGAGTAACATCAGGGGATGAAAGCCAAAATCATTCTCCAAAGCTATGGATTTAGGGTTTACTCACAGTCGGAGCAGCCACGGGAGACGGTCGGGGGTTTTCAGTTGAAGCAGCGGGTCGTCGTGGCGCTGCGAGCGGAAGCGGTGAAGAAGAGCGACACGGACGGGGGTTTTCACTTGAAGCAGCGGGTCGTCGTCGCGCTGTGAGCGATGTTGGGGTTGTGGAACACTTCCGGTCCTCTTGTTTCTCACACCGGGTGCCGAGAAGCAGAAATCCGAAAATCGAATAACAAACACAGAACAAAAACAGAGCAGTCACAAACACAAGATGTTACAGAGGTTCACCCAAAACCGGGCTACGTCCTCTCTCCCCTTCTTCTTCCTTCTTGTATTCCCCAAAAAGAAACAGATTACAAAGGTTGCAAGGATCCAATCCGATCCTACCTCTTCTCCTCTCTTCTGGACAAGAAAACCAAAGAAGAATACCTTCTGGATCGATCTCAACGAGATACCTCGTATCGCCTCCAAAAGAATCCGCCGCCACAGACTGCAATGAATCCGTATCCCTAAATCGGGAAAATAACAACGTATATAAACGTCTGCCGGCAACCACGATCGTCGACCAAGCAAGACCGGTCGACGATCGTCGATCGTCGACCCAAAAGGCCGGTCGACGATCGCGACCCCGATCGTCGACCCAAAAGGCCGGTCGACGATCGTCGATCGTCGAACCAAAGGGCCGGTCGACGATCGTCGATCGTCGAACCACAGCGTTCGACGATCGCCGATCCAAAAAATTTTTCTGATGGGAATTTTTTGGATCGGCGATCGTCGAACGCTGTGGTTCGACGATCGACGATCGTCGACCGGCCCTTTGGTTCGACGATCGACGATCGTCGACCGGCCTTTTGGGTCGACGATCGGGGTCGCGATCGTCGACCGGCCTTTTGGGTCGACGATCGACGATCGTCGACCGGTCTTGCTTGGTCGACGATCGTGGTTGCCGGCAGACGTTTATATACGTTGTTATTTTCCCGATTTAGGGATACGGATTCATTGCAGTCTGTGGCGGCGGATTCTTTTGGAGGCGATACGAGGTATCTCGTTGAGATCGATCCAGAAGGTATTCTTCTTTGGTTTTCTTGTCCAGAAGAGAGGAGAAGAGGTAGGATCGGATTGGATCCTTGCAACCTTTGTAATCTGTTTCTTTTTGGGGAATACAAGAAGGAAGAAGAAGGGGAGAGAGGACGTAGCCCGGTTTTGGGTGAACCTCTGTAACATCTTGTGTTTGTGACTGCTCTGTTTTTGTTCTGTGTTTGTTATTCGATTTTTGGATTTCTGCTTCTCGGCACCCCGGATTTCCTACAAGCGAAAGCGGTGAAGTAATTGGATTAATAGTTACAACAAAGACTGCATTGTCCCAGAGCAAAGTAATTGGATTAACAATATCAATATCAATGATAGAGTACCAGAGGAGGAAGCCGCAGCCGGCGAAAATGAAGACGGCGAGGCGCTGATCGGAAACCGGTGACGACACTTCTGCCGGAGATCTTCTCTGGCGATGGGGCGACGATCGAGATGAGATGGTGTTCGGCGAGCAAAGAGTAGGAACTGCGCCCGTTTGTTCCGATTGCGAATAGGGTTAGGGAAGATGGTCGGGGCTTTAAAATAAGAGGAATCGTGGCGTTGTCCCCTTAAGCGGCGGACTATCCTCTGCGATGTTGAGCACACAGGTGTTACGACGCGGCGGACGACGCGGCGGACGCGGCGGACGCGGCGGACGCGGCGGACGCGGCGGACGCGGCGGAAGCGGCGGAAGCGGCGGAAGCGATGAAGGTTTACAATTACTTTTTATTTTCACCCTATTGCCTATAATTGTGGGGCTGTCTCTAAATTAATTCTTCCTAAATGTTTCTGATGTTATTGAACAGAGCAGCATGTCATCAATCTTTTTGCATGAAGCTTCTTCTAGATCTGCTCTTGCGCTACTTCTTGTTGGAATTGACAACCATATTTAATTTATTTGAAATAGTTAAGAATTATATATACTTGTCCACATTTCTCAGCTTTCTCCTTTTGTACGCTTGGCCAGTTTTTTTGTTATTGCAGGAGTTTTTCTGTTATTGCAGGAAGAGCACACATCAAATCTGCTGCTATAATTCTAAAAATCTTTAATTTCTATCGTTCTTCTTCTTTAATTCCTATTTTCTATCTCTGGCCTTCAGTGTTCAACATGAGGGAACAATTTTGTCTTCAACAATTGACAATATGCAATTTACACAAACGCTAAAGCTATCAACAATTGACAATATGCAATTTACACAAACGGTAAAGCTATGGAGAATAAGATCAGGCCGTCGGGCATGATCTTCAGATCTGAGAAAGTTCATTTCGGCATTTTAGGAATAAACCACTCAAATCACGGAGGGAATCAAACATATATGCTTTCATCCACATCCTTCATCTCGACAATGACTGAAATCTCGGAGGGAATCAAACATATATGCTTTCATCCACATCCGTCATCTCGACAATGGCTGGAATCCCTAAATTGGCAAAAAAGAAATCAGAGAGGGAGGGAAGGGAGAAGGAGAGTACCCTAATTGACGATGGCCGAGCCGGGTAAAGTAGGGGGCCGAGCCGGCGATTCAGTCTCTGGATGGAAATAAGACCCTCGACGAAGACGGGAAGAAGATCCTCCGCGAAGATGGGGAGTAGATCCTCGCGGAAGAAGCCTCTTTGCGCGCGAGAGGAGCTGCAGGCGGAGTAGCAACACGGCCGGAGTGAAGAGTCGGCAAGCAGGACGAAGAGAAGCATGGAGGGAGGCGAAGAACGGCGCAGGTTTTTTCGGGTAATGCCTGCCGTGACCGACGTTAGGGAAGATGGTCTGTGGTTTAAAATAAGTGAGGAGTCGCGGCGTTATCCTCTCTTACGGGCGAAATTGTGAGATGCATTGTACTGTCGATCGCACAGATATTAGCACGCGGCGAAACCGGCGGAGGGTCAGCTTCGGTAAAAGCGACGAGCGATCCATTTCTGCGAAGAGTAAGCGGCGGAGGATAAGAAGCGGCGTTAAATCCTCGCGTGACCGACGATCTGACGGAAAAACAAACCATCTTTATATATTTTTTTTATTTGAGATAATATTTATGTGTTTGTAGCCTTATAAATAAATTTAAATTTAATATTTTATATTCTATTTCATTTAGGTGATTATTATTAGCACCGCAGTTTTGACTAGTCACACCGCACTCTCTCCTAATTTTTCGCGTCTTTTAGAAATACGTCTTGTACATACATTTTTCCTAAAAATGCATGTACAAGGCGTACTTTGGAAATACGCTCAAGTAGCAATCTCATAACCTAGGATATGTTTGCTTGGGCGGTGGGAATGAAAGCGACAATATATGGAGGTGCAAAAACAACAAAATAGATTAAAAATGGCATTTTGGAACCGAGTCATTGGGAATGAAAGGATTACCTACAATTTTTTTAGGGGCTTGATTTTCACCACATGGAGCAAAAACGCTCAAACAAATAGACCACTAGTCAACCGCAAAATTATTATTGGGGCGCTGGTGGCTCGTGGTGGCTGGAGGATGATCCGTGTGAGGAGTTCGACAGAGCTATCGCCTGAGGAAGAAGATGACTGAGAGCCAAAAGATGAAGAATGAGGAGGCCCTGGGGCTCCTTTTATAGCCACCAGGAGAGGCTCATGGCGGGCCACACCACCAATGTAGTGGGTTTGTGGGTGGTTACCCACCAGATCGGACGACGAGGAAAGCCCACCATAATCGGACGACGGGCAGGCCGTCCATGGTGATGGGGCGGCCTGGCGGTGGAGGAGGCCAGTCGGCGACCCGGCGGAGGCCTGGTCGGCGGCAAGGCCGGCGGCAGCATGGCAGGCCTGGCCCCGAGCCCGCCTAGCGGCCAGGCCACCGGCGGCCTAGCGGCGTGGTCGCGGCATGCAGCGGCAAGGTCGGCGACCCGCCGACGAGCCCAGCTAGCGGCCAGGCCGGCGGCGGCCTGGCTGCGGCCTGAGGAGACAAGGCAAGTGGCGGCCGGTCAAACCGGCGGCTAGTCCGGCGGCGGCGGCGGTTTCCCCCTAAAGGGGGCGGTTTGGGAGGAGAGAGGGAGTGAGCCCTCACCCCCATGATTTCCTCATCATGGAGAGTTCATGGGGGGTGGAGTTGACCTAGCCAACACCATGATCTGCTCTTTTGGAGGAGATCATGGGGGAATCCCACTTATAAATGGGGGTGTAACTCATCAATTGCCCCCTAAATTCTTCTTACTGGAGAGCGCTGCGAGCGAGGGAAGAAGGATTTCCTGCTGCCACCCCTTCCCAGTGTCATGACAACTTCTGGCGAGAAGGTGGAGACGATGAAGGGCAGTGTTTCGAAGGTACTCGGAGCGATCTTACCGCAGGGGAGTTAGCAGGCGAAAACGCTGAACTTGGCCATACGCGGCCTGGCGCGCGCCCCGGGCGACCTGGATGGCAGGCCCCATCGGCCCATGCCGCATGCGCGGGTGACTGCGCGCGGGTGACCGCGCGCGCGGGTGACCGCGCGCGGGTGACCGCGCGCGGCAGGCCGCGCGCGCGGGTGACCCCGCCGGCAGGCCGCACGCGCTGCAGGCTGGGCTCGCGGCAGGCCGCGCGCGCTCATGGCGCGCGGCAGGCTGCGCGCGCCCTAGGTCGCGCGCGCCAGGCCGCACGCGCCCAGGCCGCCCGCGCACCCAGGCCGTGCACGCCTAGGCCCAGTGCGTACCGAGCCGCACGCACGCAGGAATGCACGGGCGGTTTTTTTCCCTTGACTGGGTGCGTGGTGCACACTTGTTTTGCGCGAAGTTTGGGCAAACCTGACCCCTTTTATCTTTACGCTGTGCAGGTCTCGAAACGTTCTTCTGGTCCGATGTGATTGCGCTCCTCTTTAACTGAAGACGGTGTGGAGATTTGGAGGAAAAAATATGAGTTTCCTGCTTGTTTAGAGGTGAGGATCCCACGTGCCGAGGAGCGAGTCCAAAATCCTCCTCATGGATGGCGGACGATTTGCGAGGTTTCTCTGAGGTCCGGCTTCCGCCTCTCGTCGTGCGAGGAGGTGGTCGAGATCTTGAAGTTCTGTGGGGGTGTCAATTTCACAGTTTGTCCCTGTTGGAATTGCCCGAATTATGGGCTTAGCTGCATTCTTTTGCGAGCATGGAGGACGGATTTTCCTGGACCAGTTCCGTGATTGGTGCGACGTTTGCTTCGATGGTGGCGAACGGGTGGAGGTTCGCAATAACAAAAGTTGGTTGGAGTTTGATGCTCGAAAAGATCGTCGACATGGGAACACTTTGTTTGGGTATGTTAGGAATTCATGTGGTCTTCCCGAGGCGTGGGACACACTGTCGGATCGCTGCCGCCGAGTGAAGGGGAAGGAATGAGAATTCTCTCTGGTGCTTGGGTTTTTAGAGCCTCGCGAACTAGCCAACCGCCTTTTTAATATTTTTGTCTATGTGGAGGAGAAGCGCCTGCTGCGGTGGGGTATCTCTTCGGATGCAGCTCAGATTGTTAGGACCTCTCAGGGAGAGGGTCAAAAGAGGAAAGCTATGGCGGCCCCTTCTCGCAATCTTGATACGGTGGAGGCGCCCCCTTTCAATGCATGTTTGTCCCGAGTCAACTCCCGAGGTGCAGATACTTGCGTCCCTAGTTCCTCAGGTGTCTTCGGAGGTGGTGGCCCCTCGGATGTCCTCTTCCTTAAGGGCAATGAGTGATGCGGTAAGTGTCTTGACTCGTTGTGAAGAATCTTTTCCTCTTTTTTTTTCATCATTCGGTGCTAACCTTGACCTTTTTCTTGTGCAGATAAAGACCCAGACCCAGATTGCGGTAACCTGGAATAACCATTATGTGAGTTTGAAAGATGAGTATCTTGCTCTTCAAGAGAAGCTCTGATTGACGTCGAGCTCGCTTACCTCCTTGAAGGAGGAGCATGATCGGGACATTGTACGGTTCCGTCGGACCGGGTCGGCGCTGAAATCCGAGCTAGAGGATGCACGCGCAGCCTTGGAGGTGGAGAAAACCATGGTGGAGAGGACCACCCAGATGTTGAAGCACTCGAAGGAGGAGACTTCGGGCTTGGAGTCCCAGTTGCAGGCGGCACGGGAGGAAGCCACCGGTCTTGAGACTCGGCTATGGGGGGCAAAGGCCTGAGTAATTCGTAAAATAATTCGTCGATCTCAGAACAGGATACGGCCTTTGACACGCCCGTGTCAACCCTGGACACGCCTGTGTCAACCCTAGACACGTCTGTGTCAACCCTGGACACGCCCGTGTCACAGGCCGTGTGCCTCAATCACCGCTGAAACCGTCATGCCCGAACAGGACACGGCTTTGGACACGCCCGTGTCCCAGGGCATGTTGCTCACTCGACACATCCCGACAAACACAGAGCAGGACACGGCTTTGGACATGCCCGTGTCCGCCCTGGACATGCCCGTGTCCGACCTGGACACGCCCGTGTTCCAGGTCGTGTTCATCACTCGATAAAACTCAGCCTATTCCAGAAAAGGACACGGCTCTGGACACACCCGTGTCACAAGCCTTGTGAAACCACAATGACTCCAAAGCTCTCAAAAACACTACCCATTCATATTCGAGTTTTGGGGCGTTACAATTCCCCCCCCCCCCCAACTTAAAAGAATTTTGTCCCAAAATTATAGAATGAAAAAGTACACAAAATTAAATGGTACATGAGTAGAAAAGCTCGGGATACTTCTCAAGCATGGTCTGCTCTCGCTCCCACAAAAGGTCCTCACGACCACAATTGTCCCATCGGACTTTCACCATCCTGACAGCTTTGTTTCGCAATTGTTTGACCTCTGTAACCTCGATCTAAATGGGTCTAACTTTCATTGTTATCCCACTATCGACCGATGCTTGATCCGCAACAACCACCTGCGCTGGTTCTTTCATGGCTTTACGTAGGACCGAAATGTGAAATACATCATGCAATCCACTCAGTTCTACCGAAAGAGCCAACTGATGGGCGGCTTCACCAACTCTCTCCAAAATCTCAAAAGGCCCAACATACCTCGGACTAAGCTTCTTTAAGCGTCGAATCCTTGATACGCCTTTAAACGGCTTTATCTTGAGGTATACCCAGTCGCCCACCACAAACTCCACGTTCTGCTGTTTGACATTGTAGTACTTGGTCTGTCTATCTTGAGCAATCAGTAGCCGTTCACGAATCAACCAAATAGTTGACGTAGCATCTTCAACCTCTCTTCGCTTATAAAGCTTCGATTCTCCTGTTTCTACCCAAGTCAAAGGTGTACGTCACCTCCTTCCGTATAGAACCTCAAAAGGCGCCATCTGAATACTGACTTGGTAGCTGTTATTGTATGCAAACTCAATCATATAAAGATGGTCCTCCCACCTTTTGCCAAAATACAAAGCACACATTCGAAGCATATCTTCCATCGTCATGTTCACCCTTTCAGTTTGTCCATCTGTCTGCGGGTGAAAAGTTGTGCTGAAGTTCAGCTTAGTACCCAACAACTGATGAAAGAGCCTCCAATCGTTGGATGTGAACCGACCATCACGGTAACTAACGATGCTCCGGGGTACACCATGCAAACAGACTATATTATCCACATAAAGCTTCGCCAGCTTCTCCACGGAATCATCATTCCTATTGGGTATAAAATGTGACACCTTCGTTAAACGATCATCGATCAACCAAATGGCGTCGTTCCCCTTGTGCGATCTCGGCAAACCGTGCACGAAATCCATAGAGATGTCATCAAACTTCCACTCCGGTATAGGCAAGGACTTTAGAAATCCACCTGGCTTCTGGCATTCGGCCTTCAGCAAGGCACAAGTCTGACACTTCGCTACGTATAACGCTATGTCTTTCTTCATACCTAGCCACCAGAACAGCCTCTTCATGTCTTTGAACATCTTTGTGTTTCCAGGGTGAATTGAGTACTTGGTAAAATGTGCCTCGTACATAAATTCTTCCCGTAATTTCCCAACATTAGGGACGCACAACCGACCACCTTTCCATACAAGGCAGTCGTCAACATAAAACTGGTCATTTGACACATCCACGAAATCTGCCAAGCGACGTTTCAAACTTACGTCCAACTCTAAGGCCTGTCGAATCCTGTCCGCGAGGTCGTATTGAACCTCTGTCCAACTCAAACATGCATTAGCACTTGTCAACACACGAGATCTCCAAAGCCTCCAAATCACAAATGAGCCGCACGTCATGCATCTGCAACCAGTTGACCCGCACAAGAATTCTACGACTCAGAGCATCTGCCACAACATTCCCCTTCCCGGGAATATAATGAATCTTGTAGGCGTAGTCCCCAAGGAACTTCATCCACCTACGCTGACACATGTTAAGGTCCTTATGGTCAATTAGATATTTCAGACTCTTGTGATCTGAATAAATGTCGACCTTTACTCCGTACAGGTAATGCCTCCAAAGCTTGAGAGCGAATACCTCAGCCGCCAACTCCAAGTCATGGACCGGGTAGTTCCTCTCATGCATCTTTAACTGACGTGATCCATAGGCTACACTACTAGAAAAATGACTTTTAGCAAAGGTTTTTTTTGCCACGACAAAAAACCGTGGCTAATAATGAAGTATTAGCCACGGTACTTGAACCGTGGCAAATACGTTAGTATTAGCCACGGATGACTGAGCCGTGGCAAAAAAATACTTTTTGCCACGGTTTGCCTATTTCGTGGCTAATAAGCTAGTATTAGCCACGGAAGCCTGAACCGTGGCAAAAAGTCGTGGCATTTTTAGTCCCACACCGTCAATTTCAATAAAAATTTCAGGTTTATATAGCACATTCCGCAATGAATGTTTGAATTATCTGGGTTGTGGATGCGCGCTATGCACTGCTTGGGGTCTGCGACTTATCTCATGCTGCTTGCGGAGGAGTCTAGAGCAGGGGGCTTGCTACTGAGTCTAGGTACTAAGTGTGTTGTATGTGTAGCAAAGTGCACGCAGGGTGAAACGTGTGCACAGTGAAATGTGCGTGGGGTGGAACCTCCAAGGGGCGCTTGAAGACGATCAAAGATCTTCGAATGCATTCGAAGGTCTTCGAAGGTGTAGATCTTCAAGAGATTCTTTGGGGGAGCTCTCACGTGCGTAGGATGCGAAGTGAGAGGAGGAGAAGATTGAATGAAAGGAGGGTCATGGATCATATTTATAGTGTTTGAGGATGGTTCTTGTGGTTAATTATGCGGTCATCTGCACAACATAACCATGTTATGTGTTATACGCACACCAACTTTCTTATAATTTTATGAGTGTATTTTCAAGAGACTTGTTGTGCCCACACCAAATTTTAAAATTGGTTATCTGCACCCTCATGACATGCAGTTATGTGGTGGCTGGTTACTCAGTGATGGAACGGTGGAGATTTGACAGCGGCCAAGGAGGACGATCGAAGGAATACCGAGCTTGACTTTACCTTGTCTCGAATCCTAAGTCGGGGGGGGGGGGGGGGGGGGGCAAAATATATATATTTTCTATCTCGTGCGATTAAAAATTGATCATTTTTATTGGAAGATCATTTTTATTGGAATCCTCAAAAAAATTGAAGTCCGTGTATAGTGTTTTCTCATACTTCAAGCCAACATAATGGAGAATGTATGTTCTACCTTGAAAGGTTAAGGTTGAACCGATTCAACCGGTAGAATCGGAGTTGAACCGTGCTGATTGTACAACCCCGTAGCCGGGCGAGGGAGACCCTCCCCAAATGTCAGCCTAGTGGCGTGTTATGGGCGACGAGTTGGTGCGACCCCGTTCGGAGACGTGCGGATCCTCGTGCGTGCGTGCGGAGGTTTTATGTGCGCGTGCTTAGAATATATATATATATATTATTATATAATATATATATTATTATATTATATAATATAGATGATATTGTATATAGGGGGATGAGATGAGATCAGCAGGAGAAGGCATCGGGTTGAGCAGGGGGAATAAAAAAGAAATAAAAAGAGAAAGAAAAGGGAAAGGGGAGAAAAAGGGCTCGGGGACAGGGGAATGAAAAAGAAAATAGAAGCAGGGTGGGGCTCGGGGTACAGCGGGAGGGAAAAGGAGAAATAGAAGCAGGGGGAATCAGGATTTTTCCCCAGCTAGGGCACGGCCGCCCCTTCCTCTCTCTCTCTCTCTCTCTCTCTCTCTCTCTCTCTCTCTCTCTCTCTCTCTCTCTCTCTCTCTCTCTCTCTCTCTCTCTCTCTCTCTCCCGTCGCCGGTGAAGCTAGGACACGGCCGCCCCTTCCTCTCTCTCTCTCTCCCGTCGCCGGCGAGGCTAGGGCACGGCCACCCCTTCCTCTCTCTCTCTCTCTCTCTCCCGTCGCCGACAAAGCAGCAGAGCCCCGTCTCCTCCCTCTCTCTCTCGGCAACAACAGAACCCCGCCCCTCTCCCTCTTTTTCCCGACCTTGAGCAGCAACCACAACCCCGCCCCTCTCCCTCTTTTTCCCGACCTGGAGCAGCAACCACAACCCCGACCTCCCTCTTTTTCCAGCTGCCTGGAGCAACCCGGCCCCATCCCTTTTTCCCGGCCTAGAGCAGCACACCTCGACCTACCCCTCTCCCGGCAGCAAGCTCGGCCTGGAGCGAGGCTCGGCCTGGGGCGAGGCTCGGCCTGGGGCGAGGCTCGGCCTGGGGTGAGGCTCGGCCTGGAGCGAGGCTCGGCCTGGAGCAAGGCTCAGCCTAGAGTGGAGATCGAACGCCGACGTGACCGCATGCAGTAGGATCGACTCGGAGCTCCTCTCCCGGCCCCGCCGCCAAGCACGCGACAAGGGTAACGATGTTTCAACTTGGGCAGGTGAAGCCTTCAGTTTACATATTCGCATGGAAGCCCCTCTCCACCAACGGGTGGGGGGAAGGGAGCTTTTCGACGGGTTGACGTGTACGTCCCCGTAGTTAATTGCATTAGTGCCCGGAAGTGTGAGTACGGGTTTAGGCATACTGTGTGAAGCCCATCCGGACGTGTGAGCCGGATTGGTGATGTTTTTGGGTTCCCGGAGAAGACTCCGAGGAAGTTGTTTATTTAGCCGCTTGCAGGGAATGCGCACCATAGCCCCAAAAAAGGGGATGTGCGCAATATGTTTGGCCCGCTTATGTTGGCCGACCGATGCCTAGTTGGCCGCCGCTCGTCGAGACGTTGGCGTACAGGTGTTGCAGTACCAGGCGGGGAGTAGCGGGCTTAATCCCAAGCTTGTGCCGGCCTTCGAAGGCCTTTTTTGTTTATATTGCCAGCCTGCGTGCTGAGTATGGAATTTATATTCCTGTAATATTTTTTCATATATGTGATGCTATGTGAATATGCGGTTTACTCATGTCTTGGGCGAGCGGCGTGTTCGTGAACCGCTCCCCCCGTGTGGGCCTCCGAGGAATAGATGCCGGGAATCCCCTGATGGCCTGTTGCCATCCTTTCAGAATAGCGGAGTTCTGCTGTTAGCGGCCCAATTGGGGCTGCGTAGAGTAGGGCTGCTGGGCGGTTTTGCGACAATAGTAAGGCGGGCGGGGAACGTTTTCCATAGACCTGAGGTGGCACCTCTAGTTTGGGAGTGGATCTCAAGATCCTCCTTGGATGTTCCGGTCGGCCAAGAGAGCCCTCCGAAGGTGCCTTAGCTCAGCCCTTGGCTTGGGAGGGGAAGAGTTTGTTAGTCTTCTGGGTATGCGGCGGGTCCTCCACGCTGAGACCTTGGGTCTGTCCCTCGTGTTCCTAGTCTTGTGCCTAGATCGTTCGCTTGAGGGTAGTAGGTACGCGGTCACCCCTTCCCCAAGGGTCGAACTACACAGGAGACCGAATTTCGGTTTCAACATTTTGGTACGGTGAGCGTGGTGAGTGACCAGCACAGAAGAACTCAGGCGAACATCATGGCAATAGAAGTGGAATCAGGTGACGACCAGGGTCGTGCTCTGACACTTTGTGTGGAAGGTCTTCATACCCGGAGTCGGCCCATCCTATAGATGTTGTTGGAATCCTATAACACTAGTGGTAGGATTTGCACCTATTTGAAGCGCTCTTTTCTTTAAGGTATGTAAGTGGTGCTCTGATTTTTAATAAGAGTTCTTTAAACACGCCAATACTATTGCAATGAGCTCGCATGAAGAAGTGAAGTGAATTTGGACCCCGAGCAGATCCCGCTGTCAGGCTCTCACCTAGCTGGCAGGGCTGTAAGGCACTCGATGTCATCCTTGGGCCTCGAGCAGATCCCGCTGTCAGGCTCTCACTTAGCTGGCAGGGCTGGAAGTCACTCGATGGTGGTAGTAGTAGACCCCGAGCAGATCCCGCTGTCAGGCTCTCACCTAGCTGGTAGGGCTGGAAGTCACTCGGTGTCATCCTTGGACCTCGAGCAGATCTCACTGTCAGGCTCTCACCTAGCTGGCAGGGCTGGAAGTCACTCGATGGTGGTAGTAGTAGACCCCGAGCAGATCCCGCTATCAGGCTCTCACCTAGCTGGCAGGGCTGGAAGTCACTCGGTGTCATCCTTGGGCCTCGAGCAGATCCCGTTGTCAGGCTCTCACCTAGCTGGCAGGGCTGGAAGTCACTCGATGGTGGTAGTAGTGGACCCCGAGCAGATCCCGCTGTCAGGCTCTCACCTAGCTGGCAGGGCTGGAAGTCACTCGGTGTCATCCTTGGGCCTCGAGCAGATCCCGCTGTCAGGCTCTCACCTAGCTGGCAGGGCTGGAAGTCACTCGATGGTGGTAGTAGTGGACCCCGAGAAGATCCCGCTGTCAGGCTCTCACCTAGCTGGCAGGGCTGGAAGTCACTTGGTGTCATCCTTGGGCCTCGAGCGGATCCCGCTGTCAAGCTCTCACCTAGCTGGCAGGGCTGGAAGTCACTCGATGGTGGTAGTAGTGGACCCCGAGCAGATCCCGATGTCAGGCTCTCACCTAGCTGGCAGGGCTGGAAGTCACTCGGTGTCATCCTTGGGCCTCGAGCAGATCCCGTTGTCAGGCTCTCACCTAGCTGGCAGGGCTGGAAGTCACTCGATGGTGGTAGTAGTGGACCCCGAGCAGATCCCGCTGTCAGGCTCTCACCTAGCTGGCAGGGCTGGAAGTCACTCGGTGTCATCTTTGGGCCTCGAGCAGTCCCGCTGTCAGGCTCTCACCTAGCTGGCAGGGCTGGAAGTCACTCGATGGTGGTAGTAGTGGACTCCGAGCAGATCCCGCTGTCAGGCTCTCACCTAGCTGACAGGGCTGGAAGTCACTCGGTGTCATCCTTGGGCCTCGAGCAGATCCCGCTGTCAGGCTCTCACCTAGCTGGCAGGGCTGGAAGTCACTCGATGGTGGTAGTAGTGGACCCCGAGTAGATCCCGTTGTCAGGCTCCCACTAACTAGCAGCGCTGTAGGCACACCTGGGGGGTAAGGGAGAGAGTTTGGAGTTTGGAAAGAGAGTTTGGATATTTTGCAGGACCCCGAGTGATGGTCAACCCCGGGTAGACTCGCTGTCAGGCTCCCACTAGCTGGCGGGGCTGAAGGAACACCTGGGGGGTAAGGAACCCCGAGTGCTGCTCGGCCACGGGTGGACTCGCTGTCAGGCTCTCATTAGCTGGCAGGGTTGTAAGCACACCTGGGGGGAAAGGATTAGCTCCGCATGCACAATGAGATACAAAATATATGGCTTTATTGTTTCACGATATCATGAGAAATTGTATACTTGTTGTAAGTAATGGTATAAGGGTAATTCAATAGCAGTGAGCCAAAGGGTTTTAAGTGATTCAAAAGGTTCAGAAAGGTCATGGAGAGATTGATCCTCCGAGCGCAGATTTCAGTTTCTCTTAAAATTTTTTTTGGGTCGGCTCCCACTCGCCGGATACGTTGGGTTGGATGATTCTTTCCGAGCTTGTGCCAAGCTCGAAAAGAGCGGGGATTGTGTACAACCCCGTATCCGGGCGAGTGGGACCCTCCCCAAATGTCATCCTAGTGGCGTGTTATGGGCGACGAGTTGGTGTGACCCCGTTCTGAGACGTGCGAATCCTCGTGCGTGCGTGCGGAGGTTTTATGTACGCGTGCTTAGAATTTATATATATATATATATATATGTATATATAATATTATATAATATATATATTATTATATTATATAATATAGATGATATTGTATATAGGGGGGATGAGATGAGATCAGCAGGAGAAGGCATCGGGTTGAGCAGGGGGAATAAAAAAGAAATAAAAAGAGAAAGAAAAGGGAAAGGGGAGAAAAAGGGCTCGGGACAGGGGAATGAAAAAGAAAATAGAAGCAGGGTGGGGCTCGGGGTACAGCGGGAGGGAAAAGGAGAAATAGAAGCAAGGGGAATCAGGATTTTTCCCCAGCTATGGCACGGCCGCCCCTTCCTCTCTCTCTCTCTCCCGTCGCCGGCGAAGCTAGGACACGGCCGCCCCTTCCTCTCTCTCTCTCTCCCGTCGCCGGCGAGACTAGGGCACGGCCACCCCTTCCTCTCTCTCTCTCTCTCCCGTCGCCGACAAAGCAGCAGAGCCCCGTCTCCTCCCTCTCTCTCTCGGCAACAACAGAACCCCGCCCCGCTCCCTCTTTTTCCCGACCTTGAGCAGCAACCACAACCCCGCCCCTCTCCCTCTTTTTCCCGACCTGGAGCAGCAACCACAACCCCGACCTCCCTCTTTTTCCAGCTGTCTGGAGCAACCCGGCCCCCCTCCCTTTTTCCCAGCCTAGAGCAGCACACCTCGACCTCCCCCTCTCCCGGCAGCAAGCTCGGCCTGGGGCGAGGCTCGGCCTGGGGCGAGGCTCGGCCTGGGGCGAGGCTCGGCCTGGGGCGAGGCTCGGCCTGGGGCGAGGCTCGGCCTGGGGCGAGGCTCGGCCTGGAGCGAGGCTCGGCCTGGAGCGAGGCTCGGCCTGGAGCAAGGTTCAGCCTAGAGTGGAGATCGAACGCCGACGTGACCACATGCAGTAGGATCGACTCGGAGCTCCTCTCCGGACCCCGCCGCCAAGCACGCGACAAGGGTAACGATGTTTCAACTTGGGCAGGTGAAGCCTTCAGTTTACATATTCGCATGGAAGCCCCTCTCCACCAACGGGTGGGGGGAAGGGAGCTTTTCGACGGGTTGACGTGTACGTCCCCGCAGTTAATTGCATTAGTGCCCGGAAGCATGAGTACGGGTTTAGGCATGCTGTGTGAAGCCCATCCGGACGTGTGAGCCGGATTGGTGATGTTCTGGGGTTCCCGGAGAAGACTCCGAGAAAGTTGTTTATTTAGCCGCTTGCAGGGAATGCGCACCATAGCCCCAAAAAAGGGGATGTGGGCAATATGTTTGGCCAGCTTATGTTGGCCGACCGATACCTAGTTGGCCGCCGCTCGTCGAGACGTTGGCGTACAGGTGTTGCAGTACCAGACGGGGAATAGCGGGCTTAAGCCCAAGCTTGTGCCGGCCTTCGAAGGCTTTTTTTGTTTATATTGCCAGCCTGCGTGCTGAGTATGAAATTTATATTCTTATAATATTTTTTTCATATATGTGATGCTATGTGAATATGCGGTTTACTCCTGTCTTGGGCGAGCGGCGTGTTCGTGAACCGCTCCCCCCGTGTGGGCCTCCGAGGAATAGATGCATGGAATCCCCTGATGGCATGTTGCCATCCTTTCAGAATAGCGGAGTTCCGCTGTTAGCGGCCCAATTGGGGCTGCGTAGAGTAGGGCTGCTGGGCGGTTTTGCGACAATAGTAAGGCGGGCGGGGAACGTTTTACATAGACCTGAGGTGGCACCTCTAGTTTGGGAGTGGATCTCGAGATCCTCCTTGGATGTTCCGGTCGGCCAAGAGAGCCCTCCGAAGGTGCCTTAGCTCAGCCCTTGGCTTGGGAGGGGAAGAGTTTGTTAGTCTTCCGGGTATGCGGCGGGTCCTCCACGCTGAGACCTTGGGTCTGTCCCTCGTGTTCCTAGTCTTGTGCCTAGATCGTTCGCTTGAGGGTAGTAGGTGCGCGGTCACCCCTTCCCCAAGGGTCAAACTCCACAGGAGACCGAATTTCGGTTTCAACACTGATATTCACAGTTTACAAAATTTAATATCACACACAAATTCATGAAATAACACACACAAATTCATAATTCAAAAATATCATCTCACGGAGACCGAATGTTATAATTTCATAATTCAAAAATATCACACACAAATTCATGAAATAACACAGTTTACAAAATTTAATATCTCAAAACGGAATTTCACGAATGAGCAAGAACCAGTATCGCGCAAAATAAAATACGGAACGAGATTCTAGCATACACAGACGACACAAAAGATTACGTGGTTCGGAGTATGGGACTCCTACTCCACGGGGAAAGCGCGCCGAACAAATCCCACTAAAATCAGAAAGTTACCGATTACAATAGACCTCAATGAGTCGAACCGAGAAAGGAAACAAACAAACAAACAAAAACTGAAACTGGAGCTGTCGGATTTCCGACAGCGCTGTCGCCGGAACGTTGCTCCTCCTGAGCAACCAAAAAAAAAACGCGCGCTAAGCTCGGCCGGAACTCCCTCCAGACCACCGTGCTCCTTCGCCGTCGCGCCTGATGCCCGTCTCGATGCTGCTCTGCCACCAGGTCCAAGACCCGTCGCCGCTGCCTGAGACGAAGCCGAAGCCGCCGGAATTGCGCCGCCTGAAGCTCTCTGTTCACAAATTGGATCTCATCTCACGGATTCCTTCCTATTAATTGGCCTGATTGGTCATGACAGCTCCCCTATAAATAGCAACAAAAAACCTCTCTCTGATACCAATTGTTGTGAAATCGGATCGAGTTAAGTCGCGGTAGCGCAACGGAATTTGATGAATGAGCAAGAACCAGTATCACGCAAAATAAAATATGGAACGAGATTCTAGCATACACAGACGACACAAAAGATTACGTGGTTCAGAGTATGGGACTCCTACTCCACGGGGAGAGCGCGCCGGATAAGATCCACTAAAGTCAGAAAGTTACCGATTACAATAGACCTCAATGGGTCGAACAGAGAAAGGAAACAAAAGGCAAAACAAAAAACTGAAACTGGAGCTGTCAGATTTCCGACAGCGCTGTCGCCCGGAACGTTGCTCCTCCTGAGCAACCAAAATGTGCGCGCCAAGCTCGGCCGGAACTCCCTCCAGACCACCGTGCTCCTTTGCCGCCGCGCCTGATGCCTGTCTCGTTGCTGCTCTGCCACCGGGCCCAAGACCCGTCGCCGCTGCCTGAGACGAAGCCGAAGCCGCCGGAACACAACTCCAACAACTCTTCCTCCCGCTAGTTTCACAGTTTGGATCTCACAAATTTTCACTCTGTTGATGGCCTGATCTCTCTCATCGGCAAGACAAATGACCCCCCAATTTATAATGGCAGTTAGTCTTCTCTAATTAGGAGTTAAATCAAATTTTAGGAAGCAATTAGACCCACAATAAGCAGCAATAACTCACCCATCTGAATAGGAGAGAAATCCTAATATTGGAATGAGATACCCGGCCACAAATGATCTTCCTAAAATGAGGATTTCAGAATTTAATCGGCCTCAGTAGCTTTCTAAACATAGTCTTCCCAAAACAAGCTTTCCCGGATTTGGAATTAACTCCTCCCACGGATGGCCGACGTGGCGTGATCCGGACGATCCGTGCGTGTGTGAGGTGTCATGATCCTAACAATCTCCACCTTGACGCCTCACACAAACGAAACTCTACCTTCAGCTTAAATCTCTACTACCAGCGACTACGAGCCCCCTCTCCCTGGGGCCTGACCGCGATCAACGCGCATCAGAATGAGTCAAGTCAAGACCGCTCTTGAACTTGACTCCAGTCACTGGACTTCCACGCAAGTCCGTACTAATATCCCTCCAGGATATCTCCCGCAACTTCCTGCCTCTACCCCTGTCGAACTCCTTCAACTCTCGGTGGCGCACCCCGACGTGCTTCGCCCTTGCCCTATCGACCGAGTCTTTTGCAAGACGATTCACACTCAACCTCTCACTGTGCGACTCCACCTTCTCCTGAGTGATCATGAGTTCCCTGGTGGGACCCTTGAGCCGGATGGCTCCCTTTGTGGCGTCTGGGCTCTCCTGAGATGACTCTCCGCCCACGGATGCGAAAGCTTTACCTCCTCCAATGTCCTCTCTCTGCGCACACGCCCTCGCCACGAAACCTGCCCTGCTCCTCCGCCGGTCCTTCCTAGCTTTCTGCTGAGAGCGGATCCTGCTCTCTATAGCTCTATCGAAGGAACCGCGGTCTGGGGAGATCGCATGAAATGCATATGCTACTGTGCTCTGTAGCTTGAGAGACAGTTTGACCTCTCTCCTCGAATCTCCACTGGCAGTCGTGGTGCCAATCAGTCTATAGAGCGACCCGAAACGCTCTCCTCTCAAGACTGTCTGCGCGCCTCTCCTGACTTCCAAATATCCGCCGTTACTGGTAAAAGAATACCCGGCGGCCTCCAGAGTGTCTAACGAAATCAAACTCTTCCTCAAATCGGGCACATACCGAACGTCGGTGAGGGTCCTAACCACTCTGTCAAACATACTGATCCTGATGTTACCGACTCCCAATATCTCGCACTCTAAAACGTTCCCCATCCGAACTTGACCACCCTCATATTGCCTAAAGCTGGAGAACCACTCTCTGTTCGGGCACATGTGGAACGTGCATCCTGTATCCAAGATCCAGGAGCCTGTGGTCTCAATGCTGGGTGCAGCATGAAGAGCGTCGGCATCGCTCTCATCCTCAGATGCCACCGCAGCCAAATCTGGCTCATGCGCCTGCTCCTTGAGCTTCAGCTTCGGACACTTGTCCTTCCAGTGCCCTTCCTCTTTACAGTAGTGACACGTGTTCCTGTCTACGGACTTTTCCCTAGGTCGGTTTTCCCGCTTTCCTTTCCTTCTCGATCTACCACTCAATGTGTCCTTGCTCTTCACGAATAAGCCTCCGTCGGCCCTAGGGCCCGACTTGCTCCTCGTTTCGTTCGAGAACAGCATCTTCATCACTTCTTCCATCTTCAGGGTATCCTTCCCGTAGAGGATAATGGTGACCAGATGATCGAAGGACCTCGGCAATGAAGATAACAGGAGCAGAGCCTGGTCTTCCTCCTCGACCTTAACGTCCATACTCTGCAACTGGGAGACGAGCTTGTTGAACACGTTCATGTGATCTAGCAGTTGCGAGCCCTCCGACATTCTCAGGCTGTATAGCTGCTTCTTCACATACAGCTTATTCGTCAGTGACTTGGACATATATAGCTCCTCGAGCTTCTTCCACAAGTCCGCCGTCGTCTCAGCATCCACCACGTTGTACATCACCTCATCGGCCAAGCACAGCTGAATCGTGCTGATGGCCTTCAGATCGAGCTCCTCCCATTCGTCGTCCTTCTTCCTGGACTTCTCCTTGCCGAGGAGAGCCTTGTGAAGACCTTGCCGGACGAGAACGACATTTATACGCTTCTGCAAAAGGCCAAAATCAATCTTGCCGCCGTACCTAGAAATCTCGAATTTTCCCGACATTGTCTTGCTCGCAGAGCTACTGGGCGATCAAGATGATATTCGCGGAACCGATCTAGGAAGATAGGGAGCGGACCAATGTCGTCACCCACCGTTGACCCAAATCTAGAACCGGAACGTCCAGACGATCACCCCCGTGGAACCTGGCTCTGATACCAATTGTTGTGAAATCGGATCGAGTTAAGCCGCTGTAGCACAACGGAATTTCACGAATGAGCAAGAACCAGTATCGCGCAAAATAAAATACGGAACAAGATTCTAGCATACACAGACGACACAAAAGATTACGTGATTCGGAGTATGGGACTCCTACTCCACGGGGAGAGCGCGCCGGACAAATCCCACTAAAATTAGAAAGTTACCGATTACAATAGACCTCAATGAGTCGAACCGAGAAAGGAAACAAACAAAAACTGAAACTGGAGCTGTCGGATTTCCGACAGCGCTGCCGCTGGAACGTTGCTCCTCCTGAGCAACCAAAAAAAACGTGCGCTAAGCTCAACCGGAACTCCCTCCAGACCCCTGTGCTCCTTCGCCGCCGCGCCTGATGCCCGTCTCGATGCTGCTCTGCCACCGGGTCCAAGACCCGCCGCCGCTGCCTGAGACGAAGCCGAAGCCGCCGGAATTGCGCCGCCTGAAGCTCTCTGTTCACAAATTGGATCTCATCTCACGGATTCCTTCCTCTTAATTAGCCTGATTGGTCATGACAGCTCCCCTATAAATAGCAACAAAAAACCCCCTCTCAATTAGGAGATAATCTAATATAGGAATGGAGAATAACCGGTCATCAAAAGATCTCCAAAAATAACTCTTCCAAAAAAGCTATGAGTCTAATTACAAAAAAAGAAAAGGAATAGCCGGCCACAATTAACTTCCAAAAAATAGGATTCCCAAATTGAATTTCGCCCGGAATAGGTAATAACACCTCCCACGGATTACCGACGTGGCGCAATCCGGACGATCCATGCGCGTGTGAGGTGTCACGATCCTAACAATGGACAAGCAATCATGCGGGACTGGAGACCGGTCGTACCGGCCGGTCTGGCCCAGTTCTTAAAACATTTATGTGTTGCTCTCATTCTTCACCACATCCCCGCACTCATGTAGCTATATATATATATATATATATATATACTGATACCTAAAAGTTTGTGTTTTGGTAATCTGATGCAGGGAGGTGTACCAGAAGTACTATAAGGATATGTGCACATTGTCTCCGAAGTTAATGAAAATAATGAGGCTGAACTACTATCGAGCATGTCGATAGCCCATATACTTCTATTTTAAATAGTAAGTTGATCTTAGCATGTATATCTTCTGTTTTGTTTTTTACATCTAAACCTCCAGCAGTAGAATTTATGGGACAGTTGTTTCGATTTCCTCTCTTTTTATTGTCGTTTTGTTTTATTTTTTGAGAGAAGGTACGGAGAGAAGAAAGCAAACGCAGGAGACATGATGAAGAAGGCGTGGAAGCGGAGCTTTTAAATGAGCATGAAGATTTTGGAACACATTGCGGAGACATCAAAGATGCAGAAGGCTTTTGATGTTTTTTTTAATATTTCAAGATTTTAATGTTAGATTTCTAAATGATGTACCATCTATGTATTGATGTTATTTTATTTACGAGCATGTTAAAGAGTTTTTTGTGTATACTTTTTTTCTAGAAAATTTTCAACCAAAATATTTCAGTAAATGAACAAATTGTCCCAGTTTACTTTCATACAGGAGCATTTGACCTACCAACCAAAAATGTTAATCTACATTTTCTAAGTTATAGACTGCATAAATTTCTAATTAAACAAAAAAAATAAACTATTTAATTTGTTTTTTTGAAAGTGTAGAACTATTTGGTGCAATAGAAATATATTGAAGTGTATAAGTTATTTTCAAATGCATACAATTTCAGGATATAAACTTTAAGTGAGTTAAGTGTATTATTATACGACAAAGTGTTAATATTGATATGCCAAAATACGTTATCTCACGTTAAACTTTCCTGCCAGTTGAATGTTGCCTTTAGTCGAACGCTGCCGCAACCCGAATATCCTCGCCTATCGAATGATGTGACCCGCTGAAAGTTGCCGTCGGCCGACCTTTGACGCCCGCTGAACGTCATCGACACCGTATAATGTTTTGCACGCCTGCTATTTTGCCTGCCCAATTTTTACCTGCACGATGTTTTGCACGCACATTATTTCCACGTACACTTAATGACACCACCAATGCCAAATATCGCCTCCCTCCCAGAATATTGTTGTCGCCCCCATCGCCCACATCGAATGTCGTAGCCCATTTTGAATGTCTCCAACCCTGCAGAACGTCGCTCCCCATCTAATGTCGTTGCCCCCCGCCGAATGTCGCCGCCCCGCTGATTGTGGTGCAACTGCCAATTGTTGCTGCCCCCGCCAATTGTCGCTTCTTCTATCGATTGTCGACGCCCTCGCCAAATATCGCCGTCGTCGCTGATTGTCGCTGCCCACGTCGAATGACGCCGTCCCTGTCGAATGACCGCGCCCCCGCACGGGATCTCCGTCCATGATCAATGTCGGCTGTGAGGCCATCTCGGCTATGAGGTGATTAGATGAGAGTAAATTTGAGGGTCATTGGACCACAAATAGAAATCGTAAAAAATTAATTCATATATTTACCCTCGATCAATGTCTCCGCCCACGAGAAATGTCGCCTCCACGACCAATGTTGCTATCAACAAACAATGTCGCGCCACCAGGACCAATGTCACCGTCCATGACCGATGTCGCCGTCAACGTTCAATATCGCCCTCATGACCAATGCCGCCCTCCCACGACCAATGTCCTCGTTCACGTCAATTGTCGATGCTCGCGACCAATGTCGCCGCCCACGACTAATGTCGCTGCCCACGACTAATGTCGCAGCCCCCGACCAATGCCCCCACCCCCGACCAATGTCCCACACCCGCCCAATGTCACCCCCATGATAAACGTCAATCCCACGACAAATGAAGCCCCCACGACAAATGTCGTCTCCACGACAAATGTCGTCCCCACGACAAATGTCGCCCCCACGACAAATGTCGCTCCGCACGGGGTCCTCCGTGCACGACTGATTGTATATATATATATATATATATATATATATATATATATGCATTGTTTTGGAATTCTGAAACCACTGTCATTGTCATGGCTGAGCATCCATTGGTTACATAATGAAGTATATGTCATAATATTATTTAATTTCATCATTTCATTCAATTCAAAAGTATTCCATCAATATTAAAAATGTAAGAAATTAGATTTGCCCTTTAAAATAAAAATAACATTAATTATCGATCGATCTAACAATCATTTGAACATAAGTTTTTGAAAAAAAAAAGAGATAAGAAAATAAACTGTTCTATCGGATATTTAACATGTAATATAATTAAATAAATTTGTTTAACACTTACTATAATAAGCTGAAATTCGGTTATTTTATGTGGATTACTGGATATAAATAGTATTATCAAAAGGTAAGCAACAGAATCAGAGTGGCGCAGCGGAAGCGTGGTGGGCCCATAACCCACAGGTCCCAGGATCGAAACCTGGCTCTGATACGTTTTGCGATTTTGGCTTTTCAATTTCAATATATTTCTGTTTGTTTTATGTACCAGTGTTCCGCTTTTTCCCCGTTTTTTGTTTGCTTTTGCTTTTATAAACTTCTGCTTCTCTTTCACGTGATATTATATAATAATATATATTTTTTGGGGTTTTATTTTTCTTTAATTTTTCTTTTCTTTTATAAATTCTGCTTTTCTTATTTAACACTGGCTATCTGTCCATCCGGCACGTTTATATTGTCTTCTTCATTACAGAAGCTTCTTTAAATATTAATTTGTAATATATATATATATATATATAATTTCTTTATTGGAGATAATATTTATTGTGCTTGTAGCCATATACATAAATTTAAATTTAATATTATATATTCTATTTCATTTAGGTGATTGTTATTAACACCGCAGTTTTGGCTAGTCGCACCGCATTTTCTCCTAATTTTTTATGTCTTTTAGAAATACGTCATGTACATGCATTTTTAGGAAAAGTGTTCAACACGAAAGTTGTAGATCTCGACGAGATCTACATCCTTAATGTTGAATATTTTTCCTAAAAATGCATGTACATGGCGTACTTTAGAAATACGCTCAGGTTTCACGCATTTTAGAAATACGCCTTGTACATGCATTTTTAGGAAAAGTGTTCAACACGAAACGCTTTTCCTAAAAATGCATGTACAAGACATATTTCCAAAAGGAACGAAAAATTAGTAAAAAGTGTGGTACGACTAACCAAAACTGCGGTTCTAATAACAATCACCTTCATTTAATATGCGATAATATTTATTATAAATAAATTAAAAATTTTCCAATTAATAACATATATTTTAAAATTATTCTTAGTTTGCCCCCTTCAACAATAATCTTTTTATGCAAAATGCATTGCCTCAAAAGTACTCAATATGAAAAATAATATTTTTTTTAAAAAAAAGTACCCAATAAGCAGCAGCTATCATAGCAATCTCATAACTTAGGATATGTTTGCTTCGGCGGTGGGAATGAAAGCGGCAATATAGGGAGGTGCAAAAACAACAAAATAGATTGAAAATGACATTTTGGAACAGAGCCATTGGGAATGAAAGGATTACCTACAATTTTTTAGGGGCGTGATTTTCACCCGACAAATGTTCGCAAAATAGGGGAGGAGTGGCAACCCCCAAAAACATGCGGTTAGGGGAGGAGTGGCAACCCCGCTTATACACCCAGGAGCAAGGAGCACGTTGGGCGGTGTGGGACTAAACCACCCCTTTTAAAGAGTCGCGACACACGCTCAGACACCACCGCTCATTTCACGTGGCACACTCAATATCCTCCCTCACCATGTTCCCCCTGCTCTGATACATGCAAAGCATTGTGACGTCACTCCCCAAAATCACGCGGTTAGGGGAGGAGTGACAACCCCGCTTATACACCCAGGACCAAAGAGCACGTTAGGCAGTGTGGGACTAAACCATCCCCCTTTAAAGAGTCGCGACACACGCTCAGACACCACCGTCCATTCCACGTGGCGCACTCAACATGGCACTGATCCGATTAAGAAATGCAAACTAACTCAACCCGCTTACTCTTTGCTGGTTTGTTTAATTAATCTTGACTAATATGGTTTTTAAAAATCAACTAGCCTTCTAGATGATTAAATGCATGATGGAAGGTAAATCATCTAGAAGGCCAGTTGATTTTTAAAATCATATTAGCCAAGATTAATTAAACAAACCACCAAAGTGTGAGCCCTATAATATATATATATATATATATATATATATATATATATATATATATATATATATATATATATATATATATATATATATATATATATATATATACACACACACACACATACAAGAGCCTTTATCCCACCATAGTGAGGTCAAATATATAGATCCTTTATTGTCAATGCACCCTAACTTTAGTAATAATCTCACTAATATCGAAGTACATCATGTCTTTACTTATAGTTTCATTCCAAATCTTTTTAGTCTACCCCTTCCATAGCTAAAATGCTTACTAGTTAAACTCTCATAACACCTAACATGTGCCTCTAATATTCTCCTTTGTACGTGTCAAAACAATCTTAATCAAGCTTCATTGGTGTTACTCGTCTTATTATTAATACATTCATTCCAAATTTTATCTAGTCTCGTGTGTTCCACGCATCCAACTAAGCATTCTCATCTCCACAACTCCCATTTTTTTGAAATACTTTATAAAAAAACATTAAATAAAATGCAAATAATTTCATTGAAAACATGAAATAAGCAAACTTGCAAATTTAATTCTGAAAAAAATGTTATTTACAACACGAGGAGAACAAACTATGTGACTATTTATATATGACCGTTATGTTCATTAGGGATTAGTCGACCGTTAGTTTCTGGTTCTGGCTACAATTTCCTAAAACAAGGATAATACAAAAAAATTACATGTATTTTAATCACTTTACAAATTCATGAGAAAAGTGGGGTAAAAAGAAAAAAACAGCAATATTTTGCATCACTCAGCTCTCCTCTGATGATATTTATACATCCACAGCAGCTGCAAGCATATTATCTCACCACTACAGATTAAACTAATGAAGTTACAGTACAACAAATTGTAATCCCAACACCAAAAAAAACGAAATTTTAAATTAAAATAAGTGTATAACAATTAGTTTTATCAAGGATTTGAAACTTCGGTGAGAGGGGCCTCCCAGTGATCTGATGCTGCTTCGGCGTCCGTTCCCCGGCGCTTCTTGCTGTTTTCGCCGTGTCTAGACCTCCTGGGAGCCGTTTCATCGTCGCTTTCACTGTCGTCGTTCGTGTATCTGTTGCCAGCGGCGAACCTGTCCTCATTTTGGGCCCTCGAGCCCTGCTGATACCCGGTATCCTCGTCCTGGACCAATGGCTCCTGACCCCTGATTACCTGATCTGGTCCTGATCTTCTCTGGTCCCTCTTCGGAGCCCAGGTGTTGGGGAGAGGCGGGGGAGGGTGGAGGAACTGTGGGATGCCGATGGGACGGTTGGGTCGGCCGACGCCCGCCATCGGCATCCCTCCCATGAACGACCGGCCTGAACCCATCATCATCCCCAGCCCTCCCATCGGAAAGAGGCCGGGCTGGGGAGGTCTGCCGGGGAAGATTAGCCCGGGCATATGTCCTCCCGAGAAATCGCTGGAGAATCTCGGGCCGCCAAAAGGTGGAAAAAGGCGGGGAGGTCCCCCAAAAATATCTTGTACAGGGAATCCGTCGGGGCCAACGGGCCCATAGCCAAAACCGTCCATTCCCATCATTAAGGGTGGGAAACCGCGGACACCAAGGACTGGCCTGCCTCCCCGTGCCAATGGCATGGGATGCTGCCAGAACATCCCTCTTCCTCTTCCCCTAGCGTGTGGGCCGACCGCGCCTTCATCCTCTTCCTCACTCTCTTCTTCTTCCTCTTCTTCGTTCTCATCAAACAGCACGATATCTGGATTTTCAGTGTTGTCATCTGTGTTGCTGGCACCTTTTGCTTTCTCTTCCTCCCGTTTGGTTTCCGCAGCGATCAGCATTTGCTGGATCATGATTCATGCAAGTGATTCATTGTTGTTATCTTGCGAAATCAAATAGCAAGAATATGGTAGCAGTGATTGAACTTTGAAGAAAAAGCACGCCCTCATTGCAATGAATCAAAAAAATAATATTATATTATGACATGTAAAAGTATGATTTTCAGTTCGGCGTTTAACCGGGGGAAAACATGAAATACCAATGAAGTACGGGTACTTCCCCGAAAGCAGCATACCCGTAGCGGATACGTATCCGGTACCGATATGTACCCAATACTCGACGGATACACTTATGTGGACACACTTGGACTTAGCACATCATTTTGCATATTGTAGTAGGAGTCTGTTTTTCTAGAGTAAACAAAAGTTGGCACTATGCTAGGAAGAGTTGGTACGGCCAATTAAGTCGTGTATCTGTACCAAGTATGATTCTGGTACTGGTACATTTCTGTTACAAGTACATGTATTGAACTTGCTGATACGATGCAAATTATTAACAAAATGACTAACTTGTCTCTAGACTAACCGGAGATTGAAGATGTTGATCTCAAACAATGAATTTTATCTCCAACAATGAAGAAAAAGAAAAAAAAGATTGATGAGTATATTTAAGTTTAATTTATCTCTTCTGTTTAAACATAAAAGATGTTAAAGTTTGTAATATTTGCAAATGCTTAATGTTTGAAAATTTCACGTTATATTGCATTGATTTGTGGATTTGTACTTCAAGTTATGATTTATGTTTGATGTTTCAATATTTTAATAACCATTTATTGCACTTGCTATATATATAAATTATATTTGTTATAACGTATCAAGTCGTACCCGTACACTTGTTTTTTTAATTTTGTCGTACCGCCGTACCGGGTACGCATCGTACCCGTATCGGTGCTTCCTAGTGAAATACTATGTAGTTGACCCTCACCCGTAGACTCCGGACCACCTTCTGTGGGACTAACTCATACACTCGTGTGCCTTAACATACATCTATTTCAAACAAATACATGAAAAAACAAGTCTAATATATCCAAACCAGTGAATACTATTGAGGTAGTAGAATAAATACAAGAAAATTAGAGTAACTTTGCTTTTGTGTGCATCTTTATTTTTTATTTGATGTAGTTTAGAGTAGTAATTCCTAAATAAATCCTTTCGTGCAGCCGAAGCATGGAATTGACCAATCCAATTATGCATACACAATTATATTATTTGCCAAACAACAGAACTATAATTCAAACCAAAATCTAATTCTTGGGGGAATTAGAATTGATCTCAATTCCATTCCTTGATTAAATATGGCATCATGAGTTAGGATTGATTACATAGTGGGCATCAGTATCAAAACTTGAGTCTTGTATGCACCTAAAATAACTTACAACCATAAATTGTGGTTTTGTCTCTAATAAAGGTTTTTGAAATGCTTGATGGAAATTAACGAAACATGATGATAGAACTATAAAACATGAAAGAAAAACAAAATTTGCAAGCAGAAGATAAAATTTATGTATAGATCACGCAGTCGGAATGAAGAATATAGGGGGAGAGTTTTTTGAATGAGGCCTACTGAAGCATACCGTGAGTTCGCTGTCTGGTTCAAGATAAAGAAGGGAAGCCAATTGCTCACCAATAAAAGGCTCCAACTCTTGGCAGTCTCGACTAATCTGAAACCACAAAAGAATTATCTGAGTAAGAAAATCTAAATAGGGAGCTCAGGCATTTGCTCCTTTGGAGAACAAAGGCGAGGAAAAGAGAACAAACACAATTCTGCGACTTCTGTTTAATGCATATATTCCAATTTGTATTCATCGATAAAAAAACAAATAACATTAAATTATCAAGTAACAGAAAATAAAAAAAGAACTAAATGAAAAATCAGTGCACTACGATAAGAAATTTCAAAAACAAGTCATAATTTTTTGATGATCGTCACACAAGCGCATAGAAATAATCCACCTGATATATAACAGTTACAATTACCATCGTGTCTGTAAGATCAAAATATTCATCCAAGAAGTACGTCCATCAACTTTCAACTGTATTGAAAGCATGCAAGCTTATTCTAACAGAAAGGATGTGACACAGGACAGGTCTAAAAAAGTAAAGGTTGACTATGAATGGGTCACGTAACCGACAACCACACTTACAGTAAGGTAACAAATAATGTGATACACATGCGAGAGAGTCGCAGCGCGTGAGCTAAGTCGAGAAGTCCTCGTGCCCGTCGAAGAGAGAAAAACCCATCTTCACATTGTGGGGAACGTCGTTGTCTTCATTACGGGGTGGTGTGAACACCGATAGAGTTGGGCGGATGGGCCGTCGTGAAAAGACTTGGAAGCGGTTCATGGTGGTGGCAGCGCGACATTAAAGCGGTTGTTGATTGCTTCAAGGAGGGTGTTGTAAGTCGTTATCATTTTCTAAAAAGACTCTAAAAACTGCGACAAGGTAAGACCTCCCACATCCATGAGAGTAGCAGATGGAAGGAGGGGAGAGTGGCGGGGGCGGGCAGATATCAGCGTTGTTGTGGGAGTAATGGGGGTAGGCAACATTCATATTTCAAATTTTATACTTTTATTACAAATTTTCTAATTGTCAATGAGTGAATTTAATTTATATGTTTTTTATTAAATTTTTAAAATTTGTCATTGGCCCTAAAATTTCAATTGAGTTCTATTTTTGGCATGACAAAATTTCATCAAGACGATGAATGGAGGATGTGTTGTCATGTCGAGACACGGGAAACCCCGTGCACAAATCTATATATATATATATATATATATATATATATATATATATATATATATATATATATATATATATATATATATATATATATATATACACACACGAGTGACAGGCACGGACCTTCGGCCCGGGGGGCATTCGGCGTGGGCGCGGCATTCGGTGTGGGGGCGGCATTCGGCGTGGGGGCGGCATTCGGCGTGGGGGCGGCATTCGCCGTGGGGGCGGCATTCGCCGTGGGGGCGGCATTCGCCGTGGGGCGGCATTCGCCGTGGGGCGGCACTCGCCGTGGGGCGGCACTTGTCGTGGGGCGGCACTTGTCGTGGGGTGGCACTTGTCGTGGGGCGGCACTTGTCGTGGGGCGGCACTTGTCGTGGGGGCGACATTTGTCGTGGGGAAGGCATTTGTCGTGGGGCGGCATTTGTCGTGGGCGGGACATTTATCGTGGGGTGTAATTTGTCGTGGGGCGACATTTGTCGTGGACGGGACATTTAACGTGGGGTGTAATTTATTGTGGGGCGACATGTGTCGTGGTACTTCCTTGACAAATAGATTCGACAACTATCATTATGCAAATTTAGAAGATGTGGAAAATGTTGTGGGATCATCCAATAATGCTAATTCTGAGATAAGTTTGATCAGAATTCAAGGATGGGCATGTTCTTACCGGTCCTATTTCTGCCAATGAAGAGAACATGCGAATACTCAAGTTTGGAAATACCCAATTCCATATGGGGTTAGGGGAAAGATCTGAGGACTCTAAATACATGGTAAACTCAAAAAAATCACACAATACGTGAGGGGAAACGGTTAGGCCGCATACCGTCCATCGCATGTTATAGACTCGTCGAGGGCATGAACGATCTCCTCATTGTGTTGCGGAAGGATGTTGCCGCCAACCCCAAGTTCCCCGAACCCCCGAACTTGACATTGATAGCTACCTTCAAGCAGATCCTTAGCCCAACATATAGCTGCTATTTACTAACGATGGTGAAGACTGGTTGGTACACCGAAGAGGTATCAGAACTTGGTAGAAAGAGGACCAGGGAGGCTGCGACGGGGAAGATGAGGTCACCGAGGGATGCGACGAAGTCAGCGAGGGCATCAAGGATGAGTGTTGACGCCGATGCGGAGCTTTAGAGCGCAGAAATTCGGTGTCGTAGAGGAGCAGGTATGCGTCGGAGCGGGGATGCGCCAGAGCCCTAGTCGTATAGGTGTGGAGGAGCGGGAAAAATGAGTGGATGCGGGCCGTGGTGGAGAGGATTCGCGAGAAGAGGCGAGAGCGGTAATAATAAAAGCGAGATCGGGGAAGGGTTAGGAGCGGTATGACGGTGGCGTAGGCATGCATCAGGTTTTTTGCGAGAGAGGAGAGAGGGAATTTTGGAGGGCATCAAAATTTTTTTCTTTCGGGAGAGAAGGTAAGTTCTGGAATGGTTATTTGCAAGCTAAATCTACATGATCCAATGACTAAAATTTTTTCAATGAGTTTTTAATTCATTGTTATTGGAAGACCACCATATTTCTTTTTAAAATAGTATATATATATATATTTATATTTATATTTATATTTATATATATACGAGCATCTTCGCACGAGCTACGCCGTGCTCGATGCTCTCGGGGGCCTTCGGCCGCATCCAGGCGGGCTTCGCGCCCCTCCGCACGGGCTTCGCCCGTGCTCGATGCGTCGTTGCGGGCTGCGCCCGCATGAAAGCGGGATGCGCACGCATCAAAGCGGGATACACCCACATCAAGACGGGCAGTGTCCGCAATATATACATATGAGTACTCAAAATGACCGTAAAAAAATATAAATCAATATACAATTTTTATTTTATATAAAAAATTTGTGTTTTGTCGTAAAAACATTAATTTCACGCAATCTCTCTCCCTCTTTTTTCTCTCCCTTTCCCATCTATCTCCATTTCTCTCTCCCTCTCTCCCCCCTTTCTCCTCTCCCTTTCTCACTCCCTCTCTCTCTCCTCCCCTTTCTCTCTCTTTCTCTCTCTCCCTCCTCTCTCTCCCAACTCTCTCCCCCATCTCATGCTCTCTCTCATGATCCAATGGCTCTTGTTTAATTTATGGTGTGACTCCAAATACTTATATTGCTTTATATAATAAGATATATATATATATATATATAAATAAGTGACAGACACAGGCTCCGCCCTACAGCCAATCGTAACAGTACCCAGCCTGCCCCGGCGGACTTCGTCATTCCCCGCGTGACAATATCCAGACCGTGGCGGCGGGCATTGCCCTCCCCCTGACGCTAAAGTACTCGGCATGTGGTGGCGGGCTTCGCCCTCCCCCGGCGCTGCAGTACCCGGCTTGTGGTAGCAGGCTTCGCCCGCGCCCGACGGTTTTTACTACAAGCAGCTACCTTTGTCAAGCCTCCACCTGATATATAACAAATACACGAACGAACAAAACCCAGCACATTGCAAGATACTTGAGCACAAACATTACAAACTAATATTTCCCCAAAAACAAAGAATTCAAAAAAATTAAACACAAAAAAATTACAACCAAACGCTAAACTTACAATAAATATGGGATAGGAGGCTCCGTGAAAGTCGGGAGAGAAATCTGAAGTCAGAGCAAAGGAGGAAGGCTAAGGGAAGCCCATCTAATTGCTGGTCAAGAGCTGTTCAAACTCTGGATGGTCGTCAGATATTATCCAGGGATGTAGATGGATGGGTAGAAGTGGGAAGGGAATGTGGGCTGTAGAGGGAAGGGGGAAATTGATAGTGGATTGTAGGGGAAAGGGGAATAACTAAGGTTCTGTCGGCTGGAATGAGATTCCAGCTGTTTGGATTAATGTGCCTGCAGTTTTTTGGATAGAGATTGGAGAAATAGAGTAGGCCGGCAGTAATTGGAATGATTTCTTTTTTCCCTAAGTTGATTGATGAAGTTGCTCATGGTGTCAGAGTGGAATTACAAAGGACCAAGTGGCTTCTTAATCTGACAGGATGAAGGATTTTCTATGTCGATCATTTGTGGAAGTACGTCAGCTAGGATTTTCTATGTCAATCATTTGTGGAAATACTTCAGCTAGCAGTCGACCTATTGAGGTGTTGACTTCTGTGGCAAAGGTAGCTCGACTTGCAAGGGAAGATGTTATTGGAGCAGTATGGGTAAACTCTATAGCAAAGGAGAGTGGAAACAGTTGAAGGTTGCTGTGAGGAGGAAATGTTCATTGGTGGTTCTGCTTTACTAGCCGATCTAGGAGATCCATATTGCGGATTGCTTCCTGCAAAAAAAAGGGATTCGTTGTCTCTAGATCTGCTAGGAAATTTTGGTGCTATAAGGTAACTAGAAGAACCAAGTGGAGTGCACCTTATGAATGTCAAAGAAGGTTGTGTTGGGAGTCGCACATTGTCCACAAAAGATCGAGTGGAGGCATAGCATTCACCGCTAGAAGGATCATGCATAGTTAACTACTGTGAATGTTGTCGAGCAGTTTGAAGTGAAGAAAAATGATAGAGCGCTCGTTAATGGGTGTTGTCGCGAATTACTTGGTCGGACGTTGTGAAAGAGAGGAGCCGATAGAGGGCTCTACCAACAATATGTTATGATCCAAAGATCATAAACCCTAACAAGTGAAGAAGAGGAAATGAGTTTAAGGCAAGAAAAAAGAGATTAAGCCCTAAAATTGAGAGATAAAGGGGTGAATAAGAGAGAGAATTAAAGAAGAGAAATGGATATCAAATCTTTCTTTCCAAGGCTTGAGGTCTTAAATAGACATACAAAAGACTATTTCGTGAAGACATTCCAGCAATCAAACAATTAAAAAAATACCCCAAATGACAAAAGTACTTGTTCGAAGTAATTAGTTATTACTTATTTCATGTTTAATGTCCTTGTAATACCCTCTACTATAAGTAGAGGGTCTCCTTTATTTCGAGTAATAAACAATCGTGAAGTTCCAACATGGTATCAGAACACTAGCCGCTCGTCCTTCACCTCTCTCCTAACATCTCTACCACTGATCCTTCCCTTCTCCTCTTCTTTCTCCCCTCCCGTCTCAAGGTTTAACATTCTTGTAGCATGCCGATCAATGCACGGGACGATCAGCTCCGCCGAATGTCTCCTCTTCCGACATCCATCTGATTTACGAAAGTTTTTTTCAAAAAAAATTCTCTTTTCCCTCCTCTCACATACTAGGAGGGTAAAATTAGGGAATCACTAGATCTTCCTATATCATCGATCTAGTGTTCTTCTCCTCCATATGCTTCCACGCTTCCACATATGAAAAGGGTTCTACCTCCTTTAAGCATTGTTTGATTTCGACCCTCAGGGATTTAATGTTCTAGGATCCTGGGCGGTTCTATTGGTGGTGTCCAAAAAAAATTTCAGCAACATCACCTTTCCAACAATCTTCCGATGGTTGTTTGTGATCTAATCCAAAATTCTTCCGCATTTTTTCTTTTCCGATCTCATAATTTCTGATATGGTTGATTCTCGTAACAGCTCACAACCCGCTAGATCAACCCAAGTTGGGCATGATCATATGACTTCTCAAATTACCACGATTCGCCTTTGATACTACAAATTGTTTGTCTTGATCTCGATATATTGTCTTGGCTCTTAAGAGTCGCTGGTTGTTTGGTTGTGTTAACGGTGCTATTAAGGAGCCAGCGAAGACAGAGACCACTTGGGGGTAATGGGAATCAAAGAACTCTTTGGTTATGTCATGGTTGAAATTCCATACAAGAGGCTATTGCACGGAACTATCTAATCATGGATATCGATGTAGACATTTGGAGTCATGATGAATCCACATATTCCCAAAAAAGGAACATCGCTCAAATATTTAAGCTACAAAAGAAGATCTTTCTCCTTCGACGGGGTGATCGACCAACGTCCCCCATTTTGTCTCCCTTAACCATGTCTACTCTGCTGATGCGATCCTTGTTCGTGTTCATGAAGATCATAACAAGGTGTTTGAGTCTCTAGATGGTTTACAGAAGGACTTTGATCAGATCATTGTCCAAATCCTTAGATGCACTCTGGTCCCTTCATTGCCAGAGACGAATAGCATTGTCCAGCAAGAATATGACCGTCGCAAGTCTTGGAGTTCAGAGTTCATCACCAGTGTATCTGCATTAGATGCTTCTCATTCGGGAGGCACCAATACTGTGGACTTTAAGCTATGGCCCGTGGACAAAGACCACTTGATGTGTGAGTGTGACAACTATGAACGGATTCAAACTAATATTTCCATTGCAAGATACTTAGCACAAATACACGAACGAACAAAACCCAGCACATTGCAAGATACTTGAGCACAAAGATTACAAACTAATATTTCCCCAAAAACAGAGAATTCAAAAAAAATAAACACAAAAGAAATTACAACCAAACACTAAACTTACAATAATTATGGGATAGGAGGCTCGGTGAAAGTCGGGAGAGAAATCTGAAATCAGAGCAAAGGAGGAAGGCTAAGTGAAGCTGATGCGGGACCAAGAGTCCACCTGGCCGCCACCCTGGAGTCCCACCGGGGGGCCCTGTCCCGCATCAGAAACCCATCTAATAGCTGGTCAAGAAATGTTCAAACTCGGGATGGTCGTCAGATATTATCCAGGGATGTAGATGGATGGGTAGAAGTGGGAAGGGAATGTGGGCTGTAGAGGGAAGGGGGAAATTGATAGTGGATTGTAGGGGAAAAGGGAATAACTAAGGTTCTGGCGGCTGGAATGAGATTCCAGCAGTTTGGATTAATGTGCCTGCAGTTTTTTGGATAGAGATTGGAGAAATAGAGTAGGCCGGAAGTAATTGGAATGATTTCCTTTTTTCCCTAAGTTGATTGATGAAGTTGCTAATGGTGTCAGAGTGGAGTTACAAAGGACCAAGTGGCTTCTTAATCTGACAGGATGAAGGATTTTCTATGTCGATCATTTGTGGAAGTACTTCAGCTAGGATTTTCTATGTCGATCATTTGTGGAAATACTTCAGCTAGCAGTTGACCTATTGAGGTGTTGACTTCTGTGGCAAAGGTAGCTCGACTTGCAAGGGAAGATGTTATTGGAGCAGTATGGGTAAACTCTATAGCAAAGGAGAGTGGAAACAGTTGAAGGTTGCTGTGAGGAGGAAATGTTCATTGGTGGTTCTGCTTTACTAGCCGATCTAGGAGATTCATGTTGCGGATTGCTTCCTGCAAAAAAAAGGGATTCGTTGTCTCTAGATCTGCTAGGAAATTTTGGTGCTATAAGGTAACTAGAAGAACCAAGCGGAGTGCACCTCATGAATGTCAAAGAAGGTTGTGTTGGGAGTCGCACATTGTCCACAAAAGATCGAGTGGAGGCATAGCATTCACCGCTAGAAGGATCATGCATAGTCAACTACTGTGAATGTTGTCGAGCAGTTTGAAGTGAAGAAAAATGATAGAGCGCTCGTTAATGGGTGTTGTCACGAATTACTTGGTCGGACGTTGTGAAAGAGAGGAGATGGGATAGAGGGCTCTACCAACAATTTGTTATGATCCAAAGATCATAAACCCTAACAAGTGAAGAAGAGGAAATGAGTTTAAGGAAAGAAAAAAGAGATTAAGCCCTAAAAGGGAGAGATAAAGGGGTGAATAAGAGAGAGAATTAAAGAAGAGAAATGAATATCAAATCTTTCTTTCCAAGGTCTGAGGTCTTAAACAGACATCCAAAAGACTGCTTCGTGAAGACATTCCAGCAATCAAACAATTAAAAAAATACCCCAAATGACAAAAGTACACGTTCGAAGTAATTAGTTATTACTTATTTCATGTTTAATGTCCTTGTAATACCATCTACTATAAGTAGAGGGTCTCCTTTATTTCGAGTAATATACAATCGTGAAGTTCCAACATGGTATCAGAACACTAGCCGCTCGGCCTTCACCTCTCTCCTAACATCTCTACCACTGATCCTTCCCTTCTCCTCTTCTTTCTCCCCTACCGTCTCAAGGTTTAACATTCTTGTAGCATGCCGATCAGTGCACGGGACGATCAGCTCCGCCGAATGTCTCCTCTTCCGACAACCATCTGATTTGTGAAAGTTTTTTTCAAAAAAGTTTCTCTTTTCCCTCCTCTCACATACTAGGAGGGTAAAATTAAGGAATCACTAGATCTTTCTATATCATCGATCTAGTGTTCTTCTCCTCCATATGCTTCCATGCTTCCACATATGAAAAGGGTTCTACCTCCTTTAAGCATTGTTTGATTTCGACCCTCAGGGATTTAATGTTCTAGGATCCTGGGCGGTTCTATTATTGGTGTACAAAAAAAATTTCGGCAACATCACCTTTCCAACAATCTTTTGATGGTTGTTTGTGATCTAATCCAAAATTCTACAACATTTTTTTCTTTTCCGATCTCATAATGTCTGATGTGGTTGATTCTCGTGACAACTCACAACCCGCTAGATCAACCCAAGTTGGGCACGATCATATGACTTCTCAAATTACCATGATTCGTCTTTGATACTACAAATTGTTTGTCTTGAACTTGATATATTGTCTTGGCTCTGAAGAGTCGCTGGTTGTTTGACTGTGTTAACGGTGCTATTAAGGAGCCAACGAAGACAGAGTCCACTCGGGGACAATGGGAATCAGAGAACTCTTTGGTTATGTCATGGTTGAAATTCCATACAAGAGGCTTTTGCACGGAACTATCTAATCATGGATATCGATGCAGACATTTGGAGTCGTGATGAATCCACATATTACCAAAAAAGAAACATCGCTCAAATATTTAGGCTTCATTTGGGAGAGCGGTTGCGGTTGTAAAAAGAGTTGTTGCAAATGCAGGTTTGTAAATTGAGCTTTTGGAAACTAATTGTTGGAAATGAAGATATGTTTGGGTAGCCTGTGTTTGCAGAGCTGTTCAGAACAGAAAACCATTTGGCAAAACAGTGTTTACGATTATATATATATATATATTTATATATTTATCTAATAAATTTTTTTTATTATTTTTCTAATTAAATTGTACAAAGTCGTAAGTTTTATAAATTATTAAAACCACCGCCGCTCTCCTTCTCCCCCTCCGCCACCAAGCTCAAGCAAATAGATCATGTCGCCGCCTCCCCCCCCCCCCCCCCCCGACGCCTCCCGACGACGAGAAGAACTGCGGCGAGGAGGAGGGTGCGGTCGTGAAGTGGCGAGCGTCCTCACTCATTTGGGCGGTAAGACGGCGTCGCCGGTCTCTGTCATGGAAGAAGATGAGAGGAGAAGATGAGTGAGTGAGTCATGGAAGAAGATGGGAGGAGGAGGCGAAGCTCCCGGAGGACAGAGGGAGAGGAAGGCAGGGAGGGTGGGGTTCGTCGACAGAGAAGATGTCGCGCCCTCTAAACGCGGCAAACTGGAGGATCCCGGGCAAGTTTGGGGACGTGCAAAAATTACAACCGTTGCTTTTCCGGGCGATTCTAAAAGGAGGCGGGAAAACAAATGATTTTAGGGAGGGGCGTTACGTTCGCAGAAAATGTACTGGACCCAAACGTTCTCCCAAACAAAGCCTTAAGCTACGAAAGAAGATCTTTCTCCTTCGACGGGGTGATCGACCACCGTCCCCCATTTTGTCTTCCTTAACCATGTCTACTCTGCTGATGCAATCCTTGTTCGTGTTCATGAAGATCATAACAAGGTGTTTGAGTCTCTAAATGGTTTACAGAGGGACTTTGATCAGATCATTGTCTAGATCGTTAGATGCACTCTGGTCCCTTCATTGCCAGAGACGAATAGCATTGTCCAGCAAGAATATGATTGTCGCCAGTCTTGGAGTTCAGAGTTCATCACCATTGTATCTGCATTAGATGCTTCTCATTCGGGAGGCACCAATACTGTGGACTTTAAGCTATGGCCCATGGACAAAGACAACATGATGCATGAGTGTGACAACTATGGACGGATTCAGCATAATCGTGACACTTCAACCGATAGGTGGAATGGTACCTCGAGGAGGACGTGTAGATTGTGTTCGGTTAAGTTTTATCTCTCCCCGTTCTGCTCACCAGACTGAGTTCAATGATGACAATACGTTTGATGGCAAGATCTCTGAGCCACCTTCTCCAACTGTACTCTTTTCTACTAATGAGATGATGACCCTTCTTCGCAAGATGTAGAGGTTATCCTCAGAGCCCAATCATGGTCCATCCTCATCATTTTCCCATTAAGGTACTTCATGTGCTCACTCTGCTACCATACCACCTACCACCCATGGGATCATTGACACTGGGGTCACTAACCATATGAATAGGTAGGTCTGCAAACGGTTCAGTTTGGTTCGGTTTTATGTAAAACCAAAACCGAACCGAATATCCTCGGTTTTTACAGACCCAAAACCGAAATCGAACTGAACCCATTCAGTTTGGTTCGATTTTTTACATTTGATTTGAAGTTGTTTAATGTTTTTTATGTACATGAGTTCTATCATTAAATTCAACAACTAGTTTTTTATGTTCTCATGCATTCAAATCTATTCTACCATAAGTGTTATGGTGAACACAAAACATCATTCAAGAACCCTATTTAATGAGAAGTTATATTGGATTAGATATAAGTTGTAATTATATTCAACCGTTTTTGTGCGGCAAGACAAAAAAATGAAAATGGAGATACTCGGGTTAATGATTTGGATATAGCATTGTATGATTTTGTTATTAAGGATGATATGATGACATTTTATTCTCTAACAATTAGGTTCGTTTCGGTTTTTTGGTTTACCCAACCAACAAACCTAACTGAACCGAAATGATGTCGGTTTTCAACCCCCTTAAACCGAAACCGAATCGAACTGATCGGTTCGGTTCAAAAATCGGTTCGGGTTAATCTGTTTGGTCTGGTTCAATCGGTTTCGTCTTTTTATGCAAACCCCTGAGAATAGGTCATCTCCAAGTTTTGTTTCATATTCTCCATTGTCTGGCAAAGACAAGGTAAGCATTGCTGATATAACTCTTTCATCTATTGTAGGAAAGGGATTCATCAATTGTTCTGCTCTTATCTTGGCTTCTTATCTACATGTCCATTCTTTTACTTGCAACCTCTCATTTGTTAGTCATATTACAAACTCTATGAATTGCTCTGTCACTTTATTTCCTTCTTACTGTGTCCTTCAAGACCTGCAGTCAAATAAGGTGATTGACTCTGGTAGTATGCGAGACGGTTGTACATATTTGATATTGTTGTTCCTCGGCTCTTCATGCTCACTAGCTTCCTCTGTTTTCTGTCTGGCATCGTCGATTGGGCCATCCCTCTGCTACTACTGTGTAGTCTTTATGACGTAGGGGTAGGCTGGTGGTGCACAAAACCTACAACACTAGGTGTGAGTGCACGGGTGACACGCTAATCCAACCCTAAATGCAATGCAACCGTTGGTGACGACGACGATTAAATTAAACAATGGAATTAATAACACCACGCAAATAATTGAATTAGAAAACAAACAATTAATTTCAGCAATTTTTATAATGGCTTCCTCCGCTCGGAGGATCAAAGAAAAGCGTGTGACAAAGAATTCCTCCTGCAATTATTAGTATACTAGAGCCAATTTCCACACAAGCAATAGTCGCAGCACAATACAGTAAATCACCAAATGAAAATGTCAAATCAAAAAATACAATACGACAAAGCTCACAACGTAGAGGACTGAACCAAGATACTGAAGATTTGGAGGGCCGGATGTGTAGATCGGCGATCGGGGGTGAAACCGGTGGCGAGACGGCGGTGACGGTGGCTGCCCTCGGCGGAAAATGGTGATAACGGATGGTAAAACGGCGGATCCAGTCACAAATGAGTAGATCCGGACCGGGATGGGTAGATCTGGTATTTAGGAGCGGATCCTGGCAAAAATGTAAGGTTTGTGCGGTGGAAATAACGGATCGGGTGACTAGAATCCTAGATCTGGACGGATCTAGAATTTTAGGGTTGTTAGGATGGTGGATCCACGGAGGGGAGTTGGCGGATTAGGGAGGAGGGGAAGGTGGAGGCCGGCGTGAACAGTGTTTCGGGTGAATAGTGTTTCGGGTGAACAGTGTTTTGGGAGAATAGTACCCGGGTAAACAGTATCGGGCGAACAGGAATCGTGAACAGTGCTCTTGATTCTTGGACAGCAGTAAGGGTTGGGATTTGGGGGCTGTAGGGGTTGCGGATGAGGGTTTCCGAGGGGGAAGAAGAAGGTTATGGATGGGTAATACCTTGGGGGGAAGTTTGAGCGCCTAGGAGTCGTCACCTAGGGTTCCACGACGTCGGCACCGGGGAGGGATCGCTGGAATCCGGGAATACTTCTTCTCCAAATTCTGCAATCTCTGAATTCAGCCCTTCTACGTCTTATTTATAAGAAAAGAAAAGCTAGGACATCCCCCATCAAGGGCTATGATTGGACGGTGGGTTTGACCTTTAAAATACATCAATAACAAATTGAAAAAGATAAACTAATATGGTGTTTTGACTCGCGGCGACGCTCCGGACGCAATCGCAGAGTCCGATTGGC
This sequence comes from Platanthera guangdongensis, assembly GCA_039583875.1. Classification (NCBI taxonomy): domain Eukaryota; kingdom Viridiplantae; phylum Streptophyta; class Magnoliopsida; order Asparagales; family Orchidaceae; genus Platanthera; species Platanthera guangdongensis. The sequence continues at coordinate 132,417,313 of CM077149.1, forward strand.
GAGCCTGGCACGCCATATATGAAAAGTTGCCAAATCAGGCTCGAACGGGCCCGAAGCGCGTCCTCGCCTCTGCTTCGCATCACTTTATTTCTAGTTTTTCATCTTTTGTGTTTCAAACCTTTATTTGTGATGTTTGTAAAATTCCTAAACATAAGTTTGTCTCTTTTAATAATGTCTAAGTCTTGTATTGTACTTTTTCATACTATTCATAGTAATATATGATGCCCTTGCCATGTTGCTTTCATCTTTGGTCATCATTGGCTCGTAACCTTCATTGATTGTTATTCTCGCATTACTTGGGTATATTTGATGAATAGTAAGAGTGAAGTGTTCCCACTTTTTCAAAAAAAATCAAAAGATGATTGTTACTCAATTTGGTGCAACCATTAAAACTCTCCGCGGTGACAATGATTGTGAATATATGGATTCAAAATTGAAGTTATTTGAGTGATCATGACATTGTTCATCAAACCACTTGTGTCCATTCTCCCGCAAAAAATGACGTCGTTGAACGTAAAAATCGTCATCTTCTTGAAGTGACAAAGTGTTTATTATTTACCATCTCTTCTGAAATACTATTGAGATGATGCCCTTCTTACTGCTCCATATCTCATTAATTGTATGCATTCCCGTCATCTGGGCAATTACACTCCTCTACATACATTGGGTATCCTTCCTACTACATGTTCCCTTCGTCTATTTGGATGTTTATGTTTTGTTCACATTCATAACATTACTCTAACAAAACCTGAACCTCGTGCCCTTCGATGGGTGTTCATTGGATACTCTCCTACACAAAAAGATACAAATGTTATCATCCGCCTAGCAGAAAATATGTCTCTATGAATGTAACTTTTCATGAAACTACATCCTATTATGAGTCCTCACTTCAGTGGGAGTCTTCACACTTGAAAGTGAGTACACCTACTCTTCCTTTACCTATTCCACCGCTATACATCACCACTCAGGGGGAGAGTGTGGATATTTCACACTTGGAAGTGAGTACTCTCCCATCACATGTTCCTCTTTTATATAGCACCACTCAGAGGCAAGTGCAGATATTCCCAAAGAAAAAGTGTTGCAAGTGTACAATAGGATAAGCAAACGACCAAACACTCGGTTTCATTTCATAATACTGGAGCCACTACCTGATTCGTCTTCAATACCCCTTGAGTTACCTATTTCTCTCCGAAAAGGTATTCGCTCATCCACTCAACATCTTTTATCTATATTTCATATGCTTCTTTAATCTCTTCCCATAAATCCTTTGTCACTTCTCTATCCATCGTGTCTGTTCTCGGTATATAGCAGAAGGCACTTGGCTACACAAAATGGATAAAGCAATGATGGAGGAAATGCAGACTCCAGAAAAGAACTGTACATGGACCTGGACGATTTTCCTCCTGGCAAGGTAGTTGGTTGCCGATGAATCTTTACGGTAAAGTAGAACTCTAAAGGTATTGTGGAGAGGTTCAAGGAGTGGTTAGTGACAAAAGGCTACACTCAAATTCAAGGTATTGACTACCCAGAGACATTTGCTCCAATGGCAAAATTGAATTCAATCTGAGTCTTGTTATCTTGTGTCGCATGTAAAGGGTGGGATCTTCAGCAGCTGGATGTAAATAATATTTTTTCTTCACGGTGAGTTGGAAGAAGTCTATATGTCAATGCCCCTAGTCTTGTCTATATCGGCTCAAAAGGAAGGCTTGTAAATTGAAAATAAGCTTTGTATGAGTTAAAACAATCTCTCAGAGCTTGGTTTGCGAGACTTCATAAAATCATGATCTCGTTAGGCTATGCTCAAAGTCATGTCGATCATACTCTATTTATCAGACAAAAAGAGATGAACGTGACTCCTGATTGTGAATGTTGATGATAGCATGATTACATGTGATGTCATAGATAAGATCATGCTCTGAAACTAAAACTTGCTAGTGAATTTGAAGTTAAAGATTTGGGCAAGTTGAGATAATTTCTAGGGATTGAGGTAGTTAGATCAAAATATAGGATTCTTATTTCACAACGGAAGTATATTTTTGATTTATTAGAATAGATAGGAATGAGTGATTACAAGCTTGTTGATACTCCTATTGAAGTCAACCACAAACTTGGACGAGATAATGAGGAAGTGGTGGAAGATATTTCGAGTTATCAAAAATTGGTAGAAAAATTGATCTACATATCTCATACTCGTCCTAACATTTCATATGCAGTGGGAGTGGTAAGTCAATACATGCATTCTCCTAAGGCCAAACATCTCAATGTCATGCACATAATTCTAAGGTAATTGAAGACCTCACCTGGTAGGGCATTCCATTCTCACAAAATGATAACTTAAAAATTGAAGTATATACTGATGCGGGCTGGGTTAGATCAATGGTAATACAAAATCTACTGCAAGATATTGTTCCTTTTTTGGTGTGAATATGGTCACTCGAGAAGCAAGAAACAACATGTAGAGTCTCTCTCTAGGGGCGAAGATGAGTATAGAGTTATGACCCATAGTATATGAGAGGGATGTGGCTTCGTACTCTCTTGAATGATCTTGGTTTACTGAAAACTGGTCGCTTCAACCTGTATTTTGACAACAAAGTTGCAATCAACATTGTTAATAACTCGGTCTAGTATAAACGCACCAAGCACATTGAAGTTGACCGACATTTCATTAAAGAAAATATTATGAAAGAAATTACATGTACCTCTTACGTACACTCGGAGGGACAACTTGCGGATTCTCCACCAAGGCATTGAGTAAAAAAAAATATTTGAGACTCTTATTAGTAAGTTAGCTGGTTCGAGTCCTGGAAGCAGACTCTTGCGAAAATGTAGGAAAGGTTTGTCAACATTTCACCCTTGTGGTGGGACCTTCCCCAGTCCTCCGCTACGCAGGGATGCTTTGTGCACTGGGCTGCCCTTTAGGAAGCAGCTTCTTGCAAAAATGTAGGGTTAGGTTTGCCTACATTTCACCCTAGTAGTGGGATCCGCGGGATGCTTTGTATACCAGGTTGCCCTTTTATTAGCAAGTTGGGTGGGGGTGGGTGGGGGAGGGTAGAAGTAATTAGTTATTACTTATTTAATGTCCTTGTAATACTCTCTACTATAAGTAGAGGGTCTCTTTTATTTTGAGTAATATACAATGGTGAAGTTCCAACGGTACCCATAAGAATAAGTTACTAAAGCTGCCAAAAATATGAAATATACTTAAACATATGATGTGCGCGACGTTGGTATGTGACGCCCCATCGTGAATCTGCAACTTCTCCCACATCGATATCAAGCTTGTACTGCAGTTGTGGTGGGAGTTGGACCAAGGGTTCCGAGGCGGCGCTCCAATGAACAGATTCAATTGTGATACATGGAAAACATAGTGAATCAGTGCATCTGGTGGGAGTTGGAAATGGTATGCCACGCCATCGATTCACTACAAAATCTCAAACAGGCCATAGAATATAGGGCCCAACTTGTGGTAAGTGCACCTGGTGACGGAGGACTGGCGATAAGGTCGGCATTTCAGCCATCCCCAATCCCCTGGTGCAAAGAAGAGCTCGCGGTGGGCCCGATTGTAGAAGGTCTCCATGCGGGCAACGCACGCGGACGAGGCTGAGAATCAGGTCGAGGATCAGAATCATTTCTGAAATTTTCTCCACGGCTGTAGAACTCGCCAAGCCATTGTTGTATGCGAGTAAGCAAGGGGGTCTCAGTCGTAGATGAAACGAAAGGTAGTGATATGGAGGGATGTGTAATATGATGTATTGTAATAGTACATCCACGGAAGCTAACATGCCCAATCCTTAGGGTGATCCCCGATAATATAACGGAGGTACATCTTAACTGTCTGATTTAACACATTGGTATGCCCGTCCGACTGCGGGTTATAGGACAAGGAAAGGGAGGGCTTTGTAACACACAGCGCGAACAACTGCCAAAACTACGAAGTGAAGACCTTGTCCCGGTCGAACACAATACTCTCACGGAGTCCATGTACGCGGAACACCTAATCGAAGAAAATATGAGTGACCTCATTTGAGGTAATGGGGCGGCTCATGGCGGTGAAGTGGACCATCTTGGAGAACTTATCCACAGCCATGAAGATGATGAACCATCCCCGCGAGGTGGGTAAAACATCGATAAAGTTCATAGAGATATCCGCTCATATTTGTGTTGGCACTAGACGAGACTGAAAAAGGCATGCTGGGAGGAGGTGATCCACCTTACTGCGCTAGCATAATGAGAATGTGACAATGAAATCCTGCATGCTACGCTTGAGACCGTGCCAAAATAATTCCACACAAATGCGCTGAAGGATCTTGTGGACCCCTTCTAGAGTCGCTCCATGAGTACCGGCAAGGATGAATGTAATCAATGAGGAAATTGTTGGTAGGTAGATCTTGCCCTTGTATGCTATAAGGTCATCTCTGAGAGCCCAACAAGAGGGAAGCCTCCCCTCCTTGATCCGGTGGGGGAGTTCAAAGACGGCTAGGGAATCATGCATCTCCTGCCGAAGGTGAGTGAGAAAAGTCAAAATGGGTTGGGAGCCTGGGAGCTATGATATTAAAGGCGCACTGAAGCGCAAACGGGACCTGGAGCCATGGCGCAAGGCGCAGACGCGCGTCTGAGGCACGTGAGACACAAAAATAGGAAAAAGGAAAATTGAGCGTCCAATTCGTTGAAATTGAGCGAATTGGGTGCCCAATTCGCTGAATTTGGGAGCTCAAGTGTGCCTAGGGGTGCCTCAGGTGCGTCTGAGATCATGTTTTTGCCCATATCCCGAAAAACAGGTTGAAGAAAACACCTTGAAAGGCTCAGGCCCGCCTTTGGTGCGCCTGGGAGCTGGTAAGGCGAGCGTTGAAGTGCGTCTAGGGCACATCGCCCGCCTCAGCCATGCTGAGGCGCGGCGGACTGCGCCCGTCGCCTCAGACGCGCCTAGGCGCACGCCTTGACAACATAGCCTGGGAGATGGCGAAGAGAGTGCCACGCTGAAGGTCGCAACATGAGAAAGCATCGGTCGCCCAGTTCAAGGCAACCCACCTTGAACTCGACGCGAAAATCATATCTCAACAACTTGTTGAACCATCATTGTTGCGGTGTCGTACTGAGACGCTGCTCAAGGAAGTACTTTAGATTGAATTGATCGGTAGGAATAAAAAATGTCAGGTCCCATATGTACAAACGCTAGTGTTGGGCGTCCTTAGCCAAGCCAATCAACTCCTGCTCATAAGCGGAGAGTTTTCGGTGATGGATGATTGTCTTTTGGCTGAAATACGCAATGGGATGCCCCCCTGCTGGATCACGGCTCCACACCCTTGGCCTGAGGCATCACACTCAACCTGAAAATCCTGAATGAAATCCGGCAGATGAAGCACGGGTGCGGTCACCAACGCATGTTGAAGGGTTTTGGAGGCGACCGTAGTGGCGTCACTCTAAGAAAATGAGTGTTTCTTCAATAAGAACAACAAAGGCACTGCAATCACGTTGTACCCCTGAATGAAATGCAGGTAGTAGCATGTGAGGCCCAGAAAGTTTTGGAACATGCGGAGGGATTGGGGAATCGGCTAGTCGTTCACCCCATGTACTTTTGTGGGGTCAGTGATGTCAATGATGTTCCCCAAGTATGTGATCATGTCGGTCCCAAATGAACAATTGGCTCGCTTCAAGAAGAGCTTATAGTCATGAATGAACAAAAGGACGGTGCGGAAATGAGCCAAGTGTGATGTCCATGTCATGTTGTACACAAGAATGTCGTAAAAAGAAAACAAGAACACAATGGCGCAACAAGTCATGGAATACCTCATTCATGAGAGTTTGGAAGGTGGACGTTGTGTTGGTGAGCCCGAAGAGCCTTAACAAGGAACTTGAGGTGGTCGTGGTGTGTGTGAAAAGCGATCTTCTCCACGTTGAGCGAGGTCATGCGCACCTGGTGGTACCCGACATAAGTCAAGTTGTAAAAGTAGTGGGAACCATGCAACTCATCAAGTAATTCCTCAACAACTTGAATAGGAAATATCCTTAACCATCTGCGCATTCAGCACGCGATAATCCACACAGAACCTCCATGTGTCATCCTTCTTATGGACCAAGAGAATCGGGGAAGAGAAAGGGAAGACACTGTGACAAATGATGCCCTGTTGCAGCATGGCGATGCACTGTCGTTCAACCTCATCCTTCTACGGGATATGATAGTGGCAGGATCAGACGACCACAGAGGCTGTGTTCGGCAGGAGGCAGATGCGGCGATCATGTAGCCGAGGTGGAGAGTGGCATGTAGGGGAGGGAATGGTGTCAACGCCTGCAAAAGAGCGTCAAGGACGGTGTGCCCTGTGCCGCCTTCCTGCACTAAGAATGATAGTTGCGAAGTGGACGCGGAGCAACCCTGCCATTTCGTTTGGTGGGAATCATGACTCCAAGTCATCGTGAGGCGATCAAAATTCCAAAATAGTGGCCCCAAGATGCGCAGCCACCGCACTCTCAAGACAGCCTCAAATCCCAGCAAAGCAATCACCAAGAAATCCACGTGCAAATGGTGCTCCTCCCCAACAATCGGAGCAACTCAACAAACTCCAGAGCAAGCCAACGCACTGTCATTGGCCACGGTGATGCTGAGGTGGCTCTGGGGAGTCACGGAGAGCCGAAGACGGCTAGTCGTGTGCTCACTGATGAAACTATAGGTCCTGCTCGAATTCATGAGAGCGACCAACATCTGGCCGGCCACCATAATCCACACCTGGGTCGTCTCCCCAGCGTTGGGGGCGGCAATAGCGTGCAGAGAAAGAGCGGTTCCCAACGGATCATCCTCCTCAAAGGAGTCCTCGACATCAAGCCAAAAGAGGTGTTTGCACTGTGACCGCGACTATAAGTGTCGTCACAATTGTAACAGAGGCCCTTAGCTCGGCGGACGACCATTTTCAGGGTCGACAGGCGGCGGATCGCGGTCGGCCGGTCTCCCTCCTTGCCCTTACTATGCGTCCTGCTGGACTGGCCGAAAAAGCACTAAAACCTTGGAAGGTCTGTTGTTGCTACGACGTTCAACGTGTGGTCGATCCATCAAAATATGCCTTTCGCAAACTCGTGCGAAGCTCATGGCAGTAGTGAGGTCTGTCAAATTCTGGAACTCCACATCCAGACGAAGATGCTCATGGAGGCCCAACATGAAGATGGGCACTTGATGTGTCAGTGTAATGGACAGGGTACTGGCGAGCTGCACCTGGAACTGCTCCAAATAATTGTCAATGGATCCTGTCTAACAGAGGGAGATGAGATCGCCGATGGGGATACAGTGAAGGGGCGGCTCAAAACAAAGATTGAATGGACGTTGAAATCCTCCCAGTTAAATTAGGTTTTTCATGCTACAGTTGGGAAACCAAAGTTGGGATAAGGCCATGAAGTGAAAGGAGGCAACATTGATCCAACCACCATAAGGGTATGCTGATTGGCAAAACAATTGCTCGCAGGTCGCAGTGCGTGAGCTAAGTCAAGAAATCCTCGCTCCCGTCGAAGAGAAAAAAACTCATCTTCACATAGTGGGGAACGTCGTTGTCTTCATTACGGGGGTGGTGTGAACACCGATAGAGTTGGGCGGATGGGCCGTCGTGAAAAGACCTGGAAGCGGTTCGTGGTGGTGGCAGCGCGACATTAAAACGGTTGTTGATTGCTTTAAGGATGGTGTTGTAAGTCGTTATCATTTTCTAAAAAGACTCCAAGAACTGCGACAAGGTAAGACCTCCCTCCTCCCTGAGAGTAGCAGATGGAAGGAGGGGAGAGTGATGGGGGAGGCAACATTCATATTCAAATTTTATAATTTTATTACAAATTTCTAACAGTTAATTGATTAGTCTCATTTATATAGGGTTTTGCGGACTCATCTGGGCTGTTTTTCCTATCTTTGCACCTCACTTTTCGGTTATTTTCATTGATATTTCATTCCTACTGCGTTTCACGTTTAGTGCACCTTTCTAGCCCGAGGGTGCGCAATTGCGCATTCGTTTGCTGGGGTATGCATTTGGTGCTCCCCGGAGCTCGTTCCAGTATTTTATTGCTTTTTGTTGATTGTTGGAGGGTCCTCCGTTGCTAGTATTTTTGTGTGCAGGTGGTCAGTTTTCCCTTCTTCAGAATGCTGATTTGAGGAAACCGCACGACCGTGCGTTTTATTGCGCACTGTTTGTTTCCGTCGTGCGTTTTCCTGCCGATCACTTGGAAGATTGACCAGCTCGTGTGATTGCTTCACGCACGGTTTCTTTGGAACCGTGCGCGAAGGAAGCACGCGGTTTTCCCTGTAGCGTTTTGGTTTTCCTCTGTTCTGTGGCTGGTCGTGCGTCTTCTTCACGCACGGGCGGAAGCGCCCATGCGCGCGCGTAAACGGACGATTTCTCCTGGTTTCCTGCATTTTATGTTTGTTGTCATTACCCGTGCAAATTACTTCACGCACAGGCGGAATCGCCCGTGCGCGAGTAAAATCGCACGGGTCAACGCTTCTTCTTCCTCAGGCGCGTCCTGGTTATTAATATCGCACGGTTCACGCACGGTCGTGCGCCAGACCGTGCGTGACCAATTTTTCTGACTGTTACTATTTAAGCCGCAGATTTCTCCTGGACCCGGACACCACGTTTTCCCCCGCCATTTCCGCCCATTGGAGCGGGAACTCGCCCCTCCAGCCGTCGTTTTCTCTCTCCTCCTTGGAGGGTTGATCCGGCCACCCTTTCTCATCCAAAGAGCTTGCAAAAGCTTTGTCTCCGGCCACCATCGCCATTGCCGACCTCCAAGTTGCTGTTTGAGTTCTTTGTTGCTGAACTTGTAAAGCATTCTGATCCGCATCAACTACAACACGAAGAAGCCGGTTGTGAAGAAGGGAAGTGACAGCCCCTCGGGATACCGAATACCTTCCAAAGACCGAGCTAGGACGAGGCTCGACAACCCTTGCTTCCGGCCGCGAATCTTTGAGAGTCTTCAAGTGCTTGGTTGTATTTCATTCCCCCTTTTTTCTTGGATTTATGTTAAACTGAACTTGTGCTAGTTTGCTTGAGATTTATTAACTATGTTTTGTTCAAGGTCTTGTTACGGATTTGTACGGTGATTCCTAGTGTTCATGATATACGTTGATGAGTTTCCTCCTTGTTAGAGAAAGTCATTTTTGAGCCGTTCTAGCGATTGCTAGAAGCGCGCGCTGCGAAGAGGTGTTTACGACCCTCGTTAGTTCGTTCGTCTCCGCTATTACTGCTTGGAGTAATTCACCCTGGCGACGGGGTGAAGGCGACCCGCACTAGTTTGTTGTTGATTAGTGTAGGAAAACGAAATCAAAACTGAAAGCAAAATCTATGCTCCCTACATGCACTCCGTGTGAGATCGATACTTGGGGAAGCTACTACTTCATTTTATTACTTGGCTGTGAACGGTAAACTTACCGTCAGCGCATCAAGTTTTTGACGCCGTTGCCGGGGAGTGCAACTGTTGTGTGGATTTTGTTTCTTTTGGGAAAAGTTTGTGTGTTTTGGTGTTTTTAGTGTTTTCTTTTTGTGATTGTTTATGACAGATCTGAACCTGGTGGAAGGCGCGAAGATTTGGGTGCTGATCCCGAGACTGCACGAGCAAGGAGAGCTCGCTTGCGTGCTACTGCAGCTGAGGGAAGGATGGATGACTTGGGCCATTTGGGAAATGGTCAAGGGAACAAATTGTTGAGAACCAGGATGTGGCCCAGCCTCGCATTAGGACAATGCGGGATTTCACTACTCCTACTGTGGGGAGTGTTTATCCCGGGTTCGGGCCAGCCATAGCTAATAATCATTTTGAGATCAAGCCTGCGATTTTGAATATGATTAGGAACAACACTCAGTACTCGGGTCTGCCGAGCGAGGATCCTCAGCTACATTTGGCTGAATTTTCTGAGATATGTGGTACTTTCGCTATGCGGGCATTGCGGATGAAGTGGTGAAACTAAAGTTTTTTTTTTCATTGAGGGATAGGGCCAAGACGTGGTGCATACGATTGCACCTGGCACCGCTACCACTGGGAAGCTTTATCTTCCATGTTTTGGCTAAATTTCATCTTATTGATAAATTGTTAATGCTCGCAGGGAAATAGCCACGTTCAGACAGCTGGATCAAGAAACTCTTTCTGAGGCGTGGGAGAGATTTGCCGACCTGCAGCGTCGTTGTCCTCAACACGGCTGTGAACCTTGGAATTTGGTGGAGATATTCTATTTCGCCATTGAGCCAAATTTCAGGGCAATGATCGATGCGGGCGGCGGGTGGCACGATCATGAATTATCTCCTGAGGAAGCATGAGACTCCTTAAAGACACGGCCTCCCACAGCACGTATTGGACAGCGGGCAGGAATGCTCCTAGAGGGGCAAGAAATCTGTTTGATGAAAATGCGGTGGGGCTGCACGCCGAATCGAGCTATCCTGCTTTGGATGGGAAGATGATATTGACTCGATCTACCACACCGCCTGCTCCTGTGATGAGCATATCGTGCCAGGGTTGTGGTAACTCTGGCCACCACGCTTATGAGTGCCCCGCGGGTGAACTGTTGGCTGAACAGTCATGTATGAATTGTGAAGAAAATGTTAATTTTATAAATAATCAAAATCGTGTTGTGCCTTACAATAATACTTATAACCCTAACGCGAGGAACCATCCCAATTCTCGTGGAACCAAAACGCGTCTGGTCAAAGATGGCAGGGGGGCCAGCATCAATTGATGCTCAAGCTTCTAGTAGCCAGCCGCGACCGTCTTAGCTGGGTTATAATCAGAATTTGCAAGGGTCGCGAAAGAGCGCGTTAGAGGAGATGATGGAAAAGTTTGTTGAAATGGCCCAGTCGAATATGGCTACTCAGACTGCTTCCATGAGGAATTTGGAAACGCAATTGGGACAATTGGCCCACGTTTTTTCTGAGCGCACCCGAGGCACACTTCCTAGCGACACGGAGAAGAATCCCGTGAGCAGGGTAAGAGTGTTGAGGATGTGGGGGAATGTAATGGCCGAGAAACGACTGTTAAGTGTGAGATAAATGTCGTAGAGACTCTAGCACTTTGTGATTCTGGTTCACCTTGCAACATTCTTGCTTTGCAAGATGTTGAAAAGATGAATTTGAATATGGATTCTGATGGAAGGAAATCCTTAATGCTTGTTAATGGAGCTGTGGTTGAGACCAATGGAGAGGTGAAGGGTGTAGAAGTGGTTTTGAATGGGGCGGCTGTCTTCACAGACTTTCAGGTGCTTGGACCCAGGGATAACACATCAAAACCCATCATTGGGGTCTCCTTCCTTTAAGCCAGTGAGGCGACGTTGCATTTTGATGCTAGTGGCGTCACTGTTGCGCCCAAAGTTATTGCACCTTTACCACCTTCGCCTCCTCAATTGATTGTTATTGACCTCATGGAACCAGTGAACTTAACTATTTTGTCATCTAATGATGTTTCTAGTGGTGCTAAGGCAGATTTTCAATCGATGGGACGAGAACAGGTGGAGGAAGATGTTGAAACGCCAATGATAACTAAAGGGAAAGACGTGACACAGGTCCTTGATGTGGTGTCTGATGCTGCTGCGAAGATGGATGTGTTGTGCATGCTGGGTGTGGGCGTGCAGAATTTAGATTCAAAAACTGCAAGTTGTTTAGCTAAATCTGTAAAACTATGAAACAGGTATCGTGGGCTGATCTTTCACCCTCAACGGGTGAAGAAAGGATGCCCCGGATTTGGATGTTAATCTAGCTGCTAAAGAGCTGGGAGTGACCTTACCGCCCTGGCGCTCCTCTTCTGTGGAATTAAAACGAAAGGAGTTGCTTTTGCGCAAAGCGCAGAGTTTTCCCCGCAGGCGCAGGACGGAGGAGGGTAGGGGTAGGGGAGACTTGTCTTCCTTGGGCCCTAAAGCTTTCCCCTCTTCCTCATCTCGCGTGTCTGGAGGGATCTATCATAAATCGGCGTTTAGCTGAAAAGTGAGGGATCTCGGGGCCTTTTCCCTTTTGTCTTGTTGCTGCTAGCGTTTTATTTACTTAATGTTTTGTGTGGCTTTGAATTCTCTTTCTCTGCATATTAAACTTTTGTACCTTAACATTATATAAAACTGTTAATACAGGTATTTGGTCCACCTTAATGACGGTAAAGAAAGGAGCTTCTGGGAGACAACCCAATTTGCTGCGTTTAATTTGTTTGCTTAGCTTTTGAGTGTGCAGGCATATTATTTGCTGGTTGGAGATAAGCTTCTTGCAGGTGATTTTGTCAGGGCTGCGGGCTTAGTGATCAAGATTAAAGCCAATCTTCTGGTGTGCTCATCTTCTGAGCATTGGGTAACTTCTCCCCTTTTCTCATTTTTAATTTTCACTCTCACTTATTTTGCTGTGCTTTATAGCTTAAGTCTGGGGGGAGAGTTTGTCGATGTTACCTTTGCACGTGCACTTCATTTGCATATCAGTAGCTGTTGTTAATTTATTTGTTTAGTTCATTGCATTGCGCATCTTTGCACCCACATGAGTGCGTACTTAGCTTTTTGCGTAAGGCGAGTCAAACTTGTTTCTTTCGTTAGATTTAGGAAAATTACCTTGCTAACATAGGATTGTGAGACGGGGTAAAATGTTGATCATGTTGTGCTCCTAGTCGAATGCTCTCATCTCGTGTAGAAATTAGAGTAGAATTAATTTTTCTGCATGCTTTTAGTTTTATATTTTTCTAATTGCGTAAATTCTTTTATTCTACTCAAAAATTGTTGAATCCGGTGTGAATCCGACGGTAGCTTAGGGATGTGTGTAGACAGCCGTTAGATTCGTAATGCTCGAGTCGGGAGGCTGGATAGTCTTTCTCGTTGCTAAGAATTTGCCCCAAGCTACTCTCGAAGCATTGGTGCAGGGTTAGTTAAGCGTGGGCATGATGTAGGCCACCATTTTGGCCAGGTTGAGATTTGTACCCGTTCCTATCATATTATCCTCGCTAGCCCCGTTGTGCCTACCCCTCCGTTGATTCAGCTCCACTTTTATTTCACCATTTTGGCTAGTTTGCTTGAGATTTATTAACTATGTTTTGTTCAAGCTCTTGTTACGGATTTTTACGGTGATTCCTTGTTCATGATATACGTTGATGAGTTTCCTCCTTGTTAGAGAGTCGTTTTTGAGTCGTTCTAGCGATTGCTAGAAGCGCGCGCTGCGAAGAGGTGTTTACGACCCTCGTTAGTTCGTTCGTTTTCCGTTATTACTCCTTGGAGTAATTCACCCTGGCGACGCGGGCGGTGACGGCGACCCGCACTAGTTTGTTGTTGCTTAGTGTAGGAAAACAAAATCAAAACTCTCGATTTTATTTAGCACTTTCATTCATTTCTCTGAAAGCGAAATCTATGCTCCCTACTTGCACTCCGTGTGAGATTGATACTTGGGGAAGCTACTCCATTTTATTACTTGGCCATGAACGGTAAACTTACCGTCAGCGCATCATTAATGAGTGAATTTAATTTGTATGTTTTTATTAAATTTTTAAATTTTGTCATTAACCCAACAATTCCAATTGAGTTCTATTTTTGGCATGACAATTTTATCGAGATGATTTATGGAGGATGTGTTGTCATGTCGAGACACGGGAAACCTCGTGCACAAATCTATTTGTATATATATATATATAAACGAGTGACAGACACGGGTTCCGCCCCTACAGTCAATCGCAACAGTACCGGCCTGCCCCGGCGGACTTCGTCATTCCTCGCGTGACAGTATCCAGACCGTAGCGGCGGGCATTGCCCTCCCCCGGCGCTAAAGTACTAGGCCTGTGGTGGCGGGCTTCGCCCTCCCCCGGCGCTGCAGTACCCAGCTTGTGGTAGCGGGCTTTGCCCGCCCCCGACGGTTTTTAATATAATTTTTTTAAAAAAAAATTAAAATTAAAGAAATATTATAATTATACTTTTTATATAAAATATTTTTAATTATACATATATCTTTATTATTAATATATATTTTTAATAATTTAATTTTAAAATTGATGTGATGTATATAAAAATATTTTGTGGATCCTATAATATATATATAAAATAGTTTCAAAGTGAACAACAGTTATCACTCAGTCACGTGGTGAGGTTTTTGGTTGTCATAGAAAAGGCTTCGGGTTCGATTCCAGCTCCGGCGTTTTTTCTTTATTAAAAATTTTTAGTCTCACGACTAACATTGTGGGATTCGATTGTATTCTTGGGTTTAAATAATAAGTGAGTTCTCCTTTGTTTGAATGATTAGAGAGCGGACGGGCTTGGGTTAGGTCTAGACCGGGCGGCTTTATGCAGAGCAAGCTGTCTAGACAGAGAGGGTATGCAGTTGATCTGATCATGTATTGCTGGTATTTTTTCAAAATCTCAAAGGTAAAATGGTAATTTCCCATTGTAGGGTAGTAGCCCTATTAAATTTATAGGTTTAGGACGCCCTGATTCTAGGTTTAGGATACCTACAAAAATGTGGAGAGAGAGAGAGAGAGTTGGTTTATTGAGCTAGATCCGACAGTGGTTGGATTATTGAGACAAATCTGATGGCCTATAGTATTTCCTGGAATTTTGAACTCATGATATTTGCAGACCATACTATATATATATAGGATTTAATGGAAAAACGCAGGCTGTGTATATGGCTTATATACACAGTCTGCACGCCTTTTGAAAATGCACCCGGTTCCGTGCATTTTTTAGGAAAAGTATTCAACATTAAAGTTGTAGATCTCGTCGAGATCTCGTCGAGATCTACAACTTTCATGTTGACCACTTTTTCTAAAAATGTATATTACTGGGTGTATTTTTCGTATTACACATCCCTGTATATATAACTTATGTGCACAAGCCGCGTATATACATTAACCCTATATATATATATATATATATAGAGAGAGAGAGAGAGAGAGAGAGTAAAACCATATATTTGAATATTCTTGGTATATCCACGCTGGCGTGTCCTTGACATCCGACATATGCAATCTTGTTTGTGTGAGATACATCAATTTTGGCAATATCTAAAACAAGTCAAGTCATTATGTGTTGTGTGTGAGAAGAGTTTGTTTTGTTGAATTATTTATTTAGCGAATTACTATGGTGCATGTGGACTTTAAATGTAAAGATTGGAAGAAATATTATTAAGTTGAAACAGATCCACTTTTTAGGGCGAAGCAAATATAACATAATCACTAGAGTTACAATATAAGCCTCATCTAGTGAATCAGGAATTTATAAGTTAGCTTCTTGTTGTAGATCTGGCCTGCATCGATCAATAAATTTGGACGAGACAACAGGTCTAGAGGAATTCTACTACCAACAAGCTCCTCAAACTTGTCAAATATTCAAGCACAAATTAACTAATTTCTCTGAAGTAAACTAATTGTTCAGCTATTAGTTTTACTAATACGTTAATAGATTTCTTTTTCTAAAACGATGTATTTGAACCAGATAGGAGTGGGTGTTTCATTTTGATGATTTAAATCAGTTAAAACTCCTTGCCCAAACCATTTAGCAGGACCTACCCGTATGACTACAATATATCAAACCTGTTGGCAACCATCTCTGATGCAAGGCAAAGATGTGCTCCATTTCAGACAGAATACAGAAGGCCTTTGGATCATAGTTTTCATAGAGTAAGATCTTTACCTTAAACCCACTTTTACAATTCATTAAATTCATCGTTTCAATTTTTTCTAGAATTACTCACATTGCTAGGGTTGTAACATGGTTGGGGTTACACAAGAAAACCCTCATCATATCCAACACTCTCATAGAGAAGATGGTACATTCCCCTACTCTTTCTATCAGGTTGATGATGCTGGATCATCTCTATCCTTCTCATTTATGAATGTCATGATAAATTTGACTGGGAATAAGGATCACACGCTGGTTTTTTACAAACAATTTTAAACTGATGCAATTATTGAACCTTCTATTGAAAAGCTAAACGCAGAAACCAAGTAACTGCATCAACAAAATCCAATTCCAGTATCGAAATCATCTTCCATATCATACCTTGACAGGTAGGTTATCATTGTAGGGATTCCTCAAATGATGGGTCTTATTGAAAGATAATTCACATAGCTGCAAAAGAATGATGAGACCAAGTTCAAAATCTGAACGGAAAAAAAGATGATTAACCTTAACAAATCTAATACAATTTGTATCAAAGAAAATATAATCCAGAATAGGACAGTAGTTTACATCCATTTGCTCAACTTTGGCACATACAAAGAAGAGAATAAATGAATCAGGAGAATTACAGAATAAGGCAATAGATGTGTGAGCCTGTGAGGTCAAAGTTTGGATTTCTAAAGTGCATGTTGTCTTTCATGAATCATACCTTTCTAAAATCATAATTTCTGAATTCAATTCAATTTAAGCTAGGGATAGAAACAATGTACTGGTTTTTAAGAGTTATATATAACAATAAAATAATGCAAGTACTTTATAAAGCTGACCCCTCGGTTAGGAAATTATTTGTTCACAGTTTTAGCTGTTCTTGTAGCAGAGGCGGAAAAAAGGCATAATATTCTGATGGGATCAAGAGTAATATAATTAATCCTAACGGAGAGCAAGTGGAAATTGGATGTTATTATCCTACAGTGTTTTTTATGCTGATTCTCAGATACTAATCTCCCAACCAATGATAGGCTTTTGATAGCCAAGAAGTCGACCACCAGCATAGAAATGCAAGTCAAAATGCCATAAAGAATTTGAAGTGCTCATGATGGTGAGTCAATATACAAGTACGCCAATTTGATACGACATAGGGTGTGATATTATACCTTTGAATCCTCTAGAATTTTAACTTGGGAAACCTCAAGCCAACTAGCGTTGTTTGTTGCCAAATCTTCTAAGAAAAAATAATGGCTTCAGATTATACCATAGTTTCAAAAAATAATGGCTTCAGATTATACCATAGTTTCTCAACGACCATTAAGTAAATTTTTTTGCTGTTAAAAAGTACTTTTTGGCTTCTTTCCAATTTGTTAACTTGCCTTTTCAACAATTATTATCCTATTGTGGTAATAAATTAGTTTTGTTATCATGATCATTGTACAACCCGTATTTAGCGAGCAAAAGGAGAATTCGCCCCAGTGAACTACAACATGAGCTAGCCCAACCACGGTGCTCGACGGGCGAGCCCAGCAAGATGACCGGACTCGCCACCAGGAGAGAGCAAGCTCAACCCGCGCTTTGTAGTGCACGCCCGGGTAGCACAGCCGGACACACCGCCGAGTAGGAGAGGCGAGTCGAGGCCAGTCCAACCCTCGGGCTCGCCCAGGTCAGTGAGCAGCAATCTATCGAAGATCAGAATTGTTATCTGCAGACCATCTGGGTCTGGGAATAGTATTCTCGTTAAGGTAGAGGCTGCTATCCGCAGACGATCTGGGTCTGCCAATAGCATTTTGGTTAAGGCGGAGGCCGCAATCCGCTGACCAATAAAGAGAAATGTACCCTCCATATGTTTTGCCTATAGATAAGACCTCATAGCACCTCGGAGAAGGCAGACCCAACCTCCTAGAGCTCGCACCTTTCGAGCCTCTTCTTTGTGTCATCTGAGGAGCCAAACACAGTTCTGGGAGGGGAAGTTAACAAGAGAACTTCCGAATGTGTGACGGGAACTCCTCGCTGCAGCTCGCAGGTCTGTGTGTGGAACTTCCAATCCATCATCGTTAAGGGTCAGATTTAGGCTCAGAATACTCAGACATAGGTGGCAGGAACTCCTCGTTGCAGCTCGCAGGCCTGTGTGTGGGCCTTCTAATCTATCATCGCTAAGGGTCAGATCTAGGCTCAGAATACTTAAACATAGGTGTCTAACTGTGAGTTAAGTAACTCAAGCTACCTCATCTTGATCCAAACTTCGTTGAACCGATATCCGAATTTCAACAATCATCCTTAAAAATAAAGTATAAATTTGATTTAGAACTCATTTGCCTGATTATTTTCTACATTGAACTCCTATCAGATGACAAATTTGATTTTTTTTCTTCATAAAATTATTTGAAGATAATGATGTAAGAGGGAAGGCCGAAAGGGGTAACAAAGTCAAATTATGCCAAGTAATCTCGTATATACATTGTGATGGAAATCATGATAGACATCTGCCAACATGATGATCGGAGCCGTCCATTTTATGTGGATCAACGATCCGATATTTTAAGTTATTTTTCTATATTTTTATTTTTATTTTGATGTTTTTGAGGGCCGTCATGATAGGAAAATCATGACAATCCACGATTGTCTTAGTCTATATATAAAGGGTAGGAGGTTCATTTTAGAGGAAGTGAAAGATTGATTGAAGAAAATCATCCTTTCGATCACCAAGTGTCAAAGCGGAAAAATCCAAGGGTGGAGCTTGGTAGTTATCTCTCCTTCCCCCACAACACCTAGGAAGCCACCCCTCCACCTTCCTTGGTCGGCCTCCCCCACCCTCTCCGTCACCAAAGAACCGGCCACCCCACCTTTTTCCGAACTCCATCACCGCCACTTTTTTTCATTCAATTTCAATATTTTGACGATGCCGGAAATAGACTCTGACGAGCGCCCTCAAGACACACTACCTTTCCTCAAAACTCCTCTCCCCACCACTACTTTAAATCATTTCATTTTCATTTTTCTAGCAATTGCCGGAAAACACAAGCAGCTACCTTTGTCAAGCCTCCACCAACGCTTAAATTCCCTTCAATGTCCGTTCACCGGTGATCATTGAAAAATGCCTCCGGCCACCACAACCACCTCCACGAACACTTCCGGCCACCACCAGCCAGACACCACCCTCCCACCATCACCTTAATCATCATACAGCCTCCACACTACCCCATTAGCCTTATTTGCTATAAATAGGACCACTACTCCTAAATTTACTCCGCCCCTCCCATTTCTCCACTAATCCCACAACACTCTCACGGAGAGCCACTCCCCACCCCCTCCTTACAGCGTCCACTACCTCCCACAAATCTCTTCCCTCATTTGTCCCCTGTCCAGGAAGGTTCCAAACAGCTAGCTGCTACTGGAAACATCTTCCAGCGGCCTTTTCCAGCACACATTTCGTTCATTGCCCCCCCCCCAACCCCACAAAAGCCCACTCAACCTTCTCCAACGTCCTCCCCTATAACCCTTCTCCCCCGGGGCCTTAAAATACCCAACTGGATTCCTCTCAGCTGCTTACAGAAGCTACAGTCGCCTGCCAGCTTCTCTCCCAGCTCAACCCCCATCAGGATCCGTGCAGTCCAGCAACCCCAGCTCCCCACCATACCAACCATCTTCCAGCCATACTTGCAGAAGCAGCAGCCCTACGGCCCCTACTCCAGCCATACTTGCATTAAACCAAAGAACGATACAATCGAGAACGAGTTCTCGCTAATCATCCGGAGGTTGTGTCCTCCTAGATACTCCACTCTCCAAGAGAGCCAAAAGCCCTAGACTTCAAAAGTGACTCCCTAAACAAACTACCACTCATATATATAGGTGACTGGGGGAAATACAAATTACAAAATTACAATGGGCTACATAAACTCAAATAGCATGTGGCAACCGCTTCGTATCATCACGTCCAGCCCGAAAAACGAACTTGTCATCAAGGTCGAGGGTCAAATGGGTTGTCAGAAGCGTCGGCGGGTCCAATTCCCCAGAGTCGGGATCAGCATCTTCAGCTCCAAGTAATACACGTAGGTTCCAGAGAGGGCAGACGTGGGTGGGTGAGAACGGTTGTTGGCAGCGAAAGCAGAGACACTTGTGGCGAAACTCTTCTTGTTGTTGGCATGACAGATGATGGGGCTGTCGAGGGGCCGGTGGACGTGGTGCTGGCAGACAGTGTCAATAGCTGGGGCCCAGATGGGGCAGAGTGTCCACGGGCGGAAGAGGTGTCGGTAGTGGCCGCGGCAGCAAAGGTGGTGGTAGTGGCCGTGGCGGTGGGGGTGGCCGTATCGAGGAGGGTGGTGGGGTTGGGTAGAGTTCCTCGTTGAGATGCCTAGCCTGCTCCATTGCGCGGGAAAGAGTAGTCTGGTTGTGGACCCGAAGGCGCGCACGGAGGTGGGGGTGCAGACCCGCCAGAAAATAGCCCAAGTAGTGGTCAGGGACATGCGTAGCCACCGCGATGAATTCGTCGATGTAAGTTGCCACCGAGACAGACTGGCGGACGGAACTGAATTGCTCGAAGGCATTACCCGCCTGGCGGCTGTCGTAGTGGTGGAGTTCCTCCTTCAATGCGGGCCAGGAAATGTCGGGTGCCTGTTGGCGCATCTAACTCACCCAATGGAGCGTCGAGCCTTCCATATAGATAGTGGTGAGGGGGACCTTCTGGTCGGCAAGAGTGGCCTGCAAGTCGAAAAACTGCTCGGCGCGGGAAATCCACCAGAGAGGGTCAGTCCCATCGAACACCAGAATCTCAAACCGCTGGAGGTGGGTCGGGGCACAGTCGGTCGTGGGGTGCAAAAAACCCATGTGGTCGGGAACGGTTGGCATTGGTGGCGGTGGAGGAGAGGCCGGAGGGCGATTAACTGCCACGGTAAGTCCTTGAAGGAGGAGCGTGAGATCCACCAGCTGGGCTTCAATGTGATCCATGCGCTGAGAGTCCGAGTTGACAGTGGTGGAGACGTTCTCGTTGGCGTGGAGGGTCATAGAATGAGTCTTGGGCATGAACTGCGGCTAGAAGAAGTGGCGAGGATCGCCGGAGGGTAGCACTAGCTGTAGGAGGGTGGTCGGGCACGGAGAGGGGCAGCGAGAAGGAGTCGCGGTCGTTGGAAGGCTGTCGAAGCCACGGGAGGATGTCCAGACAGCGGTACAGAAGCTGGAGGTCCGCTGGCAGCCGATGGGGATGCCCACAGTTGTTGGAAGAAGCAGCCTTATGCGGAGCAGGGTGGGCCAGTCGCCGGCGGAGGGTGATGACATGGACACGGCAAAAATCTGGTCTGGTGCAGTTGGCGGCGCTGGAAGGGCTGGAGCAGCTGACGGGAAAGCGGGAGCGGCTTCGGAGCGCAGCGTGCGAAGAGATGCAAGGAAGTTGTGGTCGTAGCGAGCAATGCGATGCCGGTGGATCGAACGGCGGAAGACGTCGGCGAACCGAGCGATGTGAGCCCCAGTAGTCGCAGGCTGGGCGAGCGGGACGCGCTGCGCGTCTTGTGCTGGACGCGAGATTGGAACCGGGCGGGCGGAGCGACAGGATCGGGATCGATTTTGTCGTGAAATTAGGATTCGTTAGAACCCTAATGGATGGCAGGGCAAACCAGTTGATAGAGAAGAGGAAGATTGTGTTGCATTAAACAAAGAACGATACAATCGAGAACGAGTTCTCGCAAAGCATCTGTAGGTTAGGTCCTCCTAGATACTCCACTCTCCAAGAGAGCCAAAAACTTCAGACTTCAAAAGTGACTGCCTAAAGAAACTATCACTTATATATATAGGTGAGTGGGGGAAAATATAAATTACAAAATTGTCCATGGGCTACATAAACTCAAATGGCATGTGGCAGCCGCTTCGTATCATCCAACCCTGGGAATTTCCAACCAAGGGAATTTCCAACCCTGGGAAATCCCACTAAGACTCCTACCTATAGTTGTGTGTGCTCTAAAGTTAGTTTTTAATTATTCTTTGTTGAATTAGTGTTTGTTTTCTTGCTTGAGTCATTTATTCATTGTAACATTATTTCCATGTTGTTTGAGGCTAGGGTTGATATTCATTGGCTAGCTTATTTTTGATTCGCGCACTCTCATATTAATACTCCAACATGTGCTCTCTATTTTTTATGCGACCGTCACTGCCCTCGAGACCGCGTGATATCATCACGCGGCAGCTATTATTAGTAGTATTTTTTTGTTATGTTATTTATGTCATTTTATTTCCCGTGCATCGATGTCACTTTAAGTTTTGGCTCGTTGGATTGACCGACCGGTGAGACCCTGAATAAATAGGTCCGGCAATTTTAATAATTAGGACAAGTAGGGGCGAGCTTAAAGTATTTAAAAACTACATGGAATTAAAATTTAATAGCAAGAGAAAAGACAACTTATACGTTTGGTATTCAAGAAAACCTTTTTGGAAATGTACATCAATGAATTGAAATAGAATTGGAAATAATTTAAGTGCAATATTTTGGTGATCATTTGGAAGGAAAATCAAAGCATGAATAGAAATTCCTTGTATTAAAACAGTTGCCTGAGAAGAAGAAAAGGAGTCGGGTAGAAACAGGGAACGAGATCATCGCTTGTTCTTCATGTATTACCGGACCATACTCCTACCAATGTCGTGTCGCCCGATGCCAGTTCGAGAATCGTTTGTCTGTCGCCTGTTCTGCTCGTGTTCTCGCAAGTTCGTCGTCAACGTTGTCTTCCCCATCTGCATCGCGTTGTTGGACCATCGTCGACCTCGGAAATCCCTAACCTGACGGTCCAGAGCGTCACCTCTCATAAGGACGCCGCCGACATCGTTTCCCCTGCCGCACCGCCGCTACTGGGTCGTCGTCGACTTCGAACACTATTATTCTGAAGCCCCAGTCTATCGAGTCGTCGACCTATCCATTCCAGCTCGACCGTAGAGTCCAACTGCATCGAAGTGCTCCAGTGCAGGAAGGATTTGGATCAGACCAATTTCCACAGTGGTATCTTTGCCTGATTTCTTGCGCGCACTAAATTACTTTTAATTTTATGCAGTTAGACAATAATCTTAAGCTTGTCGTTGAACATTCTTACTATTTAAAACGTCATTAGTCATAAATTATTATTTTGTGTTTGCTTGTGGTTGTTCTAATCTCGTGCAAGGCTCGATCTGGTAAATACGTCTGAATTCTGCTCGAACGAAATTAACGAATTTTCTAAAGTTAATAACAACAATTTTGGTTACGCGCGAAAACTTTGATTTGGGCCCACTTGGCCTTCTTTTCAAAGTTAACAATTCACGTATTTTTTCAAAAATCATAATTTTATTTTTATAATAAAATAAAATATATTTTTGATTGAAATAATTAAGTTTCAAGCTCTAAGTGAGGCTCTGTTTGGCTCAGCTGAAGCGATTGGAGAAGCAGCTGATTTGCAGAGTGGTGGGAAAATCTGCTGATTTGCAGCGACTGGAGAATCAGTGAAACTGTTTGGAAGTTCTACTTTTTCAGTGCTGTTTGAACAGATAATCTGTCAAAACTGTTTGGCAGAGTAGTTATTTCGTAGCGTATTCAAAACAAAAGTAAATGCTATCAGAATTTCAAATTCTAATGTTTTGCAAAATACTAATATTACATAATAAGAATGTCTAAACTTCAAAATAATAAACATAAGACAATATTTTGGTTGCATCATTGAATCCATGCGCTAGTGCACCGATGATGTTTATCTGCACAATGCAAAAATATATGATCACTGGTTATGATAAAAAAATATACTACTACAAAATATTGTACCTATGATCGTTTTGTAGCTGATCGGCTATAAAATCTCGTAATGCATCCATTTCATTAGCTCCAACTCCTTCAATTATTATCGGATTAATATTTGGGTTTGGATTTGTATTTGCGGTTCTTCGGTTCCGAGTAGCTCGAAGCTCATACGCTTGTCGATACACAAAGTTAGCATCCATATCATATGCATTACACTCCCGATCCACACGTGAGGGGTGCCTCCGAATATAATTATGTAGGGTCATTGTTGTCACCACAATAACGCACTGTTTTGAAAATGTGTATTGTGACATTTTTCTCAGTATGCCCCACTTCTTCTTCCAGACTCCAAATGTTCTCTCGATCACACTACGAAGTGATGAGTGAGCCTTATTGAAAATTTCACGTCGTCCTGTAACTGGCCGATTACCCCTCGCAAAATCAGGTAAGTGATAGCGAGTCTTCGGATATGGTTTCAAAATTTCTCGCTGAAGTGGATATTCAGCGTCCACCAAGTAATATTTGCCTATATTACGAACTTATTAAATTTAAAATGAAATGCATTTGTAATATATTTTGACTGTGCCCGATCATATGTTAATCCCGTGTGTGCTTTGAAATTATCTATTACGTTTTTCCAACCCTCTTTGCTGAAGTGAGTGGTTGGACGATTTCCCAAATCAATTTCTCGGATACATATATCACAAAATACACGAACTTGGGCATTCTCCCATGATGCTGAAACACCAACTGTTTTTTGCTTACTCATATAGAAAAACAGTAATATCGCGATCATTGCAAACATAGCAAATTTATAAAATTTAACACGAAAGTACATGAAATTACTCCAATTCCTTGAATTGTTATAGGGTCAATGTTTGGATTTGCATTAGTGGTTCTTCAATTTCATATTTCAGATTTATTTCATATCAATGCAAATTTCATTCACCTAAAAAAAGAAATTGATTCAAATTTATGCTTGGATCTTGAAAAAAAACATATCTTTGCTTGGATCTTGAAAAAAAATCAAAGATTCAAAAAAAGCAAATTTCATTCACCATTAGCTCTTTAAATGAAAAAAAGATTGAAAAGAAGCAGGAAAACTGGACTTCTATCGGCAAAATATACAGATCAAAGAACAGATCGAACTTCTGTCGGCAAAACCAGAAAACTGGTGGAAAACATCTCAAAAAATTGATGAAAATATTGAGTAGGATCAAAGAACATATCAAAAAATAGAGCCGATTTCTTGAGTAGGATCAAAAATCAGATCAAAAGCTGAACTTCCATCGGCAAAACCAAGAAACCAGCGGAAGATCTAGGATAAGAACTCCAGAGAGGTTACCTGCGAGGAAGAAGATGACGCAAAAATGCTCCTGAATTTGTAGACGTCCGCGTGACCTATCGGAAGTGGAGAATACCCTAGCTCGCGCAAAGAGAAGGAAACCCTAAAAGCAGCAATGCACCGTGGTCCCTGATGCGCTGTGCGAAAATAGCTCCAAATCGCGAAATAAAGAAAGTCGGCGGTGGGAGTAGAAGTGCCCTCATTTCTGTTTGGCACGGATTTTAGAGAAACTGCGGTATGCAGCTCCAAATAATCTGCGCCAAACATAGTCCGAGTCTACATCAATTTTGTGGAGTTTTTTTCTATTGTTGTTTTCTTGCATTTGCATTTATAAATCATAATTATTGCAAGTTACTCGTAAGAATTGTGTCTGCATTTAGAGATCATACATTATCCCCCATCATAGGACCGTCCTACCTCACATTGTCAACAAACAAATTTAAAAAAGGAAACTGAAATTCAGGTTAATTATTTTTTTATTTTAGGGATGCAAAATGCAGCGGTACTTCAATTGGATGGTTTCGGTAATATAGGGTTTATTTGGCGCGGCGGTGGTAGGCAGAGACGGCGGGTGGAGAAGAGGGGATCGAAAGGGAGGGAGATAGGCAGGGATCGAAACGGAGGAAGATGGCGGCTTTTCCTCCTTGCTGCGGGAGGAGACGCCGCAAACGCCCGTCGAAGCCATTTGGTAACCCGCTGTCCGGGCGGCGTTTGCGGGAAACGCCCGGCGAAAACGCCCAAACAAACGAAGCCATAAGCAAATGAATAGCCTCAATAGAGAGTAGTTCAGACATCAGCAGGAAAGGAAAGGCATTAGGCATAAACTGAAAGCAAGGAAAATTCAAATTAAGAAAATTTGATGTGCACAAGCCATGACTAAGGCCTCATTTGGCGCAGCGACGGCGGCTGCACCCGGCGTCTGGGGCGGCTCCGTTCGGCAAACTTTTTCGCCTGTTTGCGGGAGCAAATGCCTCCGTCATTCGTTTTTTTTCCGCCGTGCAGCGGCGTTTGCTCCCGCCAACGGCGTGAAAACGCCGCGCCAAATGAGGCCAAGAATACTCCCCAATTTATGTTGTTAAAGGCGCGCCTAAGGCTTCAGACTTCAGGCTCACCAGCCTCAGAGGTTTGCGCCTTCATACGCCTTTTTTGCATCTTTGGACAATAAAGGTGTTATGTGTGATTTTTGTTGTAAACATTTTTTTCAAAATAATTAAAAAATTAATGCAAAAACTCAATAATTTTTATGTGATTTACTGTTTTTGAAATATAATTGATCATTGAGACATAGATATGATGCAAGCAACCATATTGATTTTATTTTTAAAGAGATATAAATGATAGTAATGAAAGATTAATGAGTAGAATATATGAAGAATTTGTTCAAGAAGAAAAACTGGTGTTTGACGCTGATTATTTAAAATGAATGTGGTTGCGCCTTGTCTTCTTTGGGCATGCGTCTTGTCTTCTTGGGTCTTGCACCTAGACTCCAAGACCCAGTTGCACCTTGGTGCGTTTTGCGCCTTTAATAACTAAGTCCCCAATGGTTTGGATAATGCTCCTGATGCATGCTTGAAGAAAGGACAATAAAAACTGATTTAGAAGTTTCCACGACATTGTACTCATTCACTGTGTGTGGAATGGAGAGAAGGGTCAATTATTCGTCGGTGTCTAAAATTTAGAGACCGTTAGTTAAATATTCACAAAGTATAGATTACCATTAAGTCATTGATTTTGTTTTAAGTTGTATGCGTTACCGACCTTCACGAAGCATGTCAATATTGTGTCAGTGGTGGTGGAGATGGCAAATTATATACAAAAAATAAGAGAGTGGAGCTCACCCGAAGGGGGGAAAAGGGAGAAAAGAGGAAGAGGGTGAACCTTGCTCAACCCTAACCCTAGAAGAAGAGAGAAGAAAGAACTAGAGAGGGAAGAGAGAACTTCAATTAATTCTTGCATAGCCCATTCATGATCCTAGTAGTTTTTAAATAAGATTACATAGTGGCATAGATGTAATAAGTCGCAACATTTGGATGTATTATAAATTGCGAAAACGCATAACATAAACTCACATAATAAACCGACTCATGACACTGACGCCTACATAGATACATGAAGACCCTAAATAATGGCATTGAATAAATATGCACAATAACTGATAATTGGATAACAATGGAGCATAGCTCATCCGAAGGGGTACGAAAAAATAAGGGAGTAGAACTGACTCGAAGGGGGGGCGAAGGGAAAAGAAGAGGAAGAGTGGAGGCCTTGCTCAATCCTAACCCTAGAAGGAAAGATGAAGAAAGAGCTAGAGAGGGAAAAAAGAACTTTAATTAGTTCATGCATACCCACTGATGATCCTAGAAGTTTTTAAATAAGATTATATAGTGACATAGACCAATAGACGTAGTAAGTCTCGACAATTAGACTTATTATAAAATACTAAAACGCTTAACATAAACTCTCACAATAAATTGGCTCATGGCATTGACGCCTACATAGACACATGATGATCCAAAATAATGACACTGAATAAACATCGCAATAACTAGTCGGATAACTGGTCATGTGGAACCATAACATCTCACCCATCGTTCAAATCGAGCATGCTTTTAAGCTAAAACGAGGCTTGGATAATTTGATTGTCTGACTCCTTAAAGTTCCCGCTAGAACAGTATCGTGTCGTTGTAGCGGAGGATGCATCAAGGGCAAGTTTTCAGCATGCTCATAGATGTCAAAAGTAATGGTGATGTTGTCGAAGGGGAGTAGCTTGCATTGCGATGTGATCGAAGAAGAGAATGCAAATGCAATCTTTACATGATTGTCGTAGTGGGGTTCTTTGTACAAGGCCAGCTGAGGATCTGTTGTGGGGTCAGTTGTAGATGAAGTGGTAAACTGTTTGGAAAAAAGGTAACTGAGAATGTTGAATGTAGGAGAACCGTAGGGGTTCACAGTTGCACGGATTGCTGCAGCATAACCAGTGGACTCAACGGCAAAGGTGCAAGCTTGTGAATCGTAGAGAGAGTACAATCGGAGGCGATGATGGGATGACGAGAACTATGGAGATTGATTGGGTTTCTTCATTTTCTAGTTGGATAGACGGCTGCTCTGGTGGGATCGGATCCCCGAATTGTCCAAACATTGTGAATTTTTCAATGCTAGTGGTGAGTCACGAAATATTCACTTGGTGTGAAGCTAACACTTCCAATAATTTCAATAGCATCGAACATAGTTTATCTTAATGGAAAGAACACAACATCATGCCAAAGTGAGGGAAAAAAAGAAATCAATTAACAAATTAAACATTGGAGTAATTAATTAATAAGATGATGTCCTGAACAAGCGATGAAGTGGGATCACGTCACACGGCCCGTATGGGTCTACACGCGTCAACCAAGAAACAGATAGTAACGATCGAGACAGTCTAATTAGAGCAGATCGTCAATTTAGGAATTTTAGTATTTTTTTATATTATTTTAATTTGTATTTGGGGTGTTTTGGAGGTGATGCAGGGCCAAGAGTTCACTTGCCTGCCACCCCGGAATCCACTGGGGGTCCACCTTAGAGTCTACTGAGAGGACTTATCTGGTTCGTGGACCGTACACCCCAACCCATCCCCAGCTCCATCACAGAGTCGATAGGTTGTTGAGGTCGGGGCTCGATCCCCCGACTTAGTGATGAGAGTTCAATTGAGAACTTTTTATCTAGGAGATCGGGGGATTGAGCCCCGGCCTCAACAACATATCGGCCATGTGGTGTAGCAAGGGATGGGTTGGGGTGTACGGTCCGCGGACCTGATAAGTCCTATCGGGTGGACTCCCGGTGGGACCCCTAGGCAGGTGGACTCCAGGTCCCGGGGTGGCAGGCAGGTGGACTCCTGGCCCTGCATCAGGAGGTCTACATGATCATAAAATTATGGTCAATTGATGGGCATTAAAAGTTAGAGAGAAATCCCACCTTTGAATCACTTGTTCCAGAATCGAAATCTGGGTGCGAAGCTTGAATAATTCCCTCCCCTCTCCCCACCCCACCCACCCCCCCCCCCCCTTCACGTCCGACCACCCCACCTCCGATCACTTGTAGGCCAGCCATCCCTCCTCGCCTCCTTCTCCCTTCAACATAACATACATAACTCCCCCATCCCACTACATCCTAATTTCCATAACTCCTCATTAACCAAAACCTCTAATTATATGCCCACTACCCGATAGTGTTCTATAACCACTCATTATCCACTACTCTCATTACTTTTAATTATAATTTCCCAAATAATCCCATTATCCACATTCCCTTTGATTTCCCAAAAATGAGCCTCCTCCTAGCCCCATCATCTGAGTACAACCACACTACCGCCTCACCTACTAACCCGCGTCTCTTTAATTTAAGAAATTGGCCCACGCCAACGCCATTACCCTCAATCACCTTCTTCCCACTCCCAGAACACACCAATCCAGCCTCCCTCTATATCTCCCACAATTCCTGCGCTCCAAGCAGCTTGCTGCCAAGCTCGCTTTTCCCCTCTTCCTACATCCGTCCCTGGACAAGTCTCTTGGTTGCTAGAATTACCTATTACAGCCCAACCTTCCCAATTTTCAACAGCCTAACCAACCCCAGACGTGAGCCTCCTCCTCCAGCAGTACCTCAGCCCAACAGCCAATACCCAGCCATCTAATGGCATAATTCGGCAGTACAACAATCCCGTTCAGCCTTCCAATTCCCTTCCGTTAGTCCCAACTCAGTGCACCGCTGCTTCTTCGGTTGCCAACATCTCACCGAACACCCACCGAACCTTTTATCTCGTAAGTTTTGTAAGTATATTGATTGGTTGTGAATTCCATAGCGTCGGATTGTGTGTTTACTTCATGTTTTGGGTAACAAACTTGTAATTGTTACCTACAAGTACCTTATGACTTGTTCGGACTTATTTGTTTGTGTAATTATTTTCTCACACTCTCACATATATATTGCAGTACGTGCTTCCTTTTTTTGGAGTTAAGTTTGAGTGTGGCGTGACTTTAATATTGCTTATAAAATTTATTATTGCAAAGCTAGTTGTCGGCTTAGTGTTGGTACATATAGAGTTTCATTCGGTTATCCACCTTAGTTCCATTTAGAACCTACTCTATGGCAGTATGGTATTAGAATCCAAGGTTTGGATCACTTGCACACAGAGGTACGAAAATATTTTATTTTCCTTATTTCTCATTTTCAAAATAAATTACTTGTCTTTTTCCAAACAAAAGATTTATTTGTATTTGTCCTTCTATAGAAGCATTTTACTCTTCTTTAAAATATTTTTATGTAGTCCAAGTCACACTGATGGGCAATTAACCAACATTCACATGGGCATCTCCACGTCCGATTTCCAAAAGCTCATGATCGTCCAATTTAATCAGATACATGTGAAGATTAATGACCTCAAAGACTAATTCGGCACATTGTCTACACAAGCCGACGAGCTAGAGATCCGTAGGAGAGCGGACCACGTCACCCTTAGCCCCGGGGCACACACGAGTTCATCTTGGGGTAAACGGAAACTTAGAAGGGATGCACACTCATCACTTTGCAAATCCTAATGCCCCACCTCAATTCTCTCGTGCACGTAAAGATCTAGGGTTTGTTTACGAGCACCGACGAGGTCCTCCTTGGCCCAACCATTACCCCCTTGGGATGAGTGTCCTCTCACAGTTCCCTTATCATAGAGCATTCTTGTCATGGCGTCGCCTAGGCGTCGCCTAGGCGTCCTGGCGCCCAATTGTAAACAAGGCGATGGACGCCTTTTTTAAAAAATATATATATGGGCATAGACTGCGGTTTATATATAAACCGCAGTCTATTCCCTGAGCCGCAGTCAGTGAATAAACGGCGGTTTATATATAAACCGCAGTCTATTCTAGGGCTCAGGGAATAGACTGTGGTTGTATATAAACCGCAGTCTATTCTCTGACTGCGGCTCAGGGAATAGACTGCAGTTTATATATAAACCGTCGTCTATGATAGAATAGACTGCGGGTTATATATAAACCGCAGTCTATTATAGCATAGAATAGACTGTGGTTGTACAACAACCGCTGTCTATTCTACTATGAACCATACAATAGACTGTGGTTGGTATAGAAACCGTAGTCTATACTATCTATTTTAGACTGTGAACCATAAAAATCTCGTTTTACGTCGACTTTTTGCTTCTTACATACGTTGCTCTTTGTGTAAAACCCTACAGGCGATTTTGTTCAAGTTTTTGGTTTTTGAAGATGATAATCTCACATGGGAAGCTGTAGAGAGAGCTATTGGAACTGAAGCTCGGAATTTACGAAGTGGAGCTGGAGCCAATTCTCAACTATTGGATGAAAAGGATGAAGATTTCGATCATTTTTTCTTTGTCAATGATGATGAAAATATTGAAGATAATTATGGGCAAAAGACAAGTACCTCAAACCAACCAAGCACATGCAATGCAAATGACGACTTACTAGATGATAATTCCAGTTGATCTTTTATGATTTTTTAAATTTTTTAAAAAAAACATTATTTATGCTAATATGTTATTGTGCATTGGATGAAAACATTTTGTATTTGACCACAATACTATACTATGATTTTTGTGTTCCCTTTTCTATTATTGCTTTCTCTGAAGTCAAAAATCTGTGTGACTGTGTTTGTATTTGGTGGTTTGGTAGTCAGGCAGATTGACATTGTTTTTTTTTACTGGCTACTGCTAACTGGTCATATATCAGAAGTTACTACTTACTGCTATGAAGAAAAAATCTGTAACTGTGTGTTTGTACTTTGAATTTGGTAGTTTGGTAGATTAGCATTGTTTTTTTTACTGTTAACTGCTCATATATCAGAAGCTGTTGCTTACTGTTATGAAGGAAAAATCTGTGTGGCTGTGTGTTTGTATTTGGTAGTTTGGGACTTGGTAAACATTTAGTTTTAAGTTAAAAAAAAGAGGTTTAGACTGTGGTTATTATAATAACCGCAATCTATAGACGTCTATAGATGGCGGTTATTATAATAATTGCAGTCTATAGTAACCGCAGTCTATAGAATGACAACTATAGACTGCGGTTATTATAATAACCGCAGTCTATATTCTGGCTTTAAGACTTCGGTTATAATAACCGCAGTCTATAGAATGTCAACTATAGACTGCGGTTATCATAATAACCGCAGTTTTAAATCCTGCAGACTATAGACTGCGGTTATTATAATAACCGCAGTTTATAGTCTTTTTAAAAAAAAAATTGAGTAAATCGGCGCCTTGCGACTTACTCGCCTTGTGGTCGCCTAGGCGTCCGCCTTGTCGCCTAAGCATCAAGGTGTCTGGCGCTCGCCTTGGTTCGCCTTGACGCAGTGATAAGAATGTCATAGAGATAATGTTGCCCTACCAGCATGATTTGATTACGGTCCAGATGATGATCCCAAGCCTCACGGGGGGATGTAATCACAAAAATGATGACATCACTCGTAGGGTCTGCATTAATGCCCTTTCATTCGATAGTTAGTTAGATCCTAAAGCATTTAGCAACCGGCTCCTAAATATGGTTTACTATTTTGAGTGGTTCGACATGGATGATGAGGTTAGGGTTTGCTTTGCCAAAATGAAATTGCACAGGTAATGAATATTTATTGGGCAAGTTTAAAGAGATCACTAGCGCGAGAGAGTTACCATCCTATCTCCTGACGGACGGATATGAAGTATTGACTTGAAGAGAAATATATCCATACAAGAGCACTCCTGGACCAACTCTACGACTTATGATAGGGCACGCACTCTGTAAACAATTATATGACACGCTCTAATGAGTTAGTTGTTAGGAGTGATACTAAAGAGGATCCCATTACGGCTGCATTCCACTTCCGAGAGGAATTGCATCCTAATATTTGTAGAGTTCATCCCACAACATCTGAAGTCAATCGAGCAGATATTTCAGCTCGCTCTAGAATATGAAAAGTACTTACAAATCACTGGTCTGAGACAAGTTAGCATGGAGATAGAGGGATGTGCCAAATCCTAGGCCTAGTCCTGTTCCCACTGAAAAGAAAAATTTATTGCTTCAGAGGCCCACAAATCGAGGAGAATCTAGTGCTATCAATGCCAAGGTATATGACATGTAGTGGCCTAGTGCCCTTGTAATCAACTTTAAGGAGAGCTCTAACCCCAGCACGGTGGTAGAAGAGTCCACCAAGGAAGAGATTGTCATTATTGCCGAAGAAGGGTGGATGAGTGATGTTGATAAAGCTTTGGAGTTGAAGACAGAATTGGAGGGGTGTGAAGACCTCTCAGGGGATCTAGAAAAAAGATTATTCTTTTATGGGAGAAGAACAATCTTGCACTCATTGCACTCGAAGGAGTGAGAGTTCTTTACATCGTCATGAAGGACGTGTCTATCGTAATGTCAAGGACACCCTAACAGGACGTGATAGACCACGATAACGATGACATAACACCATACCGCATCTTGATATGCGCTACCTATGGAAAACTTTACGAGACATTGGTATGTGATAGGTATCGTGGTGTTGCTAGTGACCCGTGATAGACTATAAGGTTTTCCTAGGGGCGGTGCTTTTAGTTTTAACTTCGACCAAGCGATGAGAAATGACGTTTTTCATACTGTCATTATCAATGATGATGGAACCAAATTGTCCCAGGATGCGAGTTGTCGTACGAAAAATATTGTTCCTCAACCAAGCATCATTAGCAATGACTCTAGGGGTCAGTAAACTGTGTTGGAGAACACAAAGTAAATGATCAGGTTGTTCTCCTTCGACCTCTAGCTCGCTCTCTAACTCGGGCTCATAACTAGAGTCGGGTCGGGAGTCAAAAGATTTTTGACGCTACTCCATACACTTAAAAGCATCTAAACACGCCAAGCTGGAGTTTAATTCCAATAATCTCATATGCCTCTAGAGGGTGCAACAAGAAGTGCAGATGTACTCGGGGGCACAATCGGGAGAGCGGGTTTGGCGGTTCTAACCATAGGGGTAGATGTGTGAGTGGATAAGGGTCTATCAATAGACCTCATATCGGATGTTCTCTTCTGCAAAAGCCTCCAATCTAAGTGCTCGACTCAAGACCTTTCCAAAGTCCTTATAGTAGCGAAGTTCCAACTGATCACTAATAAAGTATCGTAACCCGTTCAACTAACAAGATACGGCCATGTTATCATCCTCTCGGAGGTCGAGGCGAGACTGGAGTACGAACAATTCATGTGTGTACTCGTCCACATATAATTTTTCTGGTCGCATGTTGTGAAACCAACAATAGAGTTTGCAAATAATCAGGTGGGACGTATCTCTTAAGCATGTGTTTTAAATTATGCTCAGGCGGTGATCGGTAAATTAAACCTAGAACACTTTAACTGTCCCCACATAACCAACGCAGGACCTTTCAACCTAAAGATAGCATATTCAACTTGTCTAGCTTAGGGAAATTGCTTCCAAGGTAAGAAACTATCTATCCTATCACGCCAATCTAAGCAACCTTCAAATTATAACCGTCCTTCGAAATCACTGACATATAATTTGATTCCTAAACACGAACAGGATTGATCTCTTATGTTATGGGTTCCTTGATCAAAATGTTGTTGGTTAGGAAACTCTAGATTTGGTTGCCTAAAGTTATCATGATGATCAATTTGGGGATGTAGGTTGGCCTCATCGCAATCTGTTTATTATTTGTCTCACATCTCTCATTTTTGTATTAACACTCGTAATTAACACGTCAATTACTTTAGCCAAATTCTTCATTTGTGCACTCAAATCGGCAACTTTGTCTTCTATATGACCCACAAGATTTTTTATTTTAAAAATAGTCGCGATGTCACCAACTGTGGGGATCAAACACTTGCATACTTTATGACAAAGGTCACAAAATCACTTTGTGCTTGACACCTCCCAAGGATACTAATAAGAATAATGGTCAAAAGACAGACACATCCTCGGGAGCAGGAATCTCTAAACCATTACGGGTCTGTTTGGGACAGCTCTGGCGGATTGAAAAGCTGTTGTCCGGATAAAGTTATTTTAAAATAGATCTCTGGGAAGCAGTTTTGAAAAGCTGCAAAGTGTTTGGTTGTTCTGTGCAGAAGTGATCTTTGAAGAGCGATTTTCTATTTTTAGCTGTTTGGAGAAACAACTTTTGGAAGCTGTTTTTAAAATATATAAATGTATAAAAATAGCTTATAACGTGAGTCTTTTACATAGTTCTAGAAAATAGGAAAAAAGGTCTTCCAACATCCGGCAACTGTTTTTTTCAATCCTTCCGATCATCTGTTCGAAAATAATTTGATATGAATCAAACTTTTGGTAATTTAAAATCCTTTAAATTTTTAGTACAAGATAGATCAAATTTTTACCTGCGCGCATTATATACTTCTTCGGCAAATGTAAAACACATGTTAAAATCACAGACTGCATTACATTTTGCGTCGTCGTTCCATGACGTCCTATGTATCGCACTTGATCCACACTCGTAGACATTCACAAAAACACAAATACACACATAAACAAACACACACACACACCATACACACATAAAAATAACACAAACACACACACAATCCATCCATATACACACACACCCAGACACACACATTCATACAACCATACACACATACAACCATGCACACATCCACACACCCACACACACACATTCATACAACCATACATACCCAACCAAAAGTACAAAAACACACACACATACAACCATAAACACATAAAAAAACAAACACACATACACACACACACACATCCTTACTCATTCACACACTCATTCTCATCCACAAAGTCTTATACACACACTCATACTCATCCAAAAAAAAAACAAACACACACACACATTCATACATACAACCATACACAAAAAAAAAACACACACCCACACACACATCCACACACACGCACAATTACAAAAAAAAACACACCACACACACACATCCACACTCATACACATTCACAAAAAAAAACACACATAAACAAACACACACACACACACACACCATACACACATAAAAATAACACAAACACACACACACACATCCATCCATATACACACACAAACACACACACACACACATCCCTACAAAACCAACAAAAAAACACATATAAATCCAAGCACATAAAAAATCCATAAACACAAGTACCTGAAAGGAAGCGGGACAACTGGAATCGGGAAGAACTTCTATGAGATCTGGACGGGATGGGTGAACGGTGAATCGATGCCGGTGGTAGGAGCAATGGATCCTGCAAGATGTGAAATTGAAAAAAAAACAAGATGAAGCAGGGTCGGACGGGGTCGGACGGGGTCGGCGGGGAGAGCAAAAATCGGAAAGGGAAAAAATCCATCTCTACATACCGCCGGAGAAGGAGGGCTGGGATCGGACGGGGTCAGCGGTGGCCTATCGCCGGAGAAGCAGGGTCGCGTGTTGAGGGAAGCCGTCGCCGGAGAAGCAGTCGCCGGAAGTAGGGTCGGCGGTGGTCTATCGCCGGAGAAGGAGGGCTGGGATCGGACGGGGTATCGGACCCAGCAATGGCGCTAGGGCGACGGGCGAATCGCTGCGGTGCAGGAGGAGAAGAACGCAGGTGGAAAAAAAATCGGGAATCGATTTCTTAGGCGCTGAACGCTGGGGGGAGGGGCTTCCGCAAAAGAGCTCTCGGAGCGGCTCTTCGAAAAGCGATTTCAGTTAAGAGCTGTCCCAAACAGCGACAATAACAGCTCTGGCGACTAGAAAAGAACTTTTCCAACCGCCAGAGCTGTCCCAAACAGACCCT
Organism: Platanthera guangdongensis; assembly: GCA_039583875.1. NCBI lineage: Eukaryota > Viridiplantae > Streptophyta > Magnoliopsida > Asparagales > Orchidaceae > Platanthera > Platanthera guangdongensis. Next base: position 132,453,742 of record CM077149.1, read on the forward strand.
ACATCTTATATATCCTGAGTCTAGGTCAATTATCTTACACACTGCCATTAAATGAGGGCACACATACCCCCAATGACATTCACATAGAGCAATCACCTCTTTCTAGGAATGCATCCATTATGATTTGTCACCCGGTGTTGCCTTAAAATCAGATCCACAATTAATACATTAGGAGTTCTTTCTACCACTCCTCACATCCCCGGAAGCATTTAACTTGATATAGAGGCACATCTTCTTACTGATGTCTTAGAGGATCTTGAGTACAACAATTTTACTTGAGAGGAGTATTTTTATAATCCACCAACGGAGCCTCCTGACCATGTAAATTTTGGTAGTCATATGGCACATTATAAGACCATGTGTAGGAGGCTCGTCGAGTTAATCGGCATTTATTTACTTTAATTGAATGGCATGAGTGAATCTGTCTGGTATAAGTTCACTTGCAACAATAAAATTAATAAATCTTATGATGATAGCCGCAGGAGAGCACAAAGCCTCAAAGAAGGTGAATAGATAATGAACTGTATACATGTCAAGAGGTTCCCCAATGGAACTGCTAGAAAATTGAATGTGATGTGAATGAGTCTACACAATTATCAAGAAAATTGGGATAGATGCTTACGAACTTAATAGTCTTAAGAATACGGGAATTTTGCATATATTCAGTCTTGAATATTTGATCGCACTCTAAGACCGTGTGATTACATGCACCCATTATCTCCCACCCCCAGAGCCTCAGCCCCACATATCGCCCACTGACAATCACCCCTCCACTCAAAGAAAAATAGTTACACGGAACCTATTTCGGCATTGGAATTACTTCCAGCTCTATTACCAACCTTGCTAGCAGTAGCAACATAATCCTCGACATTAGTGACGGTAGCTCCTTCAGCAATAGCACCTCTTTCAGCATCTTTAGCAGCCACGGCATCTATGGCTCTTTTCGACGACATCACAAAGATCTTGGCCCATGAGATCATACCAACACAAGAGAGGCGGATACTTGGTTTATTATCAAGGTCATGTATACATGGACGACACAAGGATTTTCAAAGCAAAGTTCGAGAGACTCCCGAGCCCTACAATGAGAGTACGATTATCTCCATTAATCGAAGATTAGGGATCACGTCAAACAACCTATATGGGCCTAACACACAAACCAAGGAACCGTCTATCCACAACTCTCATTAATTTTAATTTCCCACATAACTCCATTATCCCGACTATCCAATTCCCCTTACATTCCCAAAAGTAAGCCTCCTCCCAGTCTCATCATCAGCGTACAACCACACTCCCGCTCCCCACTAACCCACACCACTTTAATTTAAAGAATTGACCTACACCATCCTAATTACCCTCATTGCCCTCCTTCCCACCCTTGTAACACACAAATCTAGTCTCTCTTTTTTCCCCACAAATCCTAGACTCCAAATAGCATGTTGTCAATCCCCTAATCATGCATCCCGTCCCTGGTCAAATTTGATGTGCTGTGAAAACGAGAGAAGAATGATCAAACACGCAGAAAATCACAACACCGATGACACAGATTTATGTGGTTCACCCCAAGATGGGATACATCCACGAGCAACAACAATCCGTTTTTCACTAGATCAAGAACAGAGGCAGTTACAAAAAGTGGGCGGATTTCTGAATTTCTGACTGATCCAACCCATAGAACGACAAGGAGTTTATACAACACTTTGTACATTTTCAAAATACCTGATAACTGCTCATGGTCGAGATCAACGTCAATCATTGTCTTTGGGTTAGGGTTCAAGGCATATAATTAACATCTCGGTTGCTGAAATTACCAATTAGAACCCTCTCTTCTTGATTTTCAACAGCCATGACCCTCCCCTCCTGCCTTCACTGATACCATTCTCCACCCTCCCCATGAGCCTCCCACACCTCTCCTTATTTCCTGAGTTCCCCCAACATGCCAAGCAAAAATCCAGTTCAGGAAGCTTCAGCAAGACCACAAATACATAGCCATCTAAAGACACAATTCAGCAGTCCAACAATCTCGTTCAGCCTACCAACTCCCTTCTGTTAGTGCTAACTCAGTTCACAGTTGCTTCTTCGGCCGCCGCCACCTCGCCGAACACCCATCAAACCTTCTACCCCGTATGCATTGTAAATTTATTGATTGTTTGTGATTTCTTTAGTGTTAAATTGCGTGATTACGTCATGTTTTGAGTATATTAATCTGTAATTGTTGTCTACATGCCTCCAGTAATTTATAGTTGTTTTCCCGTACTCTCACATATATACCGTATTAAAAATTTCCCTATTTTGGAGTTTAGTTTGATTGCGGATTGTCTTTAATATTGTTTATAAAGTCTATTATTGAAAGTTTGTGCATATAGAGTTCCATCCGATTATTCTCAGTTCCGTTCAGAACCTACCCAGTATCAAATGTGGCTTAGATAGCATGAGGTCTTCAAACAACATTGAGCGTGACGTCAGAAAGGATGTTGTGCTATTGAAGGAAAAAAAGTTTTAGGCTCGATACTTGAGAGAGAGAAGGTAGTCGACTCTTGGGAGACTTGAAAGACTCGCACAAGGCTCGAAAGACATACGGACCTGGGAAAGGTGTGTCATGTGGCTCAAGCAGTAACAAACGAGGAAATTATGCATGTGGGGCTCGGTAAACTATGAAGGAGATGGCATTACGGTTGAACACTCAAAGAACTCGGATGCTAATACGCTGGAGGTGATCCAAAGAAAGCAGAAGAGCTTCACTGGGTAATATCTTGATGGATCATCTCTGCAGCTGAGAGGATCGACTCCTAGGAGAAGATCAAGGAGCTAGAAGTGGTGTTGTCGCTTAGGCAACATCGATGAGGGAACCGTATGCACTAGTCAAAGTCGACGAAGGAAGACGACGACCTCAGACCTCGACGAAGGGTTGTCTGGTAACTAACTTAAAGAGGAGGGTTGTTGTGCGCAAGGATGGGTGTTAGAAAACCGAAGGCGAACGATGAGCGCATGGAGCCACACCAAGGTGGTGTGTCATGGTCTTCACAAAAGTGAAGGATGGGTGCTTCAGAACTGAAGTTTGGCATATATGGAGAGGGCACACTGGTGGGGGCCTGTGAGTTGATTTCAGTTGGCTTTAATATCAAAGTAGTTATGGTTCTTCCCGTAGCGAGCCAATATCTCGTTAGTGGTAGTGGTGGAGATAGAGATGGCAAAGTATGTCAGTTATGTAAGGGAGGCAAGCTCACCCGAAGGGGGAAGAATAGGAAGAAGAGGGATACCCTAACCCTAGAAGGAGAGAGGAAGAAAGGACTAGAGATAAGAGGAGAGAACATTGATTAATTTTTGCATACCCCATTAATGACTCTAGTGGTCTTTAAAAAAAATTTACATAGTGGTATAGGCATAATAAGTTCTGTCACTTGGACTTATTATAAAATATTAAATGCATAACATAAACTCACATAATAAACTAACTCGTGACATTTACGCCTAACATTGAAACATGACAACCCTAAATAAAGATACTAAATAACTATGCGCAATAATTGATAATGGATAATTGGTCGTATGGGACTATAACAGTATGATTCCTAAAAATTTCTGAAATAAACTTAATATGCCTACAACTCTAAGGTCCTTATTCTTGGCAAGGCATGAAAGGGTACATCCACTCCTAACCCTCCCCTACCCTTCAACCTCTTATTTTGGCTCTGTTTGGGACAGCTCTGGCGGCTGGAGAAGCTCTTTTCCAGCCGCCAGAGCAGGTATTGGATCTGTTTGGGACAGCTTATCAATAAAATCACTTTTTAAAAAACAGCTCTGGGAGCTATTTTTCGGAAGCAGCCCCCCCTGCGTTTCAGCGGTCCTAAAATCGCGAAATCCCGCGTCTACCGCATTCCCGATTCTCCTTCCGCCTCTTTCCCGATCCCGATCCCGATCCCGCGGCTACTCCCGCATTCCCGATCGCAGTCGGCTCTCCTTCCGCCTTCTCCCGATCGCAGACGCCGCCGCCTTCCCAGTCGCAGACGTCGCCGCCGAACCTCCAGCTCGCAGCAGAAGCCGCCGCCTGTTACCGATCGCACGAACCCTAGCGTCCGGCGACGGAATCCAGCCTCTCCTCCTCCCCCAGCGCCGGCAAGGTGGTACTCCTCTGCCGCTCCTTCTTCCTCCTCTCCGGAGACAACAACGAGGAGGTTCTTCCTCCAGCGTCTACAAGACTTTCTTCCTTCTCTGTGGCCCATTTTCTTCTTCCGGTTAGGTATACCAAATTCCTTCTCTCATACCAAATTTCTTTATATGGTTTGGGTATGTATATGAATGTGTGTGTGTGTGTGTTTTTTTTGGTTTAGGGTTGTATGTATGTGTGTTTGTGTGTATGTGTGTGAGTTTGTTTGTGTTTAGGGATTGTGTATGTGTATGTGTGTGTGTGTGAATGTGTACTTAGGGTGTGTGTATGTGTGTGTGTGTGTGTGTGTGTGTGTATATGAGTGTGTATGGTTGTGTGTATGGTTGTATGTGTGTGTGTGTATTATGTGTGTGTGTGTTTGTGTATATGAATGTGTATGGTTGTATGTGTGTGTGTGTATGTGTGTTTTTGGGTTTGGGTATGTATATGAAAAGTGTATGGTTGTATGTGTGTGTGTGTGTATTATGTGTGTGTGTGTGTGTATGTGTATATGAGTGTGTATGGTTGTGTGTGTGTGTGTGTGTTTTTTTGGGTTTGGGTATGTATATGAAAAGTGTATGGTTGTATGTGTGTGTATTATGTGTGTATGTGTATATGAGTGTGTATGGTTGTGTGTGTGTGTGTGTTTTTTTTTTGGGTTTGGGTATGTATATGAAAGTGTATGGTTGTGTGTGTGTATTATGTGTGTGTGTGTGTATGTGTATATGAGTGTGTATGGTTGTGTGTGTGTGTATTTTTTTTTGGGTTTGGGTATGTATATGAAAAGTGTATGGTTGTATGTGTGTGTGTGTATTATGTGTGTATTATGTGTGTATGTGTATATGAGTGTGTATGGTTGTGTGTGTGTGTGTGTTTTTTTTTGGGTTTGGGTATGTATATGAAAAGTGTATGGTTGTATGTGTGTGTGTGTATTATGTGTGTATTATGTGTGTATGTGTATATGAGTGTGTATGGTTGTGTGTGTGTGTGTGTTTTTTTTTTTGGGTTTGGGTATGTATATGAAAACTGTATGGTTGTATGTGTGTGTGTGTGTGTGTGTGTATTATGTGTGTATGTGTATATGAGTGTGTATGGTTGTGTGTGTGTGTGTGTGTGTTTTTTGGGTTTGGGTATGTATATGAAAAGTGTATGGTTGTATGTGTGTGTGTGTATTATGTGTGTGTGTGTATATGAAAAGTGTATTATGTGTATGTGTGTATTATGTGTATATGAATGTGTATGGTTGTGTGTGTGTGTGTGTGTGTTTTTTTTTGGTTTGGGTATGTATATGGATGTGTGTGTGTGTGTATGAATGTGTGCTTAGGGTGTGTGTGTGTGTGTATGAATGTGTGCATAGGGTGTGTGTGTGTGTGTATTATGTGTGCGTGTGTGTATGTGTATATGAATGTGTTTGGTTGTATGTGTGTGTGTGTTTTTTTTTGGGGTTTGGGTATGTATATGAAAAGTGTATGGTTGTATGTGTGTGTGTGTATTATGTGTGTGTGTGTGTATTATGTGTGTGTTTGAGTATGTATATGAAAAGTGTATGGTTGTATGTGTGTGTGTCTGTATTATGTGTGTGTATGTGTATATGAATGTGTATGGTTGTATGTGTGTTTGTTTTTTGGTTGGTGATTGTGCGTATGTGTGGATGTGTGTGTCAGTGTTTGTTTGTCTATGTGTGTGTTTGTTTACTTTTGAATGTGTATGAGTGTGAATGTGTGTGTGTGTTGTGTGTTTGTTTTTTTTGTGTACATGTGTATTATTAGTAGTTCTTATTTTGATTTGATTAGTTTATAGTACAATGGTAAAACCAAAGGAAGGAGGAATCGTAGCGAGTTGGGAGTCAGGTGAAGTGACGTTATTTTGTGATCTCTGCATAAAAGAGATTGGTTTGGGGAATCGGCCAACCACCCACTTCAGCAAAGAAGGGTGGAAAAATCTGATTACAGGGTTTAAAGAACGCACGGGGAAAAGCTACGATCGAATGCAAATGAAAAATAAATGGGATTATCTGAAGAAAGATTGGAAGTTATGGAAGGAACTGAAACATGGTGAGACTGGTTTAGGCTGGGATCCAGAGAAGAGAACTATTGCTGCCTCAGAGGAATGGTGGGCAGAGAAGATTAAGGTCCGAACAAATTCAAGTTTCATTTCATTAAATTAGTTCATATTTTTTCATATTTTAACATTGATACATTGATTACAACAGGTTGTTCCAGCGGCGAAAAAATTTCGGTGCGGAGGTATTGCACCGGAGTTGGAGGAGAAATTGAATACTATGTTCAGTCAGGTAGTCGCAACTGGAGAAGACTCTTGGGCTCCTTCAATTGGGAGTTTGTCACCTGATGTGTGGAGGATCCAGTTGGAAGACGATGATGTGGCAGATAACATGGAGAACAATCAAGGTGGACCTGAAGAGTACGGGGGAGCTACAACACCTCCTGGGAATGCGTCCTCCTCGGCGAGTAAAAAAAGGAAGATAGGGAGGAACAAAGCAATGGCATTTTCTTTGATGTCAGATTTACATCAATCAACTCTAGCATTGAAGCCGCCGCCAGTTGTCACGGTCAAAGAGGTTGTGGAGTTGATTTCCAGCAGCCCAGAGCTACGGGCAAACCTGGATCTATATTACTTTGCTCTCGAGCACATCAGGGACAAGACCACTAGGGAGATCTTCATGAGTATCCCAGAAGATATGAGGGTTTGGTGGATTATGAAGGCGTACGAGAAGAGGGCTCGGTGATACGAGCTTACCTTGATCGAAAATCTCCTTTTATGTTTTGCATGTAAAACACTATAATGTTTATGTTTACTTTTTAATGTCGTCCATCTATTTTGAGTACTACTAGATTACATTGTAATAGTTTTTTTGTTATCATCTTCGCATATATATATGTTCATGTTTTATTATGCTTTGAATGCAGGTACTAATAATGGAAGAGCATGACTCCTCCCCTGAAGATTCTGGGGATTCAACCAGTCTTTCGCCAGAGCGGAGACAATATATAGAATACTGCAGTGTAGTTATGTCATCGATCGAGAGGATGAATTATCATGTTCGAGATACACGTCCATGTACGACATCTACCCAAACTGGTTCGAAATGGATCAAAGAGTTACTAGAAGGACATCCAGATAGAATACATGACGCATTTAGGATGTCTAAAACGCATTTTCGTAGATTTACTCCATAACTAGAAGCAGATGCTGAACTTCAAGGATCACAGCGGACGTCTTCAAGAGAAATCCTAGGGATTACATTGTATATCTTAGCACAGGAGGTTCCGTTAGATTGACAAAGAACGGTTACAGCACTCGACCGAAACAATAAGTAGATATTTTTCGAAAGGGCATAGATCTCTTTTGTTACTGTCAATTGATGCTATAAAGCCTACTGACTGTCAATTCAGAGAGATTCCGGGTGAGATAAGGTATGATCCTCGTTACATGTCATTTTTCAAGGATTGCGTTGGTGTCATTGACGGTACACATGTTGATGCGAGGATACCCGTAGAAGATCAAGTATGATACATAGGACGTCATGGCACGACGACCCAAAATGTAATGGCAGTCTGTGATTTTAACATGTGCTTTACATTTGCCCTCGCTGGATGGGAAGGATCTGCTCATGACAGTCGCATCTTTGCACGGGCATTGGCCGACGATAGATTGCACTTTCCGCATCCCCCACAAGGTATCCTAATCAATATGTTTACATTCATTCAAATTGTTTGTATTTCATAATGTTTACCTGCTTATTACAAATCAAATAAATGCAGGTAAATATTATTTAGTGGATGCTGGTTACCCGTTAAAGAAGGGTTATCTGAATCCGTATCCAGAAACAAGATATCACTTGGCTGACTTTGCCCGTGGGAGTCGGCCTGTACAAGGAAGGCAAGAACATTTCAATAAGACGCATTCATCTCTTCGCAGTGTGATCGAGCGAATGTTTGGAGTGTGGAAAAAGAAGTGGCACATTTTGAGCAAAATGCCACTACAACTTCAAGAAACAACGTTACATTGTGCTAGCGACAATGACCCTACATAACTTCATTCGGAGACATCCTTCTCGCTGGGACCCTGAGTTTAATGCTTGTGATGTTGATGAGTCTTCTTTCGTTCCCTCAGAGGCTGAAGAACCTGCGGCAGAGGATGAAATTGAAAGCGATATGCGTGATGCTGCTGGAGAAGAACATATGTCTACAGTACGAGATAACATTGCCAAAGAGATATACAGCGCTGCGCGCAGGTAAAAATTCGATTCAACGCTTACTAAAAATTTAAAGGGTTAAAAATATCAAAAGTTTGATTCATATCAATTTATTTTCGAAACAGGTGATCGAAAGGATTGGAAAAAGGAGTCGCCGGATGTTGCAAGACCTTTTTTCTATTGCTACAACTATGTAAAAACACATGTTATCAGTTATTTTTAAATATTTATATATTTTCGTTTTTTTAAAAACAGCTTCCAAAAGCTGTTTCTCCAAACAGCTAAAAAAAGAAAATCGCTCTTCAAAGCGCACTTCTGCACATAACACCCAAACACTCTGCAGCTTTTCAAAACTGCTCCCCAGAAATCTATTCAAAACAGCTCTATCCGACAGCAGCTTTTCAATCCGCCAGAGTTGTCCCAAACAGACCCTTTATCTAAAGAAGTGGACTCCGGCGGATGAAGGCATCTGTGATGATCTCCCTCCTCGGCCTTAACCGCTCTTCATATTTTTGAAACCCCTCATCTTTCTATCTCATGCACATTTCAAAGGAAGGAATGCTCAAAAATCCACCATAAATCTTTTCTCTTTCTTAACCACACCTTATTGCAAATTGAGTAAGGCAGGTGGAAGCCATGACCTACTTTTCATTTCTGTCCCACACAATAATTTTTTTCTCTCACATCTCCTCCTTCCGCTCTTGAACCATATTCTAGCAAAGTGGTGGCCAATAGCAATTTTCATCATTTCAACTATCTCACTAGACAGTGTGATTGGAACAAACCTCAAAGATGAAAGGCCTGAAATTTAAGATTTAAAGTGTGTCTGGGACCCATACCAGAAAAAAACACATTGTAACATAGGTGAGATACCAAACTTCAGAAACTCCAATAAAACTCATTAAAGAACTGTTGCAGACGAAAGAGATATAACTCCGAAAAGAGAGATTGTACATTATACCTTTAGCCATTTAACAGAGAAGTTCCGGCCATAGTAGGCTGTTCCATGTGCATATTTCCAATTGCCCCCTCGATAAATCCCCCAATTTTAGAAGTCATCTTCGCACAACCCTTTTAAATGAAGAACTTTAATTAAATGTTAATCATTTGCGTGCAAGGATTCAAAATATTTTTTTTACTAGATACAAATGCTTTCTTTTACTAGATTTCAAATTCAATTAAGAACCTAATGGTATGTGGGGTGATTAAGGTACAGTGTCATCACCATACCTACCTGAAAATGCCGGGTGCGGTTGATTGAGAATATCAAAATAAATTCTCTATCGACTCAAATGCTTCATTAAGTTTAGCCTCATTACTCCTTTGAGTTGCCCAAACACCTTGCTGGACAGAAATTTCCAGGTTTTCACGATGCAACTTTAACATAAAGTACCTAGTTTTCCCACATTTGAAATTAAAGTTCCTTAGAAAAACATTGAAAGCACCCTTCAATCCATTGATATGAACTTCCAAACTAAGAAGGGAAAAATTGGCTGAAAATAAATCTAATAGGAGATGAAGAAAAGTAGAAAACAAACTAGTCAAGCAAAATAAATGCATAAGGCCTATAACGTGAAAAACCAAAGATAAAATTATGCTGGATGCCATGAAAGCCTAATGTGCAGGCAGTAACCTCAAGCACAAGTAATATAAGTGTAATAATTAACGTCCAGGTAAACTCATGTCATTATTACAGGGATCCTAAGGGATGCAAGGTACACTTAGTGGAATTGTGATTAAATGGGGAAACTAAAATAGCATCCTCAAGCATAGAGGCGCCTCCTAGTCAACAACATTTTCACGCTTCGTGAATAACCAATCATCATCCTCCTAAATGAAAATAGATCCGTAATGTAACCGGCGGAATTAAGGGGTTTGTGGAAATTGTAATGCAAGTGAAATATGTAGAGTTTGCTGAACAAAATAGTAACTTTGGGTAAGTTGAGTTTGCGGACTTGAGAGGAGAGTTTTGCAGAATGGCAGGGTGCATAATCCTCAAAGCACAAAGAAACGATTAGATTCCTCAAAGATTCATATGATTAAAATCTAGGCAAAACTAAAACTTTTATTAACAATCATTCATCAGTGTTCCAATCATAAGTCATGATTATTCTATTTATAGTATGGCTTACGAGGTAAATTTAAATTTAAACAAATGAATCATATCCAAAGAATACAAAATGAAGATAACCAAATTATTGAATACTAAATAAAACATAATTACTAGGATAATTGTAAGTTGTTTTTTAAGATATCTCACTGTCATGATATTCTCAACCAATGGTCTTACATACCTTGCATGGTATTACAATTCAGCAAGGCCTGGAAATTTTGACGCACAAAAGGAAGAACCACCGGACCTGAGTTGAACAGGTTAAATGATCAATTATATAGTCACATAAGGGAGATACCTACTGTGTATGTGATGGTGTGTGCGTGCGTGCGTGCGTGTGTGTGTGTGGGTGGGGGGGGGGGGGGGGGGGGGTTGACTTGTCTTTCACATTAGTTCTCAGCTCTGGGGTTTGAATGTTTTATTCATCCAAAGTCCAAACTAACCCAAATTCAGTATCTAAAACTGAGCATAAAAATGTATACTAACTATAGGTCGAATAAACAAAAATTAAGAAACATCTGCTGGAGTGAACAATGATAGTACCCTATACCAAATTACAAATTGTTGGTTCAGAACATAACTACATAGAAAGAACTTATATTACATTCAAGACAACGACTTTAGTGCTGACCCTTCTGGGGAAAAAAGTAAGCTTCCATCTGTAAGCATATTCCCGGAAGATCTGGTCATGTAATCCTCAAAAAATTCCTAAAATTTTTGGAAATTTATGGTTTCTTTTTCATCAAGCTTAAGTAGCGTGATACACCGAAACAAAGCGAGCATTGAGCTTTTTCTTGTTCACTTAACCGAACAAATGAAATACATGATTTATATAGGATGATGTAGGATAAAATGATTTGTAAGGATTGCAAAATCATACCAGGAGAAAGTTTAACAACACAACCTAGGTTATTGGTGTTAGATACTTAGATGTACAAATTAAATATAATAAATTAAAGACAAAAACAAACATGTTGCAAAAAATCGGTAGTGGAACTTGAAGGTGGAAAAGCAGGTTGTTTTTAAGACAGCAGTTATGGAACAACTTATTGATGACCCTTAGGTTGATCATAGTGGCTCATGGGAAGTTGTCTTCACATTTAAGAATTAGTGAAAAGAACATATTTGGAGTACCAAAAGGTCGTGCACCCCCAAATAAAGAATCTTGGTAGCGGAAAGAGAAAGTGCAAGACAAATTGAGGGCAAAGAGGGTCAGCTATAAATCACTCTACGCTTGTAGGAATGATGAAAACTTAGCCAGATATAAAGTCGTCAAAAAAGAAGCTAAACAGACAGTAAGTAAAGCAAGAAGCCAAGCTTATAAAGAATTTTATAAGTAACTAGATACAAAAAATGGAGAGCGTGACATATATAAAATTACTCGAGCTAGAGAGATGAAAACAAGAGATTTAACCCAAGTAAAATGCATAAAGAATGAGATAGATACAGTTTTGACGGATGATGTGAATATTAAAGAGCGATGGAAAAAATATTTTTACCAACTCTATAATGAAACAAAAGACAATGAATTGAACTTGAAAAAGTTAAGTAAATCAGAGGACATGTTTGCATAAGAGACCAATTACCCCTAAAAAGAGAAAAATATCTAGACCTAATTCATTTATAGACAATTCATCTTCGACACACCTCTCGCGATGAGGAATAGATGACTTTTGTAGAAAGTGGAACTCCAGAATTTTATTAATCCAAAATTATGTGTACAAATTGAGAGAATACACATATATAGGAAGAGAGAGGGAGAAGAATCTCAAACTAAAGATGTGGGATAAAACCAAAAACTAATGGGCCTAAATACTAGGTTTTTCCAACACTCCCCGCAAGCTAGAGTGTACAAGTCGTAGGCACCAAGATTGGATAGAAACTGATGATATAATGGTCGTGGTAGTGTCTTGGTAAGAATATCTGCAAATTGCCCAAAGCAGGGACATGCTCTAAATTCTAGCTTCTTCAATTGTAACATTCTCTCGAAACGAAGTTGACAATCAACTTCATTGTGTATTTGTTCGCTCATGTAACACTGGATTTCTTTGTGATATGATGACAGCTTGACTGTCACAGAACAG